>CM071573.1:58444176-58459176 GCA_036426205.1 Ascaphus truei | reverse complement strand
AAAAACAAAAAAAAGTCTTTATTAGTCCATATATCACTGGCTGGCCTTTATCCCTGAAGGTCCCAATGGGGACTGATACATTGGGCCATCCAGTGTTATATGGAGCAATAAAGACTTTAGACATATCACTCCAGTGCTGGCATCTTGACCACTTTTTGTGATCTAGCAAATCATTTGCATGTAATTTCCCAGAATCCCTTGCTGCAGTGGAAGCACTGTATGCTGGGGATAATGGTGAAAGGCAGTGTTGCAGACCTGCCTAAGACTTGTGAATGTGCTCACAAGTGATCTTTTTATTTGATATATATAGATAGATATAGGAACAAAAAACAAACAAAAGCGCAAGCTCCATAGCACGTAACTGAGTAAAAAATAAGGTACATTTATTTAAAAAATCAGCAACCCATAAGAATGTGCACTTACAGGATTTTAAACAGAACCATTCGTGGGAGAGAAATCTCTATTGTGGTCATCTGCGGTGGTATGGTGAGTCCCAGGTTTGCAGAGTGGATGTAAACAGCCCAGGTTCACCATGAACTCCTATCCCGAATTGGCAGCAAGATAAAAAGGCATCCAATGCCTGCACGTCCTTTGCTTCCTCATACAATGGTTGCTAACACTTGAAATTACTGCCAGCCGGAGCGCAGGGAAGCCAGGGACTCCAAATACACCAACACAAACGCGATGACGTCACAGCTCTACGCGTTTCGTCACACTGCGGCGACTTCGTCAGGAGATAGATATATCTATATATATATAGATATATTAGTCCATGTTATTGAATTAGCTGAATCAAGTGGTAACATTTCAGTCATCCACAGAACATTCAGCCAAGCAACAATTAGCTTGACTCACCATAAAAAATAAATGTCTACCTCCCTGGGAGGTTAAAATGGCCGCTACAATTCATACTCATTAGGACAACAGAGGTTGCCATGTTAACAGCTGTGAAAGAATAAACAGGTGAAAACGCTGCAAAAAAAAAAGTTATTTATGTTGGTAGAAACAGTTCTACAGTAAGAAATATAATGGGTTAGAGTTACTGACTCCTGCTTTTCTTTCAGGAAAAGGTGGCAAGCGGTTTTCTGCTGCTACACTTAAACCAGTGAAAATAAATGCAAATATCATTTACCAAGAGGCGCTAATAGCGAAAAAGAAAAGCGAGATTGAGGCCAAAATGAAGCAGCAAGCAAAGCAGCATCAACAAAGCACCCCAATCCATGCCATGGTGTGAGTTCTGCGTTCAATTAACCTCTTTGGCGGCAAAAGGGTTAATATCTAGTTTTTTTTTTTTTTTTTATATGCTACAAGGAATGTTTGTCGCTTTTCAATAATATTTCACCTATATAGCGCTGATGGTGTGTGCAGAAATTTGCAGGTCAATGAGTCCCTGCCTCAGAACAGTTTCAAGTCTAATTTTGGTGCCTCGGGTACCAAAAAGGGCACAAGGAGAGTTGACACCCACTTCAAAGGCAGTAATGTTACAACTGTGCTACTCTGAGCCCATGATTTCCGTTATACCGTGGAAACACAACATATTTATAATATATGTGACAGGAAAGTAAATATAGGGTGAAGGGTACAGCAGGGATCATTGTAAGTCATTCTGTTAGAAACACGTGTAGTCCGTGTGTTTTCAGGTTATTGAAATGCTTTCTTGGGAAAGTGGATTCTGAATATAGTCTTCACAATCAGCAGAGAAATTGTCAAACTCTGAATGCAATAAAGCTCTTTAGACAGTGAGTGGCAACGTTTTCAGGAATGAAAGAGTAGTAGAGACATCTGTTTGCAGCCTTGGAAGAGCCTAGGATGTGAGCAGAGGTATGGAGAGCATGGGTTCAGCATTGGCAAGATATTGAATGCTAGTGTAATGTTTGGGACTCCAGTGCAATGAGGCAGGTAGGGACCATTCCTCTGTTGTGAAGTCCATGGTACACGGGTGGCCAACTCCAGTCCTCAAGGGCCACCAACAGGTCAGGTTTGCAGGATATCCCTGCTTCAGCACAGGTGGCTCAGTCAACGACTGGCCACTCCTGCAATAGTACATTCTCACTGTGGCAATTTTCTATTTTCTTTATCCACGCTGCAGCTCTAGGAATGCCTCTTCTACATCTAACAAGTTTGCCAACGACGGAAGCTTCCTGCAGCAGTTTCTGAAGCTACAGAAAGAGAAATCTGGCAGTGGTGAGTCTAATGTGGTCCTCGTTTATGGATGGAAATGGAGCAAACTATTTATTTGTCCCTCCCGGATGTTTTCTCACATACCCTGGTTTGACAATCGCTGCATTGGGCTGCACTTCTAGTGCCGGCGACGTGACGTCGCCCTAAAACAAAACAATTGACTCCATCGCCAGCGCTTATAGTAAGCGTGACGGCGACAGAGGGGCGGCGCTTCTGGAAAATTGGTAGCGGGTTAAATTTGATGTTTCAGAGGCTGTCGCCACATGACAGCCTCTGAACCAATCACCCTGTCGCCAGCAACGTAGCTGAAAGTTAAAGTATAACTTTCGCTACAGGTGATGTAATCCGTCGTGTCGCCGTCACCCACACTGTAAGCGCAGCCTTACACTCGTGTGCTGGGTTTTGTAAGGATGCAAAGTGTAATGGTAAAAGTACTGTGTAATTAGAGCAGCATTCCACTCTTTTGCTTTACCTGAGTTCAGAGGGTTCCCCAGAGCTACTCCCAAGTCCCCTCACCTCCATGGACTCTGCGTTCCTGTGATATCTAGTGGTACGGCCAAGTGTTCTTGTCCGGTGGACAAAGTGAAGCTCATTTATCAAAGTCTCCCAACAGGAGCAAAACCGATGCAAAAAATAGCATCAGATTTATCAAAGATACTGTGTCCAATTGAAAGGGAGATGAGACAGTTGGTTTCTATTGGTGACTCAAGCGGCCATATGAATTTTTGCATCAACAAGTCCTTTTTTTATCTCTGGAATCGGTTAATAAAAGAAAGGAGACTTTGGAGGATTGCTGCTTTAAATGATAGCAGTGGACGGTGGGAGTTGTAAAGTTCTTAATCACAGTGATCCTCAGTGCTGATGAACATTGGTACTTGTATGTATATCTTTATTTATATAGCTCCATCCTGGTACATAGCACTTTACAGCAGTAATACACGCGACATAATATTATTATAACACCTAAAAGGAATAAGCGCTTCAGACACAAAACAATAGGAAAAGGAGCCCCTGCCCCTCAGAGCTTGCAATCTGAGGCCTTCCTTTCATCCTGATACTGAGGCAATGTGCCGTGGAGGGACAATAGGTGAGCAGCCGGAAATAAAAGGGGAGGAAGCTGCCAAAAATAACAGGGAACCATGGCTTCTTCTACAGAAACATCAGGTTCTTCCGGAAGCTCCAGTAACCACTCGGAGTCCACGAGGAAGCCCGTCCTGATAGGGAAGCGTCAGGGGATGGGGCCAGAGGCCGTGCTAAACCAGATGAAGTGTTACTCCCACACCAAGCAAAGCCCGAAGATGAACCGCCTGAGTGTCTTCAAGTCTCCAGATGAGGACGACGAATATGAGGATTACGAGCAGTGGTTAGAAATCAAAAGTAAGTTGCAGAAGGTGAGATTTTGTTTTTAAGGGAGATGGCCGGAGTAACCTGGTCAGAAGCAAGTGCACAAAAGGAACTATAAGCAGAATTGTGCGGGTGTGTGTAACATACGTGAATGGATGTTTGTGCGTATTGGTGTGAATACAATATGTATAAAGTGTGTGGATTAATGGGTGTTTATATTTGTGTTTCTATATATATATATTGTGTGCTACTATATGAATGTTTGTCAGTATGTGCGAATACACTAACATGGACGTGTGTGTGTGTGTGTGTGTGTGTGTGTGTGTGTGTGTGTGTTTGTGTGTGTGTGTGTGTGTGTGTGTGGGTGGGTTGTGTGTGTGGTGTGTGGTGTGTGTGTGTGGGTGTGTGTGTGTGTGTGTGGTAGGTTGGTGTGTGTGTGTGTGTGTGTGTGTGTGTGTGTGTGTGTCAAGAGCGAGCAAGGAGCCAGCGGTCAGAATTCCATAACTGTTATATTACTGTGGGGTGCTCGGATAACATAGTAAGTGTACGGCAAACAGGAGCCAGCACAATCTTGATAAATGTATGGGGATGGGGTCAAACAAAGGATAGTTGCACCAAACCAATGTATATAGGGTAGAGGAAGGACTGGCCCCAGGAGCTGACAATCTAAGCATGTTACTCTCTGGATGACCCAGCTGTCTCACTCCTCTGCTTCCCTTCCTCCCTTCCTCTCCTTTACCACGGGCCTTTTCCTAGCAGTTAAATACCTGTTGACTGTTTGCTGTGTGACTTGAACCCCAGTACTGACAGCCTGCTTAAAGTTTCACCCCCAGAGGACGCCGAAACCCGCAAAGTGGTGGAGAAGCTGGCTCGCTTCGTGGCGGAAGGGGGCAGGGAGCTGGAAAAATTGGCAATGGAAGATTACAGGGACAACCCGTCTTTCACGTGAGTGGAGTCCACTTAACCCTTATTCCTGTAAAGGTGCACAACGCACAGATCTGTTCCATAACCCACAGCTTCTACAGAGACATACAAAGTGCTAGTGACGACCACATCATGCTTTATTAACCCCATGAGTGCCAGAAGCGCTAGCAATGAATTCAAACTGCCCTTTTTACCCTTTCACTGTCAAAGGGGCCTGCAACTCTGTGCATTTTGTTTTCTTTAAGTTAAACATGACGAGCTGAGACCTGGGAAGGGTTGATTTCCTCTGGCTGCTCCCTTTTGTCTGTCACTGTTTAACAAGAGTTTGAGCAGGCAAAGCCACCTCTCTTCCTCTCTCCTTATCTTGATTGCCTCTCTGATAAGAGCAGGGTGAGCCACGGGTTAAGGAAATACATAATTGACAAACACTTCCCTATTTAGAGACCCCTAAGGAAGGCACTTTGTCATTTTCAAAGAAGATTTATTTTGCTGCTAACATGTTTATATTGGTTGAAGGAAGTCCATTCAATTTGTTAAATGGTTCCCAAAAGGTTGTGTTTTTGCCAGCTATGTGGGATTGCGCCTTTAATCTGTATTCATGTAAAGGTGCAAAATGCATATATTTGTTATGTATCCCACACTCTTGGCTTGTGTACCGACATACAAAGCAGGAAACGGACCACATAATTACAGTCTTAACCTCCCCACCTGCAATGAATTGAATTTGAGCTATTTTCTTTGTCCGCTATGCATGGCTGCCCCTTTTAAGAAGCGCTTTCCCTCTGGGCCCCACATGTCATTTCCATGTATAAGTAGCTGGGGGGTCTCCAGGGCTGACCCTCGTTCATTTGAGGTCCGGTAACCCCCTGTTTTCTGAGATTCTTATGGCGGGTCTGCTGCCGAATCTTCATGCAGGATTAAATCCCCCTAAATCACGCGGGCCAATCGCTTCCTATTTACCTGCGAAGCGCTAAAGATTAAACCTCCAATTTCCCCCCCCCTCTGGAGTGGACAGCACCTGGGCCTCCAGGGGTAACTATTTCAGGAAGGAAGATGTCCCAGGAACTGCAATTAACACAGTTAAGCTTTGGAGAAAAGGTGGGGGGTATTTGGAATACAGCTCTGGTCCAGTTTATGCTTGTATGGCCATTTTGCAGCCTGTTTCCACTTTGAGAAAGTCCTGCACGGTTTAAACCCGCACCTCCTACTTCTCCTCTCTGCAGATTTCTACACGATCAGAACAGCCGGGAATTCCTCTATTACAGGAAGAAGCTGGCAGAGTACATGCAGAAATACCAGAATGTAGAGCGGCCCCCACCTAATAAAGGTAAGGGGGGTTGGAGGTGACACAAGGACTTCTAACCCCTTTGCTGCCACAGGTGCCCACTATAGATTGTCTTCAATTTACATTGAAAATAAAGGATTACAACTTCACAGTTCCGTGGTAAATAAAAGCTTTGGTTTGTAAAAAAAAAAGAAAACAAATCTTGAGTGTCTTTTGAGGACAACACTGGTGGCCAGGCATCAAAATGGATATCTTGGCTCTGTTTCTTTGTTTGCCAAAGTAATTTATGAGGCCATCATTGGTCAAACCGATAAACATAAGTAACTGATAACCTGGAATCCACTGGTCAAAGGGAAACATTTCTTTTTCATATGATTAAAAACGAGCAAGGAGCTATCTGAGGTAGCAGATTATGCTGAGAAGTTGGATAAAACAAATGTATTTATTGAACTGCCCCTGCAAAGGAACCAATACATTCCTTTGTTTCCCTTTTTTATTGTTCTAAAAAAAGTTTTAATGTGTTTTCAACCGGTTAATACATACAGATATTTCATGAGGGAACCGTGGAACCCAAGCTGATTCTAGGTTTATAAATCAGGTTTTAACATAAGAAAGGGGGGGGGGGGGGGTGTCAACTATCTTATCTTGTTTGGCTTGGCTCCCTGATTAGCAGGCCTCCATGTCTCTCTCTTCTCTGCCGTCTATCTCCCTTCCAGGCCCATCCCTAGGTCACAGGGGCTACTCGATCCACTTGAGCCCCCACCCCTATGTGCTCCCCTGGTATAGAACAATCTTTTTTCCCCTGCGCCCCCATGCCGGCTGTCCTGCTCTCCGCGCGCCCCCTCCTTACCTTGGTCATGATGTCACGTTGTCATAGCAACTTGACGTCACATGATCCCCGCGGCGTCAGTTGACGTCGCGTTGCCATGGCGACGCATCTCCAGATGCCGGCTGAACCAAGGTAAGTGAGGTTTACAGAGGCCTTCGCCGCTTCCCCGGCACTTAATTTAAGTGCCTTAGGGAAGCGCGCCGGGCCTCTGTAAGCCCCCCAGTTTGCGCACTGCTGTTCTATACTATCCTTCAATCACTTCCTTTTAACCTGTTAAATAATTACACAGTAGATGAGGTTGAAAAAAGGTCATGTCCATCAAGTTCAACCTCTGCTAAATTTAGGCGACAGATACTTATCCTATATTTGTATTGCATGTATTCACCGTGACTCTTAAGTGGAACTGAATCATATGGCAGTTCATGCAAATAGCTATTGCACGCTAACGCTTATTGCAGTTCAATGAATAAAACTGCCCAAGTGTGATCTCCTTTGTTCTGTGGTGTTTTTCCTCTGGTCCGCGTGTCTGGTTCCCGTCGGTGTAATGTTGCTCATCGCCCTCCTCCCCCTTTTCCCCCCTCCTCCCTCATCATTATTTTGAATTCCTCGGCTCCTTGGCACACGCACTAGGTTTGTTGCTGTTTTGGTGTGTGAGTTGAGCCTAGCACTGACAGCCTGCTTAAAGTTCCCCCCCCAGATGACGAGGAGACCAAGATTGTTGCAGAGAAGCTGGCCAGATTCGTTGCGGATGGGGGTTTAGAGGTGGAAGCCATTGCTGTGCAGAACAACCGTCAAAACCCTGCTTTCAGGTAACTGGTCACTTTTGTCCAAGAATAGATGTACACACTCAGTTTTCAGTGAAAAGGGTATTTTTAGACCAGGGGTGGCAAACTCCAGTCCTCAAGGCCCATCAACAGGTCAGGTTTTAATGATATCCCTGCTTCAGCTCAGGTGGCTTTATCAATGGCTTAGTCATTGATTGACCAGTGAATATCTCTAATACTGGACTGAAGAGAGGCTCGTGGAGTAAAGACACTGACTGAAAACAACAGCATTGAGTTTGAATCAGATGAACCTGGTTCAATCCCCTTGTGTACAGAAACAGAAAACCTGGTTGCAGAGCACTCAATCACTAATTGATTTATGACTTAATCTAAAAATATCTTTAATGTCATCAACGAATATAAAATAATGGGTGTTAAACAGCACTGACAGTGACTGTGATCCAGTTTTCAGTGCTGCGTAAGCTCTGATTCCATCAAAATCTTTATGATTGGTGACTTGATATAGTCATCAATGTGGTACTCGGAATAGACCCAACCTGAATATGGTTGGTAAAAGGGACACGTAGATATACACCCTTGTGGTGGTACTGCTAATGATCTGACCTAAAGACCTTGTAATGTATATCCTTGTGAATGCACTACTCGTCAGCCGATATGTACATCCAATGGAAATCAATAGACCAGAGAACTTAATTGCTCTTGTCAACAACTTGATTGGTAATGCGCTCCTAGTTAGATGCAGAACTCAATCAGCAGTGTTCATATCCAGCAAATGTTGTCCAGAGAGGTTGCCTAAGCGTGAGCCCTATTTAGGTGTTTGGATATCACTCACTATAGTCACTTTTTTTAGGTGCCTTGATATCATTCACCAATACTACTACATTACGGCTTATGTGCTACTTTACTTTACCTCCACTGGTCACCTGTGGTGATATGTATCCACAGTGATCCTTAATGATATGAGTGTTTCCATTACCACGCTGATATGAGTGTATTCCATGTACCTATATTAGACCATTCTCTGATCTATTGATTTCCATTGGATGTACATATCGGCTGACGAGTAGTGCATTCACAAGGATATACATTACAAGGTCTTTAGGTCAGTTCATTAGCAGTACCACCACAAGGGTGTAGATCTACGTGTCCCTTTTACCAACCATATTCAGGTTGGGTCTATTCCGAGTACCACATTGGTGACTTGATATAGTCATCAATCATAAAGATTTTGATGGAATCAGAGCTTACACAGCACTGATAACTGGATCACAGTCACTGTCAGTGCTGTTTAACACCCATTATTTTATATTCATTGATGACATTAAAGATACTTTTAGATTTGTCATAAATCAATTAGTGATTGAGTGCTCTGCAACTAGGTTTTCTGTTTGTGTACATGTATTACCTTACCTAGTAAGCACATCCCTTACATACACTGAAGTTGTAGTGGGGGCTCCCTGTTTTGTGTTGCTACTCAATCCCTTGTGACCTTGGTCAAGTCACTTTATTTCCTTGTGCCTCAGGCACCAAAAACATAGATTGTAAGCTCCACGGGCCAATGACTCGTGGCTGCAAAAATTATTTGTACAGCTCTGCGTACTCCGTAAGCGCTAAACAAGAAAACAATTATTATATTACTACTTCCGTTTTTACATACCCCTAAGGTGGTTGATACAATATATGAAGACTTCAAGTTTTCTATTATACAGTATATTCTAAGGATATTTGTCTTTTACTTCATTAGAATTCCTCGCATCTGTAATGGGCATAGGCATATTGTGTGTGTGTGTGACTGTGTGACTGTTTGTTTGTTTTATACAGCACAGTGCATACCCTCTGTATTTAGGACATATATTTTTCCTTGTACATATTATACACTATAACCTGATTTTGTAAGATGTTTTTCTCTACTTGGCAAAAAGAAGTGTGACATCGCAAGCAGCCTAGCTGCCTGTTTTTTTTTTAGGATAGCATTAGGAAGCGAATGGGGAACAGAAACCAGACAGCATGTGTCCACTTGCTAAGATGTTTTATATGGAATATAGAAATAAGTTCTTCATGTTAGGAATTAGCATATTCTACTTGACTACAGAACTGTGACGTATACATACGGAGCATAAGTCGGGCTAACTGACATGACAATAGAGAGCGAACAGACCAGACAGAGAGCCTAGCGAGACTGACATTGATACTCTTGGTGGTATATATAAGCAAGCATGTAACTAATAATTGTACTCTGCTTTATGTAACAGATTTTATTATCTTTTTATTCAGTATTATTGTTGTATCCAATAAATCATAGATATTATTTTATATTACTCTCAAACTCCTTATTTTATTGTACTTACGATTAGCCTTTGATAAGGATGTAAGGCCATTTCTACAGATACAACTTCGTGGTAAAATGCCTTTCAGTTAGTGTGAGAGTATAATCTTGTCATGAGACATTATTCTGAGAAGAAAGGTCTGGCCCCCCCCCCCATTACACATCATACTGAATAGGGTAACGGGACCCACTGCATACACCCTTACCCTCTTGACCGTGTCCAAAAATTATTGGCACTTTCGTGTATTTCTTCTGTCTCCCAATAAACCCGTTAGATTGTAAGCTCTTCGGGGCAGGGGCGCCTATCCCTCACTGTTTGTTGTTTACTACACTCTTGCGTTATCATGTCCTGTATATTGTCTGTGTGCATCGGTTGACACTATATATGTAACTAAAATGACAATGCCATTCCTTAGGAGATGTGAACTGGAAGAGGCATGGTGTATTTGAGAAAGGAAACTGCTTCCATCCTTTAAATTGAACACGGTGCTTTGTATAATGATACATTGGCATCTGCATACACCTCTCACGGCTCCACCTCTTAGGAAGAATAACGTACCCAAATGTTGCCGAGCCGCTCTCCAACTCCCCCCTAATAACTAGCAGCAGTCCTTTCCTAGAGAGGAGAATGCCCCCTGTGTTTGGGAAGGGGTAAGGGACATTATGGGAGGAGTGAGGTTAGCAGATATGTTTTTGAACTTCCTATGGGGGAAAAAAGATCTATGCAATTTCTTTCAAAGACCATAGGATCACTTACTGTTTTTTTAAATATGTAATATTTATAAAGTGCTTTGTCCCTATGTTTTAACATGTTGGCTTTATCCAGCACAGTGCCACTACTTTGTAAGTCCCTTCGACCATGTTTACTAAATGGTACTAAGCAGTCTCTTGATTGGCCAAAAGGTGCCTTGGGGCTTAGCACAGCTTTGTAAAAATGGCCTTATGTCCACTGATTACACTCTGTTTTGCTTGAAATTGTTGCATATCTCTTTTCAGAAGGAAGGGCTCCCAATATGCAGTTTCGTTCACGTAAATGTTTTAAGTTGGGTGAATGAAAGAAGCGTCATGTTTTTAGAGTGACCTTTTTCTGTGTTATTACTCTGCAGGTTTCTCTACGAAATTAATAGTAAAGGTCACAAATATTACAAGCTCAAGCTGGAGGAATTCAGACGATCCCCGCTTGACCATCCCACTGCAGCAGAAAACATGCGCAGGATGAACCCAGAGCCCAGCATTTATGCACCCTCTTCCTCCTTCATCCCCTCGTCGTCTTCCTCGCACTCTTCTCCACCTCCTTCCACGGAGCAGATTACTGCCAAAAGGAAGCGGAAGAGCCGATGGGGCCCGAAGGATGAGCAGGTGGAACTCCCGTCTGCAGATGATCCCATCGAACCCTCTGATACCAGCATTCTAACGGGTAACCCGTTCCTTCCCATACCCTATTCTCTGCTAGAGGAAGGCATTGTCATTGGCACGCTTGAGCTGTTGCATTGTAGTTCTGCCCCTGCCAAGAGGGTGTTTAAAGCAGCAATCTGCACTGCTTATCCTTATTTTATTGTTGTATCTTATTTGAAACCAAAAGGGTTTCCTAGAGCCGCACTGCGCAATCCCCCTGGTTCCTGAGAGATTTAATTTGTGAAAATCCTATGCACTTATTTTTTTTGTCCGGGAGAAACAATGTGGCCAATAGGAGGCCATGACGGCATGATGAGCTGACATTGCAGCTTCCGATTGGGTGACTCAATAATTGCATGTGCTGGCAAAAGTTTTTACACAAATGACATCTCTCGCCAATTGGAGGGGGATATCCTGAGATTTTGAGTGCTGCAGATTAGCTCTGGGGGATCCCCTAGTCAATGTAAGGTTAAAAAAAAAAAAACGTTTGGTTTTGGGCGGATAACTCTTTAAAGGAACTGACTACCCAGCAAATAAGTTGTCGAATTAATGTCTTCGTTAAAATAATTGGTAAATGTGCCACTTGTGGTGCATTCACATGTTTCCCCTTTATCTCTTAGCATACAGTGCTTCCACTGCAGCCAGGGATTCTGGGAAAGTACTGTATATGCAAACGAGCATTCACAGTGTCACCTTTTGCTTCTTATCTATTTTAACATGGAGTCCTATAAGCTTATGCCTGCCACATTACACGGCTTTTTAGCACAGCCTGGGTTAAAGTAGCGCATAGCCAGTAACCCTGCTCACAATTAATGAAATGCTTAAAATGAATGCAATCTAAGAGCATATGTTGTAAAGTGTGCAGTCTAACACCCATCACTCTGGATTCCGCTGGCTTGCGAGAGTGTCCCTAACACTGATGTAATAGTAACCTGTCTTCCTTTCCTGCAATGCAGCCCAGGACCTCAAAGGGCTGGGCTATGAGAAGGGGAAGCCGGTGGGACTGGTGGGAGTTACAGAGCTGTCGGATGCCCAGAGGAAGCAACTGAAGGAGCAACAGGAGGTAGGGCAGCAATAATGGGAGTGGTACACTTAGTATGGTAATGTACGTGTGGGGGTACTGCACTTGTGAGATTCCAGCATGGTATATGGATACAGATCGAAACATTACATTGTGAGGTGTATGTGTATATATACATACACATATACACACAGATCTGTGGCCAGTGCCAAAAATGGCAAGTATACCTGGGACAAGAGAATATTCCAAGATGTCCCATTGACTTCCCAATGTGCTCCTTGGTTATAATATAAATTAACTGCAAAAAAGGCACTCGTCAGGTTCAGATATAAGTTTCAACGAGCCCATGTTTTGTGATTTTATTACTGGCTGAATAGTGGTACAAACCGCAGGTGAGAGCTGCCCAACACAGTGTCTGGGGGTCACCTATGGTTAATAGATCATGGGAAAGCTTGCCTGTCCTATGCTAGGTGCACTCTGCTTTCTGCCGGCTTTATTCCCAGGTGTAGGTAACCAGTTCCTTCCTCTGCTCAGATGCAACAGATGTACGACATGATCATGCAGCACAAGCGAGCAATGCAGGACATGCAGATGATGTGGGAGAAGGCGCTGAAACAGCATCAGCATGACTACGACAGCGATGAGGAGGTGGACAACAATATGGGGACCTGGGAGCATCAGCTGAGGCATATGGAAATGGACAAGACAAGGGGTGAGTGTGTGGGGCCCTCTGACCTCTTCTAGATTGTGTCCTGCATCAAGGAAATCCTTGGTGTGATGGGGTATTTGACAATATTTGCACACGGTCTCTGTGCATTCTCCCTATCAATTAGATTGTAAGCTCTTCAGAGCAAGGACTCCTCTTCTACAATGTTGCTTTTATGTCTGAAGCACTTATTCCCATGATCTGTGATTTGTAGTTATTTGTTATTTATATGATTGTCATGTATTACTACTGTGAAGCGCTATGTACATTAATGGCGCTATATACATGCATACAGTCAAGTAATAGGTTTGTAATACCCCACTCTACAATAGCATTGATTTGGTAGATGTGGAAAGCTTGTAGAAGAGGCGGAAATTGGCTTGAAGGGGCGGCCAACTCCAGTCCTCAACGGCCACCAACAGGTCAGGTTTTCAGGATATTCTTCCTCACAGGTGGCTCAGTCAACGACTGAGCCACTGATCGAGCTACCTGTGCGGAAGCAGCGATTTCCTGAAAACCTGACCCCTGAATTATTGGGGTGTGCCCAATGTTGTATGTTCAATCCTGGCCTCCTGCAATTGTTTAATCTCTATGGCCTTTTATCTTTTTCCATCCCCCTCACTCCAGAGTGGGCAGAGCAGCTAACAGAAATGGGGCGCGGGAAGCATTTCATAGGCGACTTCCTTCCACCGGACGAGCTGGACAAGTTTATGGAAACCTTTAAAGCTCTCAGGGTAAAGATGAATAAAGTATCAATGGCCCAGTGACAAGTTAATAATGCGCAATTGTACCAACAGATCATTCAGACCAACTCTCCCACAGCAGGATGATGGTGCCGGGTGAATGAATTGACTTAAAAAGGGTTTAATCATGTTCAATTTAGATGATCTGTGTACATGGCTCTGTCCCTCTGTACAGTTTTGAGCTGTAAGTTGTAGAGGAGGGAGCTGCTCGCCGTACCTACTTTTGGAATTGAGCAGTTGAGACAGTGTGACCAATGGGGACCAGTGGCCCATCGAGTTTGTCCTTAGCAGAGCGATAGGAAGTGGCCCTTGTAGTCTACCTCTCCTTTAGAATACTGTAAGACGGAGACTTGCAGCTGATTGTGTGTGTCCTTCCCACAGCCTGACAACCTATTGAGACAATCCATCTTACTGCAGAATGACCGTGACAAAGATAGAAGGGACCTATTGCATCCCTTCCTCCACAAGTGACACTGGTCATTTTTATCTCTATATCCACTATGTTCCTCCTAGTGACACAAACAGAATGGACCTATCCTATTGAGTTTGTTTTTCCACCCACCAGAGAGATTAATATATCCTATTGTTTTCATGCCTTATATGATCTGTCGTACAATATTCTCCTATTGGAGAGGCTTCCACATTACACACTTTCTTATAATGCTTGGTGGTGGCTCTTCAGTGCCAGAGAGGCTGCACTGTAGTGCTTGACGGACATTTCTGGCACTGGAGGGGTTTGAGGCACCTCTGATCCCATACTTCATCCAACCCCCTTCAATCCCATTTCACTGCAGGAGGGTCGTGAGCCGGACTATTCCGAGTACAAGGAATTCAAGCTGACTGTGGAGAACCTCGGGTACCAGATGCTGATGAAGATGGGATGGAAGGAAGGAGATGGACTTGGATCAGATGGCCAAGGAATCAAGAACCCTGTCCACAAGTAATACCACCTTTTTCCTACATAGTGTCTACCACTAAATGCAGCCACCTCTGGGGAGCATGTGTGCAGAATCCTGTGGATTCTTTCTAAAACTCAACCACTCCACTAGGCGGCACTGCTGTCACGTCTATGTATAAAAGTGTGTGTGTGTGTGTGTGTGTGTGTGTGTGTGTGTGGCTGTTGTGTGTGTGTTGTGTGTGGTTGTTGTGTGTGTTGTGTGTTTGTTGTTTGTTGTGTGTTTGTGGTGTGTGTGGTGTGTGTGTGTGTGTGTGTGTGTGTGTGTGTGTGTGTGTGTGTGTGTGTGTACGCATAACTTTAGATCTGTAATGGGATAAAGGTGAAATTGTGGCGGTTTTGCGGGAAATCAGGTTGGCAGTTTTTGAGAACCAGATTACCAGAGAGTGCAGTTGACAGATGAAAAAATATATTTTTTTAAATGCACTTCTCTGTGTGTGATCTCACAAAAAAGCTGTGTGTGCTGTGCACGCGCATAGTAAGTGAAACTTCTTTGACTTTTGTCA
>CM071573.1:58237725-58444151 GCA_036426205.1 Ascaphus truei | reverse complement strand
TCACAGAAATTGTGGTTTGTGATGTTTTATTAAAATCAAAATACAATTTCTTTGACAAAACGCAAATAAATTTGGACTTAGAATGTGCGTGCTCGGCACACATCCCCTGTATTAGCTATTTGCACTAAGCGTGATGATTCCGTGCGTGTGACTGTGTTGTGCTGTGTGTGTGTGTGTGGACTGTGTGGTGACTGTGACTGGTGTGTGACGGTGTGCGTGGGGAGTTGTGGTGTGTGTGCGGGTGACTGTGTGTGTGTGGGGTGACTGTGTGTGTGTGCGTGTGACGTGTAGTGTCGCGTGTGACTGTGTAGTGTGCGCGTGTGACTGTGTGTGCGTGTGTGATGTATGCGCACCATCCTGCACCTTGCATATGTCCCTGCACACTCGCAATGCCCTGCACCTCGCATCACCCCCCTGCACCTCGCATACACCCTCACCTCGTCTCACCCTGACACCTCGTATCACCCCCTGACCTCGCATCCACCCTGCACCTCGCATCCCCCCCATGCACCTCGAATCACCCCCCCTGCACCTCGCATCAACCCCCTGCACCTGCATCAACCCTGCCACCTCGCATCAACCCCCTGCACTCGCATCAACCCCCTGACACTCGCATCAACCCCTGCACCTGCATCAACCCCCTGCACCTCACATCATTCCCTGCACCTCAATCACCCCCCTGCACACACATCATCTCCCTGCACCTTACATCATTCCCTGCACCCACATCACCCCCTGCACCTCACACTCACCCCCCTGCACCTCACCTCACCCCCCTCACCCTCCACTCACAGCACTCCCTGCCCCGTACATCAACTCCCTGCACCTCACATCACCTCCACTGCACCTCACATCACCTCCCTCACAATCCCTCACTTGCACATCATCACATCACCCCTGCAACCTCACACATAACCGACACCCCTCCCGCCTCCCCCTTCACTCCCACCGCATCCCTCCCCCGCACTCTCCCACTTCACCTCCTCATCACCCCCCTTCACCTCCTCACATCACCCCCCTCCCTCCTCCTCCCATCACCCCTCCTCACTCCTCACATCACCCCCCTCACTACTCACCTGCACCTCCTACCCCTGCACCTCCGATATCCCCCTGCACACTGCGAGCACGGCGGGCAGAGCTGTGTAGGTAGGAGGATGGAAAGGAGGAGCCAGGAAGGGCAGAGAAGATGCAGCGCGCAGTGCCGTCAGGGTAGGGAGGAGGACGGCACATACGGCGAGGAGGCCATGGAGTGTGAAGGCGCCCCGCCATCCGCATCTGATTTGTGGAGCGGGGTGATGTCAGTGTTGGGGTCGGGCTGAGCCAGAACACAGCCCGGCCTCAACTGCCAGCATGACGTCACATCCGTTTAATTTCTGTCTCCACAATCCATTTTTGCCCCACACGAATGAGGTGCCACTAAGGAAGTTTCACTTCAAAAACACTTTGCTCAATAAATGACTATCAACAAAAGTTCATAATGTATGAAACACAAAATAGCGATGTTTATAGAGGCATAAAAATGCCAAAGTTCTAAACAGTACTCCCTGACTTGAGGTAATCTGCCTCCTATATATAGTATAATGTGTACAGAAAAGGCAGCCAGAAAATCTGGTCTAGGGGAAAAATCCTAAAAAATGATATTACTATGGTTTTATCTACCCAATGCCACCTATACCCGCTAGTAGTATTCTATCGAATCAATATCAGATCCAATACAAAATTTAGTAAATACGAACACGGATAAACAATTGATGACAGTAGATCAAACTATAAACCATATGGCTAAGAGGATCCCATACCAGCATTACACAGGTGCCGTATGTGGGGACCCACGTATATTATCCCTTCTTTAAACATTCTCTGGAAGAAACTATTGTGAAACGTGCGTCGGGGTGGAGAGTTTGCCGACAGATTCCTTGATTTTGTTCACATGATGCAGCTGCTTTCCTAGTACAACCAGAAGGGAAACTATTTATCTGCTCAGCAATACAGCCTTCAAAGGAGGTATGGGGGTGATATATTACACATTCCATCGCACACACTCTGGTTAAGAACAAACTTGTTGAGAAAATATATAAAGAAATCCTCCATTCCTACACTGCTTCTATCCTCTCTCGCTAGTATTCTCTTTGTCCGTAGTGAGTCTCCTCAAGATCCTAGTTACAAAGGCCGTAATAACTTGTATATGTAAGATCTGTAGGAGGAGGGGGATGAGGAGGTGCTGTGATTCCATACACACGTGCGCATAATGAAATCAATATGCAGCCAACCTCGTGGCATTTGCGGGGCAATGTGAAATATCCCTATAGATATATATATATTTTTTTACATGTCCTCTCGCTCTCTTACCCAAGGGGTTGTCACGGCTGTGTGGGGCAGGTTTGTGGTAACGACCGGCCTGCAGAGCTAAGCAGAATGATGACGAGTACGATGCGTTCCGACAGAGGATGATGCTGGCTATCGCTTTCGGCCAAACCCCCTGGTACGCATCTCCCCTGGCATAATCCATCACCTTTAATAGTTGGTGTATTGTTAAGTGCTACCCCTGCTTCCCTGTACGTTAAATAGAGGGGGTGAACTGTGTTTTTGTGCCAGGTTCACAATGCAGAATCAGTGATCAAGCAAATTACAGAGGATGAAACAGTGTGCCTGGCAGGTCCATTGCTTGTGCACTTCCTTGTCCCAGGCTTATCTGTAGAAGAATGCCTAATGCCACAGGCAAAAAGCGTTGTTGGGGCGTCCATGTAAAACGGATGGGAAGCAAAAAGAGCCCACTACTGGTGGCTTAGTTGCATGTCAATGTCCCAGAATCTTCCCTAATAAGTATCTCTGGAACCAGGGGTCTCCGGTGCTGAAATTAGCGCGATTCAGCTTTGGAGACTCCCTGCTCCCGCCGCATGTAAAAACAAGCAGGCGGTTATAATCTTTTGTTTCTTACTTATTTACAACGACACCAAAGGCCAGGAAAAGAAACCTGTGTTTCTCTATTGCTCTACATTGCATACTGTTGGTGAATAAAGCCGCGCTTATAATGCCAGCGACGTGACGTCACGCTGCTGTCGCTGGAAAAATCAAATTTAAGTGACTTCCAGCGATCGCGACCACGCTGTCGTGCCGTCGGTCGCTCCTACTAAAAGCGCACACGACGGCGTCAATACATTGTTTTGCGCGCCGTCACCGGCACTATAAAGCGCGGCCTAAGACACCTTTTGATTTACTGACACTACATATCACTCTTTCCATTTGCAGAATAACCCCAGGGTCCTTATTATTGACGGCAAATCCCGCTCCGTCTACAGTGAAATCAAAAGAAGACCCACCTTCTTCCCACGTCCCTAATGTTTAATCTCGGTCGCAGGTGCAAGCATCTTTCTGTCCCACCATGTGTAAGGAATGAACTCTGTTCACCAGCAGGAATTTAACCATAACTGTCCCATGCATCCTAATGCCGCCTCTTCCTGTTAACTCTGCATGAGGAGAAAATAGAGCGTTAATAAATCTGACCTTTTCATTCAAACCCTATGCCGATCGTTTAGTATTTTATCAAGAGAGAATAATAACTTTTATTTCATATAGCGCTTTTCTCCCGAAGGGACTCAAAGTGCTTCACAATTACAGTATAGTGCCCGGTACGCAGCACATGATTGTTACGACCCCGTCCCTGCCCTGATGAACTTACAATTTTTGGTGCCTGAGGCACAGGGAGATAGTGAATTGCCCACGGTACAAGGAGCTGACACCGGGATTTGAAGCAGACACCACTGCTTCAAAATTGATGTCATGTTTCAGGGTCTTGTGGCACTATTCTCGTAACTCGAAGTTGTCAGTGCCAAACTGCTTGGTTTGGCATGTTCAGAAGTAGCAGAATGAAATGTGGGGTGGGGGGAAACTATTCTCTATTGCAAGTGCATCTTCCAACCACGTCATCCAAAACGCCCGGATTGTACTTGCTTTAGCAGCGGAAGACCCGAGTTGGGGCTAACTCCATCCCCAGTATGGTTTATGGTTTTGCTCTCGGTCAAACCTAATTTGAAGCCTGAAGTGTAACTTGCAATACCATCTTATGGGGGGGGGGGAAATACGCGTTTTTTCGAAGTGATTTGCATAACGGAGCTACAAAAATCGCTGTTTTATGGGGGGAAAAGAAATGCAAGTTGAAGGCTTTTTTGACAAAACCAATCGGATTGGCAGAGCCGGAGTGGAGCCGCTTCTAAACGGATTGAACATGCAAGAAGGGCTTGCAGAATAGCAAAGCATGCCACTCCGATCGAAAGGGTGTTCAGAAGCAGTTTGTTACACTTCGGAGCTACGAGAATAGGCCCCAGTGCCTTTACTCACTCACTGAGCTGCTCTGTTGTATCATCAGACAATATAAACAAAGCTGCAGTTGCTCCAATTTCTTTTATTATTGTTTCAAAGAATTGTAAAATATGTTGTTGGTTTTTATTTTTTATTCCCTTGTGTCAAAATATCCCAACTGCAAAGTGGGGAAAAAACAGGATCAGATTTATCTGGTGGTTGTTATTTGCCCAATTTAATGCGTTTATTAAAATCTAACACACACACACACACACACACACACACACACACACACACACACACACACACACACACACACACACACACAAAAACACACACACACACACCCACACACAACACACACAAACACACACACACACACACACACACCACACCACCCCCCCCCCCCCCCCCCCCCCGGGAGGGTTTGATTTCCTTGGCTGCTCCCTTCTGTCGATTGTCTTTGTTTTCAACAAGAGTTGCACAAGTAAAGCCCCTTCCACCTTCCTTTTTGTTCTCATTTTCCAAATAAACAATAGCCGACATTTTAAGTGTGGTCATATTTGTTCAAGAAGACGATTCGATTTGTTACATTCTTACAAAAATTTGCTTCTAGGTCCACAAGGATTGCACCTTCAAACCAGCAATCCACCTCCAAAAGCCTACAGGAGTTAAACACATATGTTTGTAGCCTGCTCTTTAAAAAACAATAAACATTGTTTTGAAACACATTATTGTATTATTATCGGGTGCCTGAGGTCGCCATGGTAACATGTAGGCTGCACTGGGCTCTGGCGAGAGCTCCATTTTCACCACTTAATATTTCAAACATACATCTGCTAAAGACGAACATCAATGTGATCCGCGCAGACGGTTGCTTTAAACAGACTTCCCACACGTTATTGTTTTTTTAACTGCTTAAAATGACCCGCCTTTTTCTGGCTTTTGACCCTTTGGCTGCCGGAAGGGCTGCTGTGGCAGCGATAGGAGTTAAGAAATTTTAATGGCAAAATTATATTTTTTAAAAGGCGAGTAGGGGCGTGCTGCTCCGATTTTGGTAAAAGAAAATTAACAAAATGTACAGTGTATCAAACCCATCAGCCCTGGTCGAAACAGGCTTGATTTAAAAATAGCCTGTGTGGGTACCTGCCTATATTTGGCATTCACCTTGACGGGTTAGCAGCCTTGATTCTGTTTTGCTCAAAATATGTAACTAAACGAACCCCTTTGTTCTTAGACTTGGGTTTTAAAGGTAGAGAATGTCGCTAGTTAATGGCAAGCCAATTGGGCGCTGGAATTGTATTTTTCATTTAAAAATAGCCTCTTACTTTTCATCTAACGCCAACATCAAATACTTAGGCTGTGCTTATAGTGCCAGCGACAGAGACACGACGTCAAAACAAATGCGTTGCCGCTTCGCGATCGCTGGAAGTCATCTCAATTTGATTTTCCAGCAACCGTAGCCTGACGTCGCCGGCATAAGCGTAGGCTTAGGTGAAAAGCAAGCGTTCTCTGTTAAAAATGACTTTAGAACTCTGCCCTTTTTTGGCCCTTTGACTAGATGCTCCTAGCACAAAGCTGTGTGTATACAAATGCGGAAATATTTTGGATTTGGATTCTATCAGCTTCATTTGGCAAAGCTAGTCGGAAACTACGTACCAACACAGTTGTGCCTAGGCACTTACATGTGTTCTGCTGCCTCCCCCCCATCTCCTTTGGAACCCCAGCGTCAAATGACGCCGCGGATGTCAACGTGACGGCGCACTGTGTTGCCATGGCGCTGGGATTCCAAAGGACATGGATGGGGCGGGCAGCAAGGAGGCGGCCGACACATGCAAGTGCCTTTCCAATAGGTCGATAGGCCAGAGAGTGCGCAACTGCATATGGGGGCGGAAATTTTGTCCGACCCGGGCCTAATAGGAAATCCACCACTGCACAACACGTGTATGTGTCTATATCAGGGGTGGCCAACTCCTCCAGTCCTCAATGGCTATTAACAGGCCAGGTATTATGGATATCCCTGCTTCAGCACAGATGGCTCAGTAATTTGATGAGCTACTGATTGAGCCTCGTGCTGAACCGGGAATATCCCTAATACTTGACCTGCACTGGCCCTTGAGGACTGGAGTTGGCCACCCCTGGTCTATATGTATATATAATGCACTGTTCTGGACCTATTAATCTTTGGGAATTCGCAGCCTAGCTTATTTCAAATAATTGCCAGTCTCTTTAAAGCTGCAAACGGTCGTCCAATAGGAAGCCACTGTGTCATCCCCTGATGTGATTGTAGCTTCCTATTGCCCCATGATATTTGGCGGCCAGTTAGATTTCCCTAAAGGAGAGGATAATACCAGCCTCTTAAAATGGTAATACTTTGGGAAATAAGGGGAACCTGGAACTAGAAATCGCACAGGTCAAATTGCATAAAATAAAAACAAAAACAAGGCTGGCAGGATTGCTGTTCTAATTTTTTTTTTTTTTTTAAACTTTCTTTTTATTTGGTTTTTGCATAAATACATAGAAAAATATCAAATCATACTCAGTTAGACAAAAAAACTTTCTAGGACGTACAACATAGAACAGTCCAAATGATGGGGAGACAAACCAGACCGGACAACAAAGGGGAGTGGGGAAGGAAAAATGGGGGGGGGGGTCAGGGAAACGGTATCTATCCGGCCATTCTCTATCCGCTTCCAACTTCTGTTCGCCACTTATGTGTTACGGCTCGCATGTATCCACTTGGTTCAATATTGCTGCGTTTTTACAGGCCCTGAATGGGGGAGCCCACGTCAAGTCAACACGTCTTGTCCAACCACAACCCCTACTGCCCGTCAAAGGAGAAATCACTTGAATCAATCACAGCCAAATTGTGGCATCGTTCACCCTGGAATATCTGTCTGGGCCAGCCAAGGCAGCCAGACCTTTGGAATTTCTCGCCAGTGTCGTTAACTAAACTCGTTAACTTTCCATCGGGCAACGAACCAAATCTGTTTTCTGATCTTTTCTATTGATGGAAATTGCATTCTGGTTCCATAATGCTGCGGTCTCGCACCTCATAGCCGTTGCGAAGTGTGCTATTAATTTGTTCCCCGTTCGGATACTTCTGTAGGTTTACTTAGTAGGAACAGCAACGGGTCTAGCTGAATTTGGAGGCCCAAAATCCTCTGTACCAATCTTTGATCTGGATCCAAACGGGTACTATTTTCGGGCAAGACCACAGCATGTGCACCAGACTCTCTGTTCCCCGCACTGCCGAGGGCAGAGCGGGGAAGAGCCCGATACAAATTTAGCCAATCTAACTGTGGGTGAGATACCATCTTAACATAACCTTATAGAGTTCCTTCAATGTCGTGCAGATGAACTACTGGCTGCGGCCTTGAATATCGCTGTTCCAGTCCTCGTCTTCTAGTGTGCCTGTAAATCTGATTATTGAGTCATAAATCTGGGTTTGTTTGTGTCGTCTTTGTCAGCACCGACCAGTCTCTGTCAGAGTAGAAATCAGTCCCCGGTGTCACGTACTCTCACGCAGCGCTTTCAAAATTCGTTAACGGTGGTCTCACCGGGTGTTTATTATAAAATGCCCGAACCTGGGAGGTACCTAAAATCTGGTGTTAGGGATGTCCTTTTCTGACTTTAATAGATCAAAACGATTTAAGGTGTTACTACCCTCCAGGTCCTTCAGTCTTCTAATCCCTAATTGTCACCACAGCGGGAAGCTCTTACCTGCTAGCCCAGAGCAAAGTCTGGGTTACTGAAATGTGGCCATTAGTGTGTGTTTGGAGGTTTAGAGAGCGATTACTTTTTAGCAGCATCCCAGACCGATATTGAGTTGAACACAGAGGGTTAGAGGTTCCTTTATGTCCTTTACCGTGTCCTCGGGTACTAGATTAGATCCCTGAGCTCAGCGGGGCACACGCTCCCCTTTCTAGTGTACCCACCCCGAAGCTCTGGGTCCCCATGCCATTGCGTGATTGGCCACAATTGCGCCGCTTGTAATAGGACAGTGATGTCGGAACTACCAGTCCCCACCTCCTCAGGTTTCTGCATCATTTTAGCGTTTAGCCAGGTTTGTTTACCCTTCCAAACTACATTTGAGATCGAGTTTGTAACCTGCACATATCGGATCGCACCACGGGTATCGGAAGAGTTTGAAACAGGTGATAAAATCCGGGGGAAGGGATGTTTCATCTTGACACTATAGATCCTACCCATCCATGAAATACCATATGCTGACCAGTCTTTCAGTTCCTTCTTTAGAGTCTTCAATAGACTGGGGTAATATTGCTTGATATAAGGAGGCTATCTTTTTTGTGATATGCACCCCTAGGTATTTTATAGATGTGGATCGCCACTTAAATCAAAGTGAGTTCAATCAGTTTCTCCATCTCCGGGTATGTTCAGGCTAAGTGCCTCCGATTTTGTCTGATTTATCTTGAACCCAGAGAATCCGGCCAAATCGCTCTAGAAGCTCAAACAGGTTAGGTAGCGAGGGTGAGCGGATTAGTGAGGTCAGAATAATATCGTCTGGTACAATGCACTTTGTGTTCTTGCGAGTGGATTTGTACTCCAGCGATTAGTGGGGGTTACTACGGATTTGGGCGATAGTGGTTCGATGCATAAGGCAAAAAGCAGGGCGATAACTGGCATCCTTGTCTCGTACCACTTTTAATTTGGAAACAGCTCTGAGGGGAAAACCCTGGTGAATCACCCTCTGTGCCGGCGCATTGTTAGAGCGCTTTATTGCCCTTAGGAATTTATACCCGAACCCAAACGCCCCAAGGTGGACTCCAAGTATGGCCAGTCTATCCTGTCAAAGGCTTTCTCCGCGTCTAAGCTTAAAACTAAGACTCGGACCTTGTTGGCTTCTACAAAAATCGTATTATATCTACAATCGTCTAGTATTGTCGGCCGTGTCTATCTTAACAAAGCCAACTGGTCCGGTGATGAGCCTCGGCGGAAACACTTAAACGACTGGCCAGTTAATTTAGAATAATTTTGACGTGCTGTTAATCAATGATTATCGGCCTGTAACTTGGCAATTTGTGGGATCTTTGTCCCCCCTTATGAATCAAGGATTACGACGCCTGGAGCATCTGCTCAGCGAAGGGCTCTCCTGCTAGGACTCCATTAAATAATCGGAGCATATGCGGGGCAAGTACGCCTATGAAATTTTTTATGTAGAGATTGGAGAACCCATCCGGGCTGGGGCTTTAGAGGACTTTTAAGTTTTGACCACTGCTGTCAAACTCTTCCTGTGAGAAACACTCTGTATTCGCCTCTCGCTCTAAGCTGTTCATTGTTGTGGCAGTGCCGCATCTGCTAAGATATTCTGCAGTTTATGTTGTCTTAGCGTTATGGACAACCTTCTCCCCATTGTACAACGTGCGTAATACTTTTTAAACTCTTCCACATCTAATTTTGGGGTTGGAGGCTAACTTCCTCCTCCTGTCCTAATTGTTTGTAATTGTAATTGTGGTTTTCCTATTACGGAGTCTGGTGGCTAACATGTGTGTCCGGGTTTATATAGCTTTCTCGAAGAGACTTCCTCTGTGTCCAACTCAAATCCCTTCTCGGCCCGGGATGTGAAGAGGAGGTTAAGCTCATCACTTAACATCCTTAACTCCTTTAGTGTATCTCCTCTACCCGATCGGCTATGTAGTGTAGAGAGCTCATGTAACCTCTTATATAGCTGAGTCAATTTGTCCTCCTTGTTTTTTCTTCTGGCTGCTATCCCTATCAGTACCCCCCGCTTCGTGGACTTGTGAGCCTCCCACAGCATTGTGTGGGATTCCCACTGCCGAGGTTGGTCTGAAATTACGAGGATTTCCTCCTTAACCGTCTTTTCTATATCTGGATCTTGATCAACGATCATTGAGTTTCCAGTTTGCTCCCGGGCTAGCAGGGCCTAATTGTACGCATCTTAGCTCTATTGATGCAATGATCCGACATGTAATGTCATGTATTTTGGTTAGGTTGTCGGAAATCTGTGGGACCATTTACTTGAGACAAAAAAAGTGGTCGATCCTGCGGTAACTGCTATGGGGGATGGAGGATGTAAAAGGGTTGCTTGTGTTTGTAGACTAAGCTCTTGGTTGCTGTTCCCTACAAATGTCTACCAGGTTCCCTGTTATCAACCCTTTAACAAAGGTCCGTACCTTCCCGCCCTGGATTTCTGTTGTAGTGGGATCGATCTACAGCGTGGGTCAATGACTTTATTAAAGTCCCCTGCAAGAGATTACATTCCCTTCCGCCCACCGTTGGAGCGTCTGGAAGAATTCATCGGAATAACTGAGACTCGTTTTCACCGGGTGCGTAAACGCACGCCAGTTGTAGTTCTACTTTGCTGCAAGAGGCTACTAGGAAAGAGATATCTCCCATTCGTGTCTCTCTCACTCTCTCTAATGGAAGGGGGATTTGTTGTGGAATATGATAGCTACTCCCTTTTCTTTCCTTGGCTGAGACAGAAAAAAATTGCCTATAGTGCTTGTCTAAATAGCCTGGGCTACAGGGTGCTAAAATGTCTCCTGGAGGAAAACTACATCAGCTCTCTCCGTCTGAATTCGGAGAAGGCAATCTTTCGTTTTTTGGGCCGTTAAACCTTAACATTTTGGATAGAAATGTTACAGCCATGTATTGGTGTTGATTTGATTGGTGATGTTTATAGTGGAACCGAGAGCTACTATGTGATGTGGAGCGTAGTGGACGTTCCTTCTGACGTTGGTGGCTTTGCTGACCTTCCTTCTTCGCGAGGGGGACTGGGATGGGGGAGGGAGAGAAAACAAGGGAAGGAAAAAACAGAGGAAACATACATATACACATAGAACCGTAGTGGTCTCTAAAGACCTCAGGTTCGACGCCCGGGAGAGACTCTCCCCTTCTGGACCAACTCCCTCCCAGTCAGACCATGGCCCCACACTCGGCCATGAGTTCCGGGTCTTTGACGGGAATTGCAAAGGTGAGCCCATATCCCCGCCCCAACAGCGCATGCTACGGGCAGGTTGGTGGTGGTAGTCCCTGACACCAGTCGAAGATGCACCTTTATTGCAACTTTCCCCTTCAACTCTAGGGTAGATAACTCAGCCCTAACCTACATGTAACTACAGACCCCTTACTCCCCCCAGTGTAGAAATAAACTCATTGCGAATGCACTGTGCTGTGCACGCGCATAGTAAGTGAAACTTCTTTGACTTTTGTCACAGAAATTGTGTTTGTGATGTTTTAATTAAAAATCAAAATACAATTTCTTTGACAAAACGCAAATAAATTTGGACTTAGAATGTGCGTGCTCGGCACACATCCCCTGTATTAGCTATTTGCACTAAGCGTGAATTCATCGTGCGTGTGACTGTGTGCGTGTGACTGTGTGTGTGTGTGTGTGACTGTGTGTGTGACTGTGACTGTGTGTGTGACTGTGTGTGTGCGGGTGACTGTGTGTGTGTGCGGGTGACTGTGTGTGTGTGCGGGTGACTGTGTGTGTGTGCGTGTGACTGTGTAGTGTGCGCGTGTGACTGTGTAGTGTGCGCGTGTGACTGTGTGTGCGTGTGTGATGTATGCGCACCCATCCTGCACCTTGCATATGTCCCTGCACCTCGCATATGCCCCTGCACCTCGCATCACCCCCCTGCACCTCGCATCACCCCCCTGCACCTCGTATCACCCCCTGCACCTCGTATCACCCCCTGCACCTCGCATCCCCCCCTGCACCTCGCATCCCCCCCCCCCCCTTCACCTCCTCACATCACCCCCCTTCACCTCCTCACCTGCACCTCCCCTCACCCCCTGCACCTCCGATCACCCCCTGCACCTGCGAGCACGGCGGCAGAGCAGTGTGGTAGGAGGAGGGATGGGCACAGGTTGTATTGCCCCGCAGTGCCGGGGATCAGGGCAGGGAGGACGGCACATACGGCGAGGAGGCCCATGTGAGTGTGACGGCCCCCGCCATCCGCATCTGATTTGTGGAGCGGGTGTGATGTCAGTGTTGGGGTCGGGCTGAGCCAGAACACAGCCCGGCCTCAACTGCCAGCACTGACGTCACATCCGTTTAATTTCTGTCTCCACAATCCATTTTTGCCCCATCACGAATGAGGTGCCACTAAGGAAGTTTCACTTCAAAAACACTTTGCTCAATAAATGACTATCAACAAAAGTTCATAAATGTATTGAAACACAAAATAGCGATTGTATAGAGTAGCATAAAAATGCCAAAGTCTAAACAGACTCCCTGACTTGATGGTAATCTGCCTCCTATATATAGTATAATGTGTACAGAAAAGGCAGCCAGAACATCTGGTCTAGGGGTAAAAATCCTAAAAATGATATTACTATTGGTGTACTACCCAATGCCACCTATACCCGCTAGTAATTCTATCGAATCAATATCAGATCCAATACAAAATTTAGTAAATACGAACACGGATACAACAATTGATGCAGTAGATCAACTATAAACCATATGGCTAAGAGGATCCCATTACCAGCATTACACAGGTGCTGTATTGCTGGGGACACACGTATATTATCCCTTCTTTAAACATTCTCTGGAAGAAACTATTGTGAAACGTGCGTCGGGGTGGAGAGTTGCCGACAGATTCCTTGATTTTGTTCACATGATGCAGCTGCTATTCCTAGTACACCAGAAGGGAAACTATTTATCTGCTCAGCAATACAGCTTCTGTGAAAGGCAGGTAATGGGGGTGTATATATTACACATTCACTCGCACACACTCTGGTAAAGAACAAACTTGTTGAGAAAATATATAAAGAAATCCTCCATTCCTCACACTGCTTCTATCCTCTCTCGCTAGTCTTCTCTTTGTCCGTAGTGAGTCTCCTCAAGATCCTAGTTACAAAGGCTCGTAATAACTTGTATATGTAAAGATCTGTAGGAGAGGGGGATGAGGAGGTGCTGTGATTTCCATACACACGTGCGCATAATGAAATCAATATGCAGCCAACCTCGTGGCATTTGCGGGGCAATGTGAAATATCCCTATAGATATATATATATTTTTTTTACATGTCCTCTCGCTCTCTTACCCCAGGGGTGTCACGGCTGTTGATGGGGCAGGTTTTGGTATCGACCGGCCTGCAGAGCTAAGCAGAAGTGATGACGAGTACGATGCGTTCCGCAAGAGGATGATGCTGGCTTATCGCTTTCGGCCAAACCCCCTGGTACGCATCTCCCCTGAGCATAATCCATCACCTTTACTTAGTTGGTGTATTGTTAAGTGCTTTACCCTGCTTCCCTGTACGTTAAATAGAGGGGTGAACTGTGTTTTTGTGCCAGCTTCACAATGCAGAATCAGTGATCAAGCAAATGTACAAGAGGATGAAACAGCTGTGCCTGAGCAGGTCCATTGCTTGTGCACTTCCTTGTCCCAGGCTTATCTGTAGAAGCTGCCTAATGCCACAGGCAAAAGCGTTGGGGCGTCCATGTACAAAACGGATGGGAAGCAAAAAGAGCCCACTACTGGGTGCTTAGTTGCATGTCAATGTCCCAGAATCTTCCCTAATAAGTATCTCTGGAACCAGGGGTCTCCGGTGCTGAAATTAGCGCGATTCAGCTCTGGAGACTCCCTGCTCCCGCCGCATGTAAAAACAAGCAGGCGGTTATAATCCTTTTGTTTCTTACTTATTTACAACGACACCAAAGGCCAGGAAAAGAAACCTGTGTTTCTCTATTGCTCTACATTGCATACTGTTGGTGAATAAAGCCGCGCTTATAATGCCAGCGACGCTGACGTCACGCTGCTGTCGCTGGAAAAATCAAATTTAAGTGACTTCCAGCGATCGCGACCACGCTGTCGTGCCGTCGCGTCGCTCCTACTAAAAGCGCACACGACGGCGTCAATACATTGTTTTGACGCGCCGTCACCGGCACTATAAAGCGCGGCCTAAGACACCCTTTTGATTTACTGACACTACATATCACTCTTTCCATTTGCAGAATAACCCCAGGCGTCCTTATTATTGACGGCAACATCCCGCTCCGTCTACAGTGAAATCAAAAGAAGACCCACCTTCTTCCCACGTCCCTAATGTTTTAATCTCGGTCGCAGGTAGCAAGCATCTTTCTGTCCCACCATGTGTAAGGAATCGAACTCTGTCCACCAGCAGGAATTTAACCCATAACTGTCACATGCATCCTAATGCCGCCTCTTCCTGTTAACTCTGCATGAGGAGAAAATAGAGCGTTAATA
The DNA here is from genome assembly GCA_036426205.1 of Ascaphus truei. Lineage (NCBI taxonomy): Eukaryota > Metazoa > Chordata > Amphibia > Anura > Ascaphidae > Ascaphus > Ascaphus truei. The sequence continues at coordinate 58,429,654 of CM071573.1, read as the reverse complement.
AATCTGACCTTTTCAATTCAAACCCTATGCCGATCTGTTTAGTATTTTATCAAGAGAGAAATAATAACTTTTATTTCATATAGCGCTTTTCTCCCGAAGGGACTCAAAGTGCTTCACAATTACAGTATAGTGCCCGGTACGCAGCACATAGGATTGTTACTGACCCCGTCCCTGCCCTGATGAGCTTACAATTTTTGGTGCCTGAGGCACAGGGAGATAGTGACTTGCCCACGGTCACAAGGAGCTGACACCGGGATTTGAAGCAGACACCACTGCTTCAAACTTGATGTCATTGTTTTCAGGGTCTTGTTGGCCTATTCTCGTAACTCCGAAGTTGTCAGTGCCAAACTGCTTGGTTTGGCATGTTCAGAAGTAGCAGAATGAAATGTGGGGTGGGGGGAAACTATTCTCTATTGCAAGTTGCATCTTCTAAACCACGTCATCCAAAACGCCCGGATTGTACTTGCTTTAGCAGCGGAATGACCCGAGTTGGGGCTAACTCCATCCCCAGTATGGTTTATGGGTTTTGCTCTCGGTCAAACCTATATTTGAAGCTCTGAATGTAACTTGCAATACCATCTTATGGGGGGGGGGAAATACGCGTTTTTTCGAAGTGATTTGCATAACGGAGCTACAAAAATCGCTGTTTTCATGGGGGAAAAGAAATGCAAGTTGAAGGCTTTTTTGACAAACCAATCGGATTGGCAGAGCCGGAGTGGAGCCGCTTCTAAACGGATTGAACATGCAAGAAGGGCTTGCAGAATAGCAAAGCATGCCACTCCGATCGGAAAGGGCTGTTCAGAAGCAGTTTGTTACACTTCGGAGCTACGAGAATAGGCCCCAGTGCCTTTACTCACTCACTGAGCTGCTCCTGTTGTATCATCAGACACTATAAACAAAGCTGCAGTTGCTCCAATTTTCTTTTATTATTTGTTTCAAAGAATTTGTAAAATATGTTGTTGGTTTTTATTTTTTATTCCCTTTGTGTCAAAATATCCCAACTGCAAAAGTGGGGCAAAAAACAGGATCAGATTTATCTGGTGGTTTGGTTTATTTGCCCAATTTAATGCGTTTATTAAAATCTAACACACACACACACACACACACACACACACACACACACACACACACACACACACACACACACACAACAACACCACACACACACACACAAACACACACACACACACACACACACACACACACACACACAACCACACACACACACACACACACACCACACCACACCCCCCCCCCCCCCCCCCCCCCCCCGGGAGGGGTTTGATTTCCTCTGGCTGCTCCCTTCTGTCTGATGTCTCTGTTTTCAACAAGAGTTTGCACAAGTAAAGCCCCTTCCACCTTCTCCTTTTTGTTCTCATTTTCCAAATAAACAATAGCCGACATTTTAAGTGTGGTCATATTTGTTCAAGAAGACGATTCGATTTGTTACATTCTTAACAAAATGTTGCTTCTAGGTCCACAAGGATTGCACCTTCAAACCAGCAATCCATTCCACAAGCCTACAGGAGTTAACACATATGTTTGTAGCCCTGCTCTTTAAAAAAAATAAACATTGTTTGAAAACACATTATTGTATTATTATCGGGTGCCTGAGGTCGCCATGGTAACATGTAGGCTGCACTGGGCTCTGGCGAGAGCTCCATTTTCACCACTTAATATTTCAAACATACATCTGCTAAACGAAGCATCAATGTGATCAGCGCAGACGGTTGCTTTAACAGACTTCCCACACGTTATTGTTTTTTTAACTGCTTGAAAATGACCCGCCTTTTCCTGGCTTTTGACCCTTTGGCTGCCGGAAGGGCTGCTGTCTGGCAGCGATAGGAGTTAAGAAATTTAAATGGCAAAATTATATTTTTTAAAAAGGCGAGTAGGGGCGTGCTGCTCCGATTTTGGTAAAAGAAAATTAACAAACTGTACAGTGTATCAAACCCATCAGCCCTGGTCGAAAACAGGCTTGATTTAAAAATAGCCTGTGTGGGTACCTGCTATATTTGGCATTCACCTTGACGGGGTTAGCAGCCTTGATTCATGTTTTGCTCAAAATATGTAACTAAACGACCCCTTTGTTCTTAGACTTGGGTTTTAAATGTAGAAATGTCGCTAGTTAATGGCAAGCCAATTTGGGCGCTGGAATTGTATTTTTCATTTAAAAATAGCCTCTTACTTTTTCATCTAACGCCAACATCAAATACTTAGGCTGTGCTTATAGTGCCAGCGACAGAGACACGACGTCAAAACAAATGCGTTGCCGCTTCGCGATCGCTGGAAGTCATCTCAATTTGATTTTTCCAGCAACCGTAGCCTGACGTCGCCGGCACTATAAGCGTAGGCTTAGGTGAAAAGGCAAGCGTTCTCTTGTAAAAATGACTTTAGAACTCTGCCCTTTTTTGGCCCTTTGACTAGATGCTCCTAGCACAAGCTGTGTGTATACTACATGCGGAAATATTTTGGATTTGGATTCTATCAGCTTCATTTGGCAAAGCTAGTCGGCTAACATACGTACACACACAGTGTGCCTAGGCACTTACATGTGTCTGCTGCCTCCCCCTCCATCTCCTTTGGAACCCCAGCGTCAAATGACGCCGCGGATGTCAACGTGACGGCGCACTGTGTTGCCATGGCGCTGGGATTCCAAAGGACATGGATGGGGCGGCAGCAAGGAGGCGGCCGACACATGCAAGTGCCTTTCCAATAGGTCCGATAGGCCAGAGAGTGCGACACATGCATATGGGGGCGGAAATTTTGTCCGACCCGGGCCTAATAGGAAATCCACCACTGCACACACACGTGTATGTGTCTATATCAGGGGTGGCCAACTCCTCCAGTCCTCAATGGCTATTAACAGGCCAGGTATTATGGATATCCCTGCTTCAGCACAGATGGCTCAGTAATTCTGATGAGCTACTGATTGAGCCTCCTGTGCTGAACCAGGGATATCCCTAATACTTGACCTGCACTGGCCCTTGAGGACTGGAGTTGGCCACCCCTGGTCTATATGTATATATAATTGCACTGTTCTGGACCTATTAATCTTTGGGAATTCGCAGCCTAGCCTTATTTCAAATAATTGCCAGTCTCTTTAAAGCTGCAATCGGTCGTCCAATAGGAAGCCACTGTGTCATCCCCCTGATGTGATTGTAGCTTCCTATTGCCCCATGATATTTGGCGGCCAGTTAGATTTCCCTAAAGGAGAGGATAATACCAGCCTCTTAAAATGGTAACTATCTTTGGGAAATAAGGGGAACCTGGAACTAGAAATCGCACAGGTCAAATTGCATAAAATAAATAACAAAACAAGGCTGGCAGGATTGCTGTTCTAATTTTTTTTTTTTTTTTTTAAACTTTCTTTTTATTTGGTTTTTGCATAAATACATAGAAAATATCAAAGTCATACTCAGTTAGACAAAAACTTTCTAGGACGTACAACATAGAACAGTCCACATGATGGGGAGACAACAAGACCAGGACAACAAAGGGGAGTGGGGAAGGAAAAATGGGGGGGGGGGTCAGGCGAACGGTATCTATCCGGCCATTCTCTATCCGCTTCCAACTTCTGTTCGCCACTTATGTGTTACGGCTCGCATGTATCCACTTGTTCAATATTGCTCGCGTTTTACCGGCCCTGAATGGGGGAGCCCACCGTCAAGTCAACACGTCTTGTCCTAACCACAACCCCTACTGCCCGTCAAAGGAGAACTCACTTGAATCAATCACAGCCAAATTGTGGCATCGTTCACCCCTGGAATATCTGTCTGGGCCAGCCAAGGCAGCCAGACCTTTTGGAATTTCTCGCCAGTGTCGTTAACTAAACTCGTTAACTTTTCCATCTGGCATACGAACCAAATCCTGTTTCTGATCTTTTCTATTGATGGAATTGCATTCTGGTTCCATAATGCTGCGGTCTCGCACCTCATAGCCGTTGCGAAGTGTGCTATTAATTTGTTCCCCGTTCGTGATACTTCTTCTGTAGGTTTACTTAGTAGGAACAGCAACGGGTCTAGCTGAATTTGGAGGCCCAAAATCCTCTGTACCCAATCTCTGATCTGGATCCAAACGGGTACTATTTTCGGGCAAGACCACAGCATGTGCACCAGATCTCTCTGTTCCCCGCACTGCCGAGGGCAGAGCGGGGAAGAGCCCGATACAAATTTAGCCAATCTAACTGGGGTGAGATACCATCTTAACATAACCTTATATGAGTTCTCCTTCAATGTCGTGCAGATGGAACTACTGGCTGCGGCCTTGAATATCGCTGTCCAGTCCTCGTCTTCTAGTGTGCCCTGTAAATCTGATTCCCATTGAGTCATAAATCTGGGTTTGTTTGTGTCGTCTTTGTCAGCACCGACCACGTCTCTGTACAGAGTAGAAATCAGTCCCCGCGTGTCTGTACCTCTCACGCAGAGCCTTTCAAAATTCGTTAACGGTGGTCTCACCGGGTGTTTATTATAAAATGCCCGAACCTGGAGGTACCTAATAAATTCTGTGTTAGGGATGTCCTTTTCTGACTTTAATAGATCAAACGATTTAATGGTGTTACTACCCTCCAGGTCCTTCAGTCTTCTAATCCCTAATTGTCACCACAGCGGGAAGCTCTTACCTGCTAGCCCAGGAGCAAAGTCTGGGTTACTGTACAATGTGGCCATTAGTGTGTGTTTGGAGGTTAGAGAGCGATTACTTTTAGCAGCATCCCAGACCGATATTGAGTTGAACACAGAGGTTAGAGGTTCCTTTATGTCCTTTACCCGTGTCCTCGGGTACTAGATTAGATCCCTGAGCTCCAGCGGGGCACACGCCTCCCTTTCTAGTGCTACCCACCTCCGAAGCTCTGGGTCCCCATGCCATTGCGTGATTTGGCACAATTGCGCCGCTTTGTAATAGGACAGTATGCTCGGAACTACCAGTCCCCCCACCTCCTCAGGTTTCTGCATCATTTTAGCGTTTAGCCATGGTTGTTTACCCTTCCAAATACATTTTGAGATCGAGTTTTGTAACCCTGCAATATCGGATCGCACCACGGGTATCGGAAGAGTTTGAAACAGGTATAAAATCCGGGGAAGGATGTTCATCTTGACACTATAGATCCTACCCATCCATGAAATACCATATGCTGACCAGTCTTTCAGTTCCTTCTTTAGAGTCTTCAATAGACTGGGGTAATTTGCTTGATATAAGGAGGCTATCTTTTTTGTGATATGCACCCCTAGGTATTTTATAGATGTGGATCGCCACTTAAACTCAAAGTTGAGTTCAATCAGTTTCTCCATCTCCCGGGTAATGTTCAGGCTAAGTGCCTCCGATTTTGTCTGATTTATCTTGAACCCAGAGATCCGGCCAAATCGCTCTAGAAGCTCAAACAGGTTAGGTAGCGAGGTGAGCGGATTAGTGAGTGTCAGAATAATATCGTCTGCGTACAATGCCACTTTGTGTTCTTGCGAGTGGATTTGTACTCCAGCGATGTGCGGGTTACTACGGATTTGGGCTGCTAGTGGTTCGATGCATAAGGCAAAAAGCAAGGGCGATAACTGGCATCCTTGTCTCGTACCACTTTTAATTTGGAACAGCTCTGAGGGGAAACCCTGGTGAATCACCCTTGCTGCCGGCGCATTGTAGAGCGCTTTTATTGCCCTTAGGAATTTATACCCGAACCCAAACGCCCCAAGCGTGGACTCCAAGTATGGCCAGTCTATCCTGTCAAAGGCTTTCTCCGCGTCTAAGCTTAAAACTAAGCTCCGGACCTTGTTGGCTTCTACAAAATCGATTATATCTACAATCCGTCTAGTATTGTCGGCCGCTTGTCTATCTCTAACAAAGCCAACCTGGTCCGGGTGGATGAGCCTCGGCAGGATAACACTTAAACGACTGGCCAGTAATTTAGAATAAATTTTGACGTCTGTGTTAATCAATGATATCGGCCTGTAACTTTGGCAATTTGTGGGATCTTTGTCCCCTTTATGAATCAAGGATTACGACGCCTGGAGCATCTGCTCAGCGAAGGGCTCTCCTGCTAGGACTCCATTAAATAATCGGAGCATATGCGGGGCAAGTACGCCTATGAATTTTTTATAGTAGAGATTGGAGAACCCATCCGGGCCTGGGGCTTTAGAGGACTTTAAGTTTTTGACCACTGCTGTCAACTCTTCCTGTGAGAAATCACTCTGTATTCGCCTCTCGCTCTAAGCTGTTCAGTTGTGGCAGTGCCGCATCTGCTAAGAATTTCTGCAGTTTACTGTTTGTCTTAGCGTTATGGACCACCTTCTCCCCATTGTACAACCGTGCGTAATACTTTTTAAACTCTTCCACTATAATTTTGGGGTTGGAGGATAACTTCCCCTCCTCTGTCCTAATTGTTTGTATATTGTAATTTGGTTTCCTATTACGGAGTCTGGTGGCTAACATTGTGTCCGGTTTATTAGCTTTCTCGAAGAACTTCCTCTGTGTCCAACTCAAATCCTTCTCGGCCCGGGATGTGAAGAGGAGGTTAAGCTCAATCCTTACATCCTTCAACTCCTTTAGTGTATCTCCTCTACCCGATCGGCTATGTAGTGTAGAGAGCTCATGTAACCTCTTATATAGCTGAGTCAATTTGTCCTCCCTTTGTTTTTTCTTTCTGGCTGCTATCCCTATCAGTACCCCCCGCTTCGTGGCCTTGTGAGCCTCCCACAGCATTGTGTGGGATTCCACACTGCCGAGGTTGGTCTGGAAATACCGAGAGATTTCCTCCTTAACCGTCTTTTCTATATCTGGTATCTTGATCAACGATTCATTGAGTTTCCAGTTTGCTCCCGGGCTAGCAGGCCTAATTTGTACGCATCTTAGCTCTATTGATGCATGATCCGACCATGTAATGTCATGTATTTTGGTGTCGGAAATCTGTGGGACCATTCTACTTGAGACAAAAAAGTGGTCGATCCTGCTGTAACTGTCATGGGGATGGGAGTAAAAGGTGTAACTACGCTCTCCCTGGTGCTGTTCCCTACAAATGTCTACCAGGTTCCCCTGTCTCAACCCTTTTAACAAAGGTCCGTTACCTTCCCGCCTGGATTTCTGTTGTAGTGGGGATCGATCTACGCGTGGGTCAATGACTTTATTAAAGTCCCCTGCAAGAATTACATTCCCTTCCGCCCACCGTTGGAGCGTCTGGAAGAATTCATCGAATAACTGAGACTCGTTTTCACCGGGTGCGTAAACGCACGCCAGTGTCGTTCTACTTTGCTGCAAGAGGCCTACTAGGAAGAGATATCTCCCATTCGTGTCTCTCTTCACTCTCTCTACTTGGAAGGGGGATTTGTTGTGGAATATGATAGCTACTCCCTTCTTCTTTTCCTTGGCTGAGGACAGAAAAAATTGCCTATAGTGCTTGTCTAAATAGCCTGGGCTACTATGGGTGCTAAAATGTGTCTCCTGGAGGAAAACTACATCAGCTCTCCTCCGTCTGAATTCGGAGAAGGCAATCTTTCGTTTTTTCGGGCCGTTAAACCCTTTAACATTTTGGGATAGAAATGTTACAGCCATGTATTGGTGTTATTTGATTGGTGATGTCTATAGTGGAACCAGAGCCTACCTATGTGATGTGGAGCGTAGTGGACTTTCCTTCTGCGTTGGTGGCTTCTGCTGACCTTCCTTCTTTCGCCGAGGGGGACTGGGATGGGGGAGGGAGAGAACACAAGGAAAAAACAGAGGAAACATACATATACACATAGAACCGTAGTGGTCTCTAAAGACCTCAGGTTCGACGCCCGGGAGAGACTCTCCCCTTCTGGACCCACCTCCCTCCCAGTCCAGATCCATGGCCCCACACTCCGGCCATGAGTTCCCGGGTCTTTGACGGGAATGCAAGCTGAGCCCATATCCCCGCCCCAACAGCGCATGCCTACGGGCAGGTTGGTGGTAGTCCCTACACCCGTCGACAGCTGCAACCTTTATTGCCAAACTTTCCCCTTCAACTCTAGGGTAGATAACTCAGCCCTAACCTACATGTAACTACATGACCCCTTACTCCCCCCCAAGTTAGAACTAACTCTTGCGAACTGAACTGCCCTAAACTCGGGCCCCTGTCTTAAGACCTTGCAACCCCTATATCTACTCTGCGGCTGCCTAGCTTGTTACCCCCTATATAATGCTACAGGCTGCTGGTCACACTGAACCTCTAAATGTTCTAGTGGTAATTGTCCTCCTCACCTGTACCCACTCCGCCTACTTGTAGAGGGCTCCCCTTCTCTAGCTTTGGGCCCAACTCCTCTGATTGCCCGCTCTTTTCTGTAGCTGTTAGGGAAATTTCGCTCTCCCCCTCCCTCCTTTTTGTCCTCCCTCATACTCTTAATCCCCGCATGTTTCTCCCCGGCAGCGGAGTTCGCGCACCCCCGCCGGGGAGTACCGCGTCACTGCCGGCGCTGTGTGCCTCTTGGGCTTCCGTCGCTGCTCCTACAACCTCCGGTGTGCGTCATGGTATCGCGAGATCCTGCCGGGTGACGTCAGGGAGGTGGGCGAGGTAAGCTCAGTTGGAGGCTGACCGCTGGAGGTGAAGGGTGGAGCTGGAGGCGGGCTTATTCCGTGTACCATTCCTTCGCGCCGAAACCATCACCGCCATAAAGCCTTCCGCGCCTTTCCTGCTTCTTCCCCAGGTAAGCTCCGTTCAGCCATTTTGGGGGACTTTGCACGTTTTCTTTTTTTTGTTTTGTAACTTTGAGCGCCGGTCGCCCCCGCTGCCTTGTAACCTCTGGAAAGGTCCAGGATCGTCCAACATCCTTAACATAGGATTGGCTATAGTCCAAAACTTAAACTTAACTGGTACAGTTTGCTAAAAAAACTTTAACAGCACATGGCAGCAAACTCGTCTCCCTGGCCTTTTAAGAGCCCTTGACGCTCTCTCCCGCCTTCTCCTTCCTTTTGTCCGCCGAGGTGGAGGACACAGTCACCCAGGATGTTGCACGAGGAGGACGCGTCTCCGTACTCTCCGGGTGGGTAGCTTCAACAGCAACATTAATCCCCAGTTTCTTCAGGAAGGTGGTGCCTTCTGCGGGGTGCTTCATTACATGGGACCGGCCATTTTTAATTACCACGAGGGCAAACGGGAAAGCTCATCTGTATCTGATGTCCTTATCCCGCAGCTCTTTAGTAATAGGCAGCAACGCTCTTCTTGGGGCCAGGGTTATTGGGGATATATCTTGGAAGATAGCCAAAGTTATCCCCTCGAAAGTTATATTTGGCGTTGCCCGTGTAACTCTGCATATCTCTTCTTTGGTTTTTAAGTGATGCAACCGAAGGATTATATCACGTGGGGGATTGTTAGGTAGTGGACGAGACCTCAGGGCCCTGTGGCAGCGGTCCATTACCAGCTCTGCCTCAGATTTACCCGGCATGATGGAGGTCATCCACCGGCTCAGCAGGACCTCGGGGTCCAGAATTTCCTCAGGGATCCCCCGTATACGCAGGTTGTTGCGCCGGTCCCTATTTTCGCTGTCTTCCTGCCGGTCTTCCAGATCTGCGATTTTGGATTCTAATGCCCCCAGCCGTTTATTGGTCTCCTGGTGGCACCGTGAGCTGTCCTCCATGCGCTCCTCCAGCTCGTTTGTGCGGGTACCTATTTGCAAGATATCTCTCCTGAGCCCCTCTACCTCTCCCCTGAAAAATGTCTTCAAGTCTGTTAGGAGCCTGGCTATCTCCTTTTTAATGATCCCCGATTGCTCCGCGGGTGCTCCTTCCGTCTCTTGAGCCGAATCGGAGTCTGATACCGCAGAGTTCTCCGCCACCCTGGCCTTGTTAGAGCCCGTGAAGTAGGAGCGCACATCTGTCTTGCGCCTATTTTTCTGCCGCGTCGCAGCCATGTCTCCTCCGGTGGCCGAAATACGATCCGCGGGGTAACTGGTGCTTAGGGACGTATACTTTAATCTGCTAAGTTTGGTTTTAAACGTCTGTAATTAGCTTTATCTGCGGAGCTGTTAACTTACACCGCCATCACCGTACCCATCGCGCATGCGCCTCCTGCTGTTCTAATTTAAGGGGTTATGTGTTTGGAACTTTTGGATGCATAAAACCAGAGATGGGGTGGCAAACGCTAATCCTTAAGGGCTACAAACAGGTCAGGTTTTCAGGATATTCCCCCTTCAACACCCTGTGGCTCAATCAATCAGTGGTTCAGTCATACTGACTGAGCCACCTGTGCTGAAGCAGAGATATCCTGAAAACCTGACTTGTTGGTAGCCCTTGAGGAGTGGAGTTGGCCACCCCTGAACCAGAAGCTAGATTCATTAGGTGCATGAATACTCACAGAGCCTTGTGCGTCCCAGGTGTGAAGCGGTTAATCAAAGCAGAGCTCCCTATTAAAGATACTAGTGTAAGGTCAGGGGTTAGCCTACTCCCCAGCAGACCTGCTGAATCAACCAAGGAGATACTGAATCCCTCAAGTGAGAGACTGTCAGGTCAAAAGTCCTGTATCTGCTTTTGTTTGCAGGATATTGTGATAAGGAAGGAGTTAGAGTCCAGACATAAGATCAATAAACCCCACACACCGCTCACATCTCGAAATAAGCATGCAGAGCAATGTCCCTTTCCCATCCAGCGGCACAGGGGTTAGTCACAGCCTCACTTAGCTGCTTATTTGGGGGGGGGGGAGTGCAATTTGCCTGCTGCTTTTCTTCTTCGTCCTGTTCATATACTTGACGATCATCCGCCAGTATTTTCCTATGTTGGAGTAACATTTATGGATGAGCAATAGGATAAATCTGGTTTAGGGTTAGCTATGTTGAAATTGCAATGAAGGCCATAAAAAAAAGTGTGTGTGTATAGATGTGTGTATACACCCCTCTTTCTCCCCCCGCCCCCTACCAAAAAAAGGGGTGTCTAGGGCACTAAATAAGATTAATATGTGGAGGTACTTCGCTTCATAGAGTGCACACAGACGGGCCAGGATCACCTCTCAAGCACAAAGTCACATATACAGAGGAAAAGCATCCACTGCATTCATCAGGGTATCCGGAAAAGTTCAAATTGATTCCATCAGTAGCAGAAAATACAAAAAAAAACAGGTGAAGTTTCGGACCTACACGATCCTTTGTCTGGCTCCTAACAAATGGTACAGGAACTCCTTATGTGTGAAATTAAGTTTATTTCCCGACGTTTCGGTTCCCTTTGGAACTTTTCTCAAGTGGGAAAACAAACTACATTTCACATATAAGGAGCACCTGTACCATATTTCATGTTGCATATACAAGTGTGTGTGTGTGTCAGTCAGTGAAGATCACAAAAAGTAATCAATTGCTTATTAGGCTGAGTCCCCGCTGACGCTCAAAGCATGCGCGCCGGGTGTCCTGCATCTGCTTGCGCGTGTGGGGAGGGGGCAGCGGCATTGCCGAATAGTTGAGCGAGCGGGAAAGTTTCAAATGTTTATTTACCTAAGCGCTAAGTGTGTGTGCCCGCGCATCGCGTGAGCGGCGACTTGCATGATATATATATATGCAAGTCACCTCGCCAAGCGCCGCCCGCTCAGCGCTAGCGGGGACGAAGCCTTACTGAGTACCACTAACTCCTTTGCTGAGGCATTTAACTCCATGTGTGCAGGCTTTGTGTGTGTGTATATATATAATATTTTTATCTGAACTGAATGTTGGTTTGCACCTTTTTTAACCCCTTCAGTAGCAGGAGGGCATGCATAGTACCCCATTGCAATGTGTTGCAGGCCCCAGCTGGCACTGAACAGGTTATGGGAGCCCTGTCTGTTATCAGCAGTACAGCTATGTGGTAACCACACTGGGTGAGTGTGACCTTTGTCTGGAGAGACAGAGAGAAGGGAGCTGCGTGTTCAGCTTGGAGTTACTCAGCAAGCATGCTCCCAGCCTGCACTGAACATACCTGCCTCCTACCCTGAGTGCAGGGAACAGGCGTTTCCTGTCCCGGGGAACACACTGCACGGTGGCTTGCCGGAAGCTTTCACAGAAGTCCTGTTTGGCTGCTCCTTGGGAAACAACCCTGGGCATAAATAGGATTAACCATGAATCTCCCGGAGCCCGCTGGGGCGTTCCTGCTCTCTCTCTCTGCTATTCCCATATCCTATGTTGTGAATTCTCTGTCTGCTGTGTCTGAGTGAGTATGGCTGAGGTGCCTTATTGTCTTGAAATAATACTTATATGGCACTGGCCGTGTATGCGGCGCTGTACATAGAATTTCGCAGGTGTGTGCGAGTCCTTGCTCCGAAGAGCTTACAATCTAATTTTGATGCCTGAAGTACAGGGAGATAAAGGGACATACCCCAAATCACACAGAGAGCTGGCACAGGGGTTATGAACCGTGTTCACCCACTTAAGGGACAGTGTTCTTGCACTAGACTACTTCTTGAGTCCCATTCTTACGGCTTCATACAACTTGCAACCTATAGATTTGCCTATAAGTAACTTGTAAAGAGTGTGTCTTGTATATGGGACGCTAGCAGTGTGAGAATAACTTTTAATTGGGTGATACGATTAAAGTCTATAGAGCAAAGGATGGGTGTTATAGGGTGTGACCCAGGTGTTAAGGGGTTATCCAATTGAAATCTACATTATACATGATAAACAGGTAATCTTGGTTTTTAACCCTTTCGCTGCTGGCGAGGAGTCTTGTATGTATATGTGTATATAATCTTACCCAGACCCATGGATCAAAGTGAAAAAAAATCATCACCACCCTGATGAAGGTCTCGCAATAAGGACCGAAACATTGTTTTTTGTGTACTTTACATACATATACATTACATTTTTTGTGTACATTACATACATTTACATTACATTTTTTGTGTACATTACATACATTTACATTACATTTTTTGTGTACATTACATACATTTACATGACATTTTTTGTGTACATGTGATACATACCTGCGATGTGCTGCTTCTATTTTTACTCTGATCCGTGGGTTTTCGTGAGATACATCTTTATTTATATGAAGCCTGCTATAGGTGGGCTCGCTGCTCTGTTGTGTGTGTGTGTGTGTGTGTGTGTGTGTGTGTGTGTGTGTGTGTGTGTGTGTATATATATATTTATATACACACACGAAATAGCAGCCTCCAATAATAGTGAGTTGCAGGCCAAACATTTCTAATCACCCCCAGTTATGTCCGGTGATGAATAAGCACCTTGGCAAGAAACGCGCGGCGGTGAACTGTCCATCACCGCCGCGCTCTGCAATTTTGCGCCTCATCAATCTTTGCACCAGAGCCACATCCGTCGCTGCTTCCTATTGGCCCTCCTGCTGTGGTCCTTTAAACGTGCAGGAGATACCGGCAACACCTAAGGAGTTAAGTGTCTTGGGAAGCAGGGGGTCCCAAGAGCTGAAATGAACGCGGTTCAGCTCCAGAGACCCCCTGCTTCCAACATAGGGGGACATTTATTTTGAAAGGAAATGGTCCCTTTTAAAGTTTTTCATTTTGGGAGAGCAAAAAAAAAGAAGCTGTTATGAGATGAAACTGTAAACCTGCCTGACGATTAATACACTTGGTTCCCCTTGTACATGTATCTCTATACACTCATTGGTATAATATCGTGGTCTAATATTCTACCCGAATTCCTTAAATGCTGAAGTTTCCAGTTAAGAAGGTGCACTCCTTCCCAGCAGAGAGATGCTATAACTAAACTATATGCTAATAATAAGTCAGTGTGCAGGGCAGGGAGGCACGATTTTAGCTTTTATTGGAAATATTTTGTAATGTTAATTCAACTTCTGCACTGTTTCATGGCCGCCAAATATGCATTTACTTTATGCCGAGGTTAAATTTAACTTGCATGATAAATACTTTCCTCATCTACTTTCTGCAGGGGAATTTAAAAGGGGTTTATAAGAATGATTGCAACTCGTCCATTCCCAAATTCTTCTATATAGATATATCTATCCCCAAGTGTAGTACTTTAGTTGTAGGAGTCAATATGTTTATATAACTGTATTTTAAACTTTGTGTGTGTATAACACACACACACACACACACACACACACACACACTTTGTGAGTACAAAACAGGTACCACGTTTGGGAGTTCCATAACGTACAGTATGCAGCTTACTTCTGTTTAATAGGTACAGCTGGTATTCCATGTAGTGTACCTGCTAAATAGGTACGGTGGAAGGGTATTTGAGTGTCTGTGTGCATGCCTGCGTCCAGAGACAAGTACTGGTCGATGTGGTTGATCCAGGGGGCATACAGTCTAAGTGTCAGCAAAGCAGCAGAACAAATAGACACAGAAGAGAAAAAAACAAACACACCCTTTCAGTGCCAGGGGGGCATGGAGCGAGCTGCTATGCACTGATCTCTGGTATACATACACCCTTTCAGTGCCAGGGGGGCATGGAGCGAGCTGCTATGCACTGTATCTTGGTATACATCACCCTTTCAGTTGCCAGGGGGCATGGAGCGAGCTGCTATGCAATGATCTCTGCTGTTATACATACACCCTTTCAGTTCCAGGGGGGCATGGAGCTGGCAAGCCCCTCGTGACGGACAAAGAGCGGCGCATGGTTTCTTGTGTCCAGGGGTGGGCATCTGTGGAGTGTGCGCATCTGCTTGCACTGATCTCTGGTATACATACACCCTTTCAGTGCCAGGGGGGCATGGAGCGAGCTGCTATGCACTGATCTCTGGTATACATACACCCTTTCAGTGCCAGGGGGGCATGGAGCGAGCTGCTATGCACTGATCTCTGGTATACATACACCCTTTCAGTGCCGGGGGGGAGGGGGGAGGGGGCATGAAGCAAGCTGCCATGCTATGCGCTGCTTTCTGGCACAGAACGGGTATTAAATAATCCCAGCACAATTATAGTCATAAAAACCCCTAAACTCGTTTTGAGAGCTGACCTCCTGAAGATGAGATTAATGGCTGCTACAAGAGGATGTAGCGATCAATAGGGTTTTATGATGGGAATTAATTCACCCCCCATTTATTATACGACATGCAATAAACCGCAGGGAGACGACCTCGCAGCCGTGGATAGGGGCAGCTAAGGGATTCGTTGGGGTGACTTTGGTAAAGAAAGAGATATTAAAGTTGGCAGCAGAAGTTCACGGGGCTCTAGCGCAGGGGTCTCCAAAACTCAGTGCTCAGGGGCCGCCAACAGGCCGGCGTTTATGGATATCCCTGTTTCGGCACAGGTGGCCCAGTCAAAGACTGAGCCACCGATTGAGCCACCTGTGCTGAAGCAGGGATATCCATAAAAGCCGCCCTGTTGGCGGCCCTTGAGGACTGAGTTTGGAGATCCCTGCTCTGGCGGTTGGTGCGCTGCCTCCGGATTGGGAGAACCCGTTTCCAGTCCCAGCTTCTCTCTGTACTTTTTTGGACTTTCAGCTGGTTTATCGCAGCTGGGCGTCACAGTGGAATCTGCACCCTGGTGCTTATTTGTCCTCTGCTGTTGGGAGAATTATTATGTTTCTTGGCATTCTTTACACATAAATCACATGGAATATATATATGTATGTATGTATGTAATAAAAATCAAATTATAATTATATATATATATTATATAATACATATACGATACCTGTTCGCACGGGAATCGGCAGACATCCTCAGGTTACGATTTGTAGAATATATATTTAGAAAAGACACAAATCACCAACGTTTCGGACCCACAAACGGGACCTCCTCAGGTAGGACCCTGAGGAAGGTCCTGTTTGTGGGTCCGAAACGTTGGTGAATTGTGTCTTTTTTACAATATATATTCTACAAATCGTAACCTGAGTGCTGTCTGCCGATTCCCGTGCGAACGGTGTCGTATGTTTATCTACTTATTATGGGACCTGCACCTACCCTATTGTGCTTCATTGGAGTGCCGGCTGTTTATTAATAAAAAATACCACTCGTGGTGCATT
This sequence comes from Ascaphus truei, assembly GCA_036426205.1. NCBI lineage: Eukaryota > Metazoa > Chordata > Amphibia > Anura > Ascaphidae > Ascaphus > Ascaphus truei. The sequence continues at coordinate 58,413,800 of CM071573.1, read as the reverse complement.
TGTATGTCTCAGATAGGCCTGCAACCCTGTCTTTCCTCATTATCGCTAACCAAATAGTGCTTCCCCTGCAGCCAGGGATTCTGGGTAATGACATGCAAATGAGCACAGTGTGTCACTCTTTATTTCTCATCCATTTTAAAACACCAATCCATGCCAGTGATTTGTTTTGCAAAATGTGTTGTTTTTTTAATGTATTTATTTTATTATTATTATTATTATTATTATTATTATGAGGATTGAAGCAGGGGGTCTCCGGAGCTGAACCACGTTTATTTCAGCTCCTGTGACCCCCTGCTTCTAGAGATACTTACCTCCGAAGGGGGTGCCGGAATCCCTCTGCTTTTAAAGCTCAGCATCACATGGGCCAATAGGAAGCTGCACCAATGACATCACGGCTTCCTATTGGCCCACAGTGCGCGGGAGCTTTGAAAAGCGGCCATTACGTGATCCCTGCTAGCATAGCGGCTACTGGCACTTACTATGGAGGTAAGAATCTCCGAAAGCAGGAGGTCCCCAGAGCTGAAATTAACGGGGTTCAGCTCCAAAGACTCCCTGCTTTAATTGTGTGTGTGTGTTTGTGTGAATTGAAGCGCACAAATCAGATATACTAAATACAATACAGTGCAAATAATTGATCACAGTAAAGATAATCTTATTTACTGGTGCAACTCACGGTCTGGGGCCCCACACTGGATCCTCATAGGGGAGAGACAAATGACCTGAGTGCAAGTGCCAGGGCGGCCTTAGGCTTTGCAGTGCCCATGGGGGCACGCTGGCAGCAGGGCCCCCCTGTAAAACAAAAGGGGGCGGGGGCTTACCTAGATCAACAAACCTCCTGCAGCGTCGCGGCCTCGTGACATCGCTGTGCAAGGCGTCATGTGATGTCATGTTACCTGCGTGACACTGCAGGGAAGGTCAGTGCGAACACATACACAAACCACCACCCCCCAGCCCCCACAGACCTACCTCTCTGCCGGCCTGAGGGCCTCATGCTCCCTCCTCCAGTCGGGTGACAGTTGGATCCTGGCACCGACAGGAGGGCGAGGACGAAGCGCAGGACACAAGGCGGCTATGTTCTGTCTCTAAATGTAATTTACACAATCATCTTCTATACAAGTCTTGGTGATTGATAGTGTGATTTACCTGCTCACCCCCCACGAACTACAAGAGTGTTATTTGTTACACATACAGTATGGGATTTCACTGTCAGATTTGATACTTGAATTGCACCGTGTGTTGGTTAGTCTGCCCTTATCCTATTCCCATTCAATTTAGACAGTGTTTAGACACTTTTTTTTTAAACCTTAATCACTAGTTGCACTGAAGTCATTTGTCTGCAATATATATATATATATATATATATATATATATATACATACACACACACGCACATATACACACACCTATTTGGACAGTTTCCTCACCATAACCATTATTAATGCAGTAGGGTTTGCACTTCCTTTATAGAACCTGCACTGTTCATGCTGTATAATAAAGTGCCTGACCTTGTCCCCTCTCCTCTCAGTCCTGTCTCTGTAGCGGGTATCGGGGCCTTAGTGCTGCTCGGTTTGCTGGCTGTGTTGTTTTTCCTTGTCCAAGGAAATCCTCCCCATGATCCTCTGTTCTACGGTAAGCGGCGTCCTGTCACTATACCCGAGACCGTGTAACTAGAAGACTGGAGGTTAGGTAATCAGCAGCTGCCACATGAACCCCTTTTGTTACAGAGAGGCTAGCGGCGTATTGCAGGACAGGGGCTATTTATCATCATGTCACAGCTGCCAAACTGGTCCAAAAAACGGCACCTGATTTACTGGGGCGGAAAAAACATTCCAATTCCAATAAATGGGATATTCTTCATTGATTCTGGTGCTGTTTTTTTTAAACACATTTTTTTTATACATAGTTTTGCAGCCGAGACTTGGATAACTGATCCACTAAATTACTTACATAAAAAAATATATATTTATATACATATCATTGGGTTGATAAGGGCTGATGATGATGATATATATATACTATTACCCTTTTTAAACCCCTATACACAGGACAATTTATTCAGCAGAAAGCAGAGGATTTCACTGATACTGACCGGATTTAAACACCAGAGACCTAATATTTTAGAACTCTTCTTCTCTCCTATTTTAAATCGTGCCTTCTCCCTCCCCCCCACCAAACCATCGATTCCGCCTTGACACCCCCTCCCCCTGCCTTCTGTATTTGGTGCGCAAAGAAACATGACCACGGTTTGGGTTCCTCCCCCCAAAAAAACATGTAACAGAATAAGTATTACACATGGTGGGCGGTATAATGGAGTTCTTGATGCAGGAACACTGCCGTTCATTCTATCGTTGTTTCGCCCCCTCTCTGTTTCTATGGGACTTATTTAATAAAGTGTGACAGCTACCTCGCGGAGCGTCCTGTTGACTTGAATAGGGCTTTCCGTGTTGGTAGCACCACGGCGGTATCACTCTTTATTGATTAAGTCCCGTGGAGTGCAATGCAAAACACAATGGCAGTAAAAGACGAGGCTGTCAGCCGAGGGTGGGAGGGGGGTCTGTCCTTCCAGATGGGATCCCCACATAGATATTGCTGTCTGACGGTCGATGCTGCGGGTCCCTCCAGCAACGCCAACATTAAGTCTGGCTACTGTGTATGCCCTCCTGCCTGTATCTCCCAGTGTTTCTGTTCTCCATGTCTCTCTGAGCCCCCCACCTCTTCTGGGACCCCCCCTCCCCAGGTTAGGAAACGCTCCCTTCATTGAAAGGGGATCCAGAACCAGCCCATACAGTGTTTGTCCAACGCCACCTCCCAGTCCCATTCCTGGGCGACCTTGCCCAGTTCTGCCTCCCACCTCTGCATCTTTCTTGTGTCTAACCCCTCAGTGTTCGTAATCTTCTCCTTCACGAGTGTCATTGACCTGATAATCTGGCTGGAGGAGGATGGATATATCAGCGGGTTTATGGAGTTCTACATGAAAGAGGTAAGTGATGGACCATACCCTCCAGTAATAACATCCATGCCCCACCTACCCCCTGGGCCAGCCCTTCATCCCTAGCGTGCTTTCCTTAACCCCATTCAGCATCAAAAGGGTTCCAAACATAGTACCCACTTAGCGACATATATTGAAGGTGCAATCAAGTGAAGGCACTCAGTAATCTAACGCCTTCTGTGCCGGATGTTCCGTAATTAAAGATGCGTTTAATAGCTTTGAAAAGTGAACACCTCACACCGTCTGCGTCATCGCGATCACCCCCCCCCCTCCCCGCGCAGTGAAATCCTGCAGTCATTTGCTTTTTTTAAAAGAAAGAATTGATTTAAAAGCTTTTTTTTAAATTAAGATTCTCTTACAATTGCTCTATACCTATAAAATGGCAGTCCAACGATTTAAAAACGGTTATGCCCGTCTGAAAACATATTACTCCATTTAGTTCCCTCCGGTGGAACTCCTTCTTTTAAAAATGCAATCTTTGGTAGTTGATTAAAAAAAAAAAATTGGCCTGTAAATAATTTAAGAATGGAATTGGCTGCCCTAAACAAATGTAACCGCGCTAAAAGCCAATATTTGGCTGATTTTTGTTTCTTTGAAAATGTAAGCATGGTTTATTTTTCTTCGGGTGTCTGTGAATGGGCGAAGGAGGGATGTTTGTCCACAAGAGTTTTTCTTTACACTTATCTCACTCTGTCCTTATCAGAGAGGTTTTTTTTGCCTGTGCAAACTCTTGTTAAACAAACAGTGATATCAGACAAAAGGGAGCAGCCAGAGGCAATCAAACCCCCTCTCAGGTCTCAGCTCTCCGTGTTTACATAATAACTATAAAGAATTATTAATAAATACTTAAGGGTGTGAGATTTGTGATAATCCGATGTCACCCCTTAAACATGCCACTGCCGTTAGTACACTTTGGCCCAGATCCACGAAAGGGTGCTAAACGTTGGCACACCTCAGCTCCCGGACGTATGAATGGGAGTAAAAGCATGCTACAGCATAGCACCGTTTTGTGCATCTGGGCCTAATAATCAAGAATCAATCGCAGCTCTTGTGTTGTTCCTGTAGGGGGAGCCGTACCTCCGCACTGCATATGGGCTAATGATCTGCCTATGGGATGGGACTGTACATTACTTTCTCTACCTCGCTATGCTGGCAGCTATCGCTCGTAGGTAAGAGAACCAGGACCAGGCCCAGCGTATATTACTTCATTCACTTTTTATCTGAGGGACCTCGATTTTGTTACAGCGTAAATGACACAAATCCAGTGTTTTTTGTTGTTGTAAAGTAGCGTTCACGTAAGCGCCAGACGCGTCGCCTCTCCCTGATTTTCCGAGCCTCGGAGGCCCAAGGATAAAAAAATTAGCACTTTTCAATTACAATGCCAATCTATTCGGTTCAGGATGGGGTGGGTGACCATGCTCGTCCTTTCTTCCATGTGGTAACAAAGGAAGGAGGGGGAGTAGGGCGTATGATACCTTTTTATTGGACCAACAAGCCGTTGATATGTTACAAGCTTTGGAGCCTCTGTGGGTCCTTCATCGGGTAACCCTGACCCTGAGAGGTTCCGAAGCTTGTAACATATCAACTACTTGTTGGTCTGGTGGGAATAGTTTGAACCCCTCTGGCAGCAGATGCGTTAATTGTCCTCTTGAAAATGAACATGCTGCATTCCATACTGATACAGAGCAGGGGTGGTCAACTCCAGTCCTCAAGGGCCACCAACAGGTCAGGTTTTAAGGATATCCCTACTCCATCAGTGGCTCAGTCGACAACTGAGCCACCTGTGCTGAAGCCGGGATATCCTTAAAACCTGACCTGTTGGTGGCCCTTGAGGACTGGAGTTGGCTGCCCCTGATACAGAGTATCTCTATACACATCCAGCCTACCACAGCTCGGCCCCTGGAACTCAAAGCAGATAAGATTTGCAGAGCATTGCTCTGCCTGCAGTGTTAATCTTGCACAGTGATCTCGGCCGCTGCTCACTGGTTGCAAAAAGGGTTAAATAGGATGCAGTAGGGTTGTAATAGGCTTGGCTCTGCAGAAGGTTTGGGGTAACACTCCCTCTGCTTCTCCCTAGAAAGAATTATAAGACATTGGGTCTCTTCTGGCTGGGATCCCTCATAATGAGCTTGCTGGTGTTTCTCCCTGGGAATATGATTGGTAAGAACCCGCTGTTATGTGAGATGCCAAATGGGTATCCAGCAGTGTTAACAAGAGCAAGAAGGGGTTAATTATGTTCTTTCAATATGTACCGGACACCTATGGCTCAGTGAGTCTAACTGCAGTGTAACAGTGACACAGACAGAAAGGACTTGTGTACCTGTCTCTTCTTTTGTAAGGTGACATGGTGACACATAGGGGACAAAAAGTACAAGTGGTCTATGTAAATTATCCTTCCCACTGCAAGGTGACAGTGAGGCGCTATGGACCATTGAGTGTGTCCCTTCTTACTGCTAGGTGACACAGAGGCACAGGAAGAAAGGAGCTATGGCTCATTGAGTTTGCGTCTTCTTACTGCAAGGTGACACAATCAAGTGTGACTAGAAGGGGGGGCTGTATACTCCATGTGGTCTGTGTCACTGTGTACCCTTATAATTTGATGGATAGAGACACAGGGGACCTGGTGTACAGCTTCCCAAGGAAGGGTGACAGTGACAGAGAAACAGGAGGGACCAATGACATCCAATTTGTCACTTCCACTGCAGACAAAAGGGACATATATGTCCCAATGAATGGGGTGACACCGGGACAAGAACACATATGGGACTTTTGACTCACTGAGTCTGCCCCTCCCAAAGCAGGGAGATATGACCACAGGCTGCAGGGGCATAAAATCCCCTGAGCCTTTTCTGTCATTTCACAGTAAAATACTAAAATGTCAAATCTGAATAAATCTTAGAAATAAATATCTTTGAGGGATAGGAGATTGTATTCTTCCAGAGTCTGGGACCAGATAATGAGTTAAATGTTCATTTTCAGGCAAGTACGGCACAGAAATCCGTCCCGCCTTCTTCCTTAATATTCCCTACCTGCTGCTCCCCATCTGGGCTGGGGTGAGGATTTTCCGTGAGCATCGCACACTTCCCAAAATCCCAGCGGAACAGGTAGGTTAAGGGGACTGATGTAGTGGCAGGGAAAGGGGACAGTCACTGTGAGAACAAGCAGAGGGAACATGGGACAGGGCAAGGGGACTGTCACTGTGATACCAAGCAGAGGGCGGCACATGGGACAGGGCAAGGGGACTGTCACTGTGATACCAAGCAGAGGGAACATGGGACAGGGCAAGGGTACAGTCACTGTGATACCAAGCAGAGGGCGGCACATGGGACAGGACAAGGGGACTGTCACTGTGATACCAAGCAGAGGGAACATGGGACAGGGCAAGGGTACAGTCACTGTAAGAACAAGCAGAGGGAACACAGGGGACAGGGCAAGGGGACAGTCACTGTGAGAACAAGCAGAGGGGACATGGGACAGGGCAAGGGGACAGTCACTGTGAGAACAAGCAGAGGGAACATGGGACAGGGCAAGGGGACAGTCACTGTGATAACAAGCAGAGGGAAAATGGGACAGGGCAAGGGGACAGTCACTGTAAGAACAAGCAGAGGGAACACAGGGGACAGGGCAAGGGGACAGTCACTGTGAGAAACAAGAAGAGGGACATGGGACAGGGCAGGGGACAGTCACTGTGAGAACAAGCAGAGGGAAAATGGGACAGGGCAAGGGGACAGTCACTGTAAGAAACAAGAGAGGGGACATGGAACAAGGGAAGGGGACAGTAATGTGTGAGAACAAGAAGAGGGGACAGGGGACAGGGCAAGGGGGACAGTCACTGTGAGAACAAGCAGAGGGTAACATGGGACAGGGCAAGGGGACAGTCACTGTAAGAACAGAGAGTGAGGGGAATGGGACGGAGGGGGAAAGGGGACAGTCACTGTGAGAACAAGCGAAGGGAACATGACAGGGCAGGGGACAGTCATGTAAGAACAAGCAGAGGGGACATGGGACAGGGCAAGGGGACAGACACTGTGAGAACAAGCAGGAGCGAAACATGGGACAGGGCCAAGGGGACAGTCACTGTTGAACAAGCAGAGGGGACATGGGACAGGGCAAGGGACAGTCACTGAGAACAAGCAGGGGGACATGGGGACAGGGCAAGGGGACAGTCACTGTGATAACAAGCAGAGGGAAACATGGGACAGGGCAAGGGGCAGTCACTGTGCGACAAGCAGAGGGGACATGGGACAGGGAAAGGGGACAGTCACTGTGAGAACAAGCAGAGGGAACATAGACAGGGCAAGGGGACAGTCACTGTAAGAACAAGCAGAGGGGACATGGGACAGGGCAAGGGGACAGACACTGTGAGAACAAGCAGAGGGAACATGGGACAGGGCAAGGGGACAGTCACTGTGAGAACAAGCGAAGGGAACATAGAAAGGGCAGGGGACAGTCACTGTAAGAACAAGCAGAGGGGACATGGGACAGGGCAAGGGGACAGACACTGTGAGAAACAAGCGAGGAGCGAAACATGGGAGCGGGCAAGGGGACAGTCACTGTTGAACAAGCAGAGGGACATGGGACAGGGCAAGGGACAGTCACGTGAGAACAAGCAGGGGGACATGGGGACAGGGCAAGGGGACAGTCACTGTGATAACAAGCAGAGGGAACATGGGACAGGGCAAGGGGACAGTCACTGTGAGACAAGCAGAGGGAACATGGGACAGGACAAGGGGACCGTCACTATGAGAACAAGCAGAGGGAACATGGGACAGGACAAGGGGACAGTCACTGTGAGAACAAGCAGAGGGAACATGGGACAGGGCAAGGGGACAGTCACTGTGATAACAAGGAAGAGAGGGAACAGGGGACAGGGCAAGGGACAGTCACGTGAGAACAAGCAGAGGGAACATGGGACAGGGCAAGGGGACAGTCACTGTGATAACAAGCAGAGGGAACATGGGACAGGACAAGGAGACAGTCGCTGTGAGAATAAGCAGAGGGAACATGGCAAGGGGACAGTCACTGTGAGAACAAGCAGAGGGGAGACATTCAGGGGGCAGTGACATGGAAACGAATAAAATGCGAGGATAGTGGACATGGATAGAGGATAGTGACCAGCTGTAGCATTGTAATACGGGGACGTTATTCAAGCATTTCAGTGCCCTAATACTAAGCAGGCACCTTATCCTGCTATCACTGTTTATGTGGTCACTTTTGCAGGTGGAGGACGCCCATATGAAGGGGATCTTCCAACGTCCCCTGGATGTGGCTCTGATTTTGTATCTCGCTGGTGCCATCACATTCACACTCTTCAGAGGCCTGGTAAGTGCCCACAGCAAACAATGCCCACACAATCCCACCATATGAACAGTGTGGGCAGCAACAATGCCAGCCTCCCTCTTTCTTATGCTTGCTGCCCTGCTCATCGCTCCATTCATGCACCAAATATGTGCAGTACAGGCTGTGCCAGTCTCTCCTCAAGCTCATTCACTGCCCTGCTAATAACTTAATCTAAGTACAGCATGGGAACAGCATTGCCAGTGTCCCCTTCCATTAACACACTGCCCTGCCCATCTCTTCCTTGTCTCTACAGCTGGTCTTGGACTGTCCTTCTGATTCCTGCTTTAACTACATATACCAGTATGAGCCTTACCTGAGGGACCCTGTGGCTTATCCCAAAGTCCAGGTGTGTATAGAAAATGTGTGTAGTGAGATACTGTAGTCCTTTCTGTAAGATGAAAACATGGGTTTAATATCCTCTATATACACCTGAACTACAACTCCTGTGCAATGCATTGCAGGCTCCTCTGGCAGTGTAAAGGTTAATATTAAAGCAAGAGTTCTCCCATTCACAGCAGGTTCTCCCGTCTCTGGTGTAAGATAAATATTAACATTCTTATTTTGGGTGACCAAAAGAAGGTTATGGGAAGAAAAACTGTCAATAACTGGTTGTGTGTGTGTGTGTATACCACTAGTGAGCACATTCACATGGCTCAGACAGGTCTGCAACCCTGCCTTTCCCCATTATCTCATGGCATACAATGCTTCCACTGCAGCTAGGGATTCTGGGTAAAAACATGCACACAGTGTGTCGCCTTTCATGTCCATTTTAACATGAACCTATAAGCATATTCCTTCTATATTACACCATTTGTTTCCCAGCACAGCCTGGGTTAAAGAAGTGCACAGCCAGTGAACCTGCTCACAGACAGCTGTTTTGACCTTTTGGGTCTCATCAGTGTGAGGCTGGTTATGCTAGCTTTGCATCATTATGAACCTCCTAGATATATTCAAAAATGAATAGACGATACCGTTCTGTGGCTAACTAAATGCTTTTTTTTGTGCGAGCTTTCGAGATACACTGATCTCTTCTTCCCGCGGTGTTACGCTGATCTTTTCTTCCCGCGGTGTTACACTGATCTCTTCTTCCCGCGGTGTTACGCTGATCTCTTCTTCCCGCGGTGTTACACTGATCTCTTCTTCCCGCGGCGTTACGCTGATCTCTTCTTCCCGCGGTGTTACACTGATCTCTTCTTCCCGCGGTGTTACACTGATCTCTTCTTCCGGCGGTGTTACGCTGATCTCTTCTTCCGGCGGTGTTACGCTGATCTCTTCTTCCGGCGGTGTTACGCTGATCTCTTCTTCCCGCGTCACCACACACACACACACACAACACACACACACACCACACACTTACTCAGGGACCATTTAACACCTTAAGTCATAAATCTCTATACTACACGGGGGAGAGATAGGCTCAGTCACAGATACATTCCAGGACGTACTGTTTTCTAAGTAAAAAAAACTTTCTTGCTTTATCCATTGTAATACTCGCACAAAAAAAAGCATTTAGTTGCCACAGAACGGTATCGTCTATTCATTTTGAATATATCTAGGAGGTTCATAATGATGCAAAGCTAGCATAACCAGCCTCACACTGATGAGACCCAAAAGGTCAAAACAGCTGTCTGTGAGCAGGTTCACTGGCTGTGCACTTCTTTAACCCAGGCTGTGCTGGAAAACAAATGGTGTAATATAGAAGGAATATGCTTATAGGTTCATGTTAAAATGGACATGAAGGCGACACACACTGTGTGCATGTTTTTTTACCCAGAATCCCTAGCTGCAGTGGAACATTGTATGCCATGAGAAGGGGGAAGGCAGGGTTGCAGACCTGTCTGAGCATGTGAATGTGCTCACTAGTGGTATACACACCACACACACCCAGTTTATTGACAGTTTTTTCTTCCCATAACCTTCTTTTTGGCCCCCAAAATAAGAATGTTATTTATCTTACACAAGAGAACGGGAGAACCTGCTTGAATGGGAGAACTCTTGCTTTAATATTCAACCTTTACCTGGCCAGAGGAGCCTGCAATGCATTGCACAGGAGTTGTAGTTCAGGTGTATATAGAGGATATTAACCCATGTTTCATCTTACAGAAAGGACTACAGTATCTCACTACAACATTTTCTATCACACCTGGACTTTGGGGATAAGCCACGGGTCCTCAGGTAAGGCTCATACTGGTATATGTAGTTAAAGCAGGAAATCAGAAGGACAGTCCAAACCACTGTAGGAAACAAGGCAGAGATGGGCAGGGCAGTGTGTTAATGGAAGGTACACTGGCAATGCTGTTTCCCATGCTGTACTTAGATTAAGTTATTAGCAGGGCAGTGAATGAGCTTGAGGAGACTGGCACAGCCTGTACTGCACATATTTGGTGCATAAATGTGGAGCGATGAGCAGGCAGCAACATAAGAAAAGGAGGCTGGCATTGTTGCTGCCCACACTTTTCATATGGTGGATTGTTGTGGGCATTGTTTGCTGTGGGCACTTACCAGGCCTCTGAAGTGTGAATGTGATGGCACCAGCGAGATACAAATCAGAGCCCATCCAGGGGACGTTGGAAGATCCCCTTCATATGGGCGTCCTCCACCTGCAAAAGTGACCACATAACAGTGATAGCAGGATAAGGTGCCTGCTTCGTATTAGGAGCACTGAAATGCTTGAATACGCTCCCCGTATTACAAATGCTACAGCTGGTCCTATCCCTATCCATGTCCACTATCCTCGATTTTATTATTCGTTTCATGTCACTACTGCCCCCTGAATGTCTCCCCTCTGCTTGTTCTCACAGTGACTGTCCCTTGCCATGTTCCCTCTGCTTATTCTCACAGCGACTGTCTCCTTGTCCTGTCCCATGTTCCCTCTGCTTGTTATCACAGTGACTGTCCCCTTGCCCTGTCCTGTTCCCTCTCTTGTTCCACAGTGACTGTCCCCTTCCCGTCCCATGTCCCTTGCTTGTAACAGTGACTGTCCCTTGCCCTGTCCCTGTTCCCTCTGCTTGTTCTCACAGTGGACTGTCCCCTTGTCCTGTCCCATGTTCCCCTCGCTGTTTCCATAGTGCGTCCCCTGTGTTTGTACCCATGTTCCCTCTGCTTGATCTCACAGTGACTGCCCCTTGCCCTGTCCCATGTTCCCTCTGCTGGTTATCACAGTGACTGTCCCTGCCCTTTCCCCATGTCCCCCTCTGCTTGTTCTCACCTTGACTGTCCCCTTGCCTGTCCCATGTCCCTCTGCTTGTTCTACAGTGACGTGTCCCCTGCCCTGTCCCATTTTCCCTCTGCTTGTTCTCACAGTGTCTGTCCCCTTGCCCGTCCCATGTCCCCTCTGCTTGTTCTTACAGTGACTGTCCCCTGCCCTGTCTATGTTCCCTCTGCTTGTTCTCACAGTGACTTTCCCCTTTCCCTGTCCCATGTCCCCTCTGCTTTTCTTACATGACTGTCCCCTTGCCCTGTCCCATGTTCCCTCTGCTTGTTCTCACAGTGACTGTCCCCTTGCCTGTCCCCATGTCCCCTCTTCTTGTTCCACATACTGTCCCCTTTCCCCTGTCCCATGTCCCTCTGCTTGTTCTTACAGTGACTGTCCCCTTGCCCTGTCCCATGTTCCTGCTTGTTCTCACAGTGACTGTCCCCTGCCCTCTTCCATGTCCCTCTTCTTGTTCTCACATGACTGTCCCCTTGCCCTGTCCCCTGTTTTCCCTCTGCTTGTTCTTACAGTGCCTGTCCCCGTTGCCCTGTCCCATTTTCCCTCTGCTTGTTATCACAGTGACTTTCCCCATTGCCCTGTCCCATGTTCCCTCTGCTTGTTCTCACAGTGACTGTCCCCTTGCCCTGTCCCATGCCCCTCGCTTGTTCTCACAGTGACTGTCCCCCTTGCCCTTTCCCCTGTGTTCCCTCTGCTGTTCTTACGTGACTGTACCGTTTGCCCTGTCCCATGTTCCTCTGCTTGGTATCACGTGACATCCCCTTGTCCTGTCCCTGTGCCCGCCCTCTCCTTGGTATCACAGTGCTGTACCCTTTCCCTGCCCATGTTCCCTCTGCTGGTATCACAGTGACAGTCCCCTTGCCCTGTCCCATGTGCCCCTCTGCTTGGTATCACAGTGACAGTCCCCCTGTCCTGTCCCTGTTCCCTCATGTTGTCCTATCTCAGCATTGTTGCTCACAGTGACTGTCCCCTTTCCTCTGCCACTACATCAGTCCCCTTAACCTACCGCTCCGCTGGGATTTTGGGAAGTGTGCGATGCTCACGAAATCCTCACCCAGCCCAGATGGGGAGCAGGCAGGTATGGGAATATTAAGAGAAGGGGACGAAAAAATTTCTTCTTTCTGTGCCGTACTTGCCTGAAAATGAACATTTAACTCATTATCTGGTTCCCATACTCGGAAAATACAATCTCCTATCCCATCAAAGATATTTATTTCTAAGATTTATTCAGATTTGACATTTAGTATTTTTACTGTGAATGACAGACAAAGGCTCAGGATTTTTATATGCCCTGGCACCCTGTGGTCATATCTCCCTGCTTTGGGAGGGGCAGACTCAGTGATTCAAAAGTCCCATATGTGTTCTTGTCCGGTGTCACCCCCATTCATTGGGACATAATATGTCCCCTTTTGTCTGCAGTGGAAGTGACAAATTGGATGTCCATTGGTCCCCTGTTTTCCTGTCACTGTCACCCTTCCTTGGGAACCTGTACACCAGGTCCCCTGTGTCTCTATCCATCAAATTATAGAAGGGTACACAGTGACACAGACCACATGGAGTATACAGCCCCCCTTCTGTCACACGTTGATTGTGTCACCTTGCAGTAGAAAGACCAAACTCAATTAGCCCTAGCTCCTTTCTTCCTGTGCCTCTGTGTCACCTAGCAAGTAAGAAGGGACACACTCAATGGTCCATAGCGCCTCACTGTCACCTTCGTGGAAGGATAATTTACATAGACCACTTGTACGTTTTGTTCCCCTATGTGTCACCATGTCACCTTACAAAAGAAGAGACAGTACACAAGTCCTTTCTGTCTGTGTCACTGTTACACTGCATTTTAGACTCACTGAGCCATAGGTGTCCGGTACATATTGAAGAACATATTAACCCCTTCTTGCTCTTTTTAACAACTGCTGGATACCCATTGGCATCTCACTAACAGCGGTTTCTTACCAATCATATTCCCAGGGAGAAACACCAGCAAGCTCATTATGAGGGATCCCAGCAACGAGAAACCCAATGCTTATAATTCTTTTCTAGGGAGAAGCAGAGTGAGTGTTCCCCAAACCTTCTGCATAGCCAAGCCTATTACACCCTACTGCAATCCTATTAACCCTTTTGGCAACCATTGAGCAGCGGCCGAGATCACTGTGCAAGATTAACAACTGGCAGGCAGAGCAATGCTCTGCAAATCTTTCTGCTTTGGAGTTCCAGGGGCCGAGCTTGGTAGGCTGGATGTGTATAGAGATACTCTGGTATCAGGGGCAGCCAACTCCAGTCCTCAGGCCACACCAACAGGTCAGTTTTAAGGATACCCCGGCTTCGCACAGGTGGCTCAGTTGTCGACTGAGCCACTGATGAGTAGGAGATATCCTTAAAACCTGACCTGTTGGTGGCCCTTGAGGACTGGAGTTGACCACCCTGCTCTGTATCAGTATGGAATGCAGCATGTTCATTTTCAAAGACAATTAACGCATCTGCTGCCAGAGGGTTAAACTATTCCCACCAGACCAACAAGTAGTGATATGTTACAAAGCTTCGAACCTCTCATGGTCAGGGTTACCCGATGAAGGACCCACAGAGGCTCCAAAGCTTGTAACATATCAACGGCTTGTTGGTCCAATAAAAAACGGTATCATACGCCCTACTCCCCCTCCTTCCTTTGTTACCACATGGAAGAAAGGACGAGCATGGTCACCCACCCCATCCTGAACCGAATAATTGGCATTGTAATTGAAAGTGCTAATTTTTTTATCCTTGGGCCTCCGAGGCTCGGAAAATCAGGGAGAGGCGAACGCGTCTGGCGCTTACGTGAACGCTACTTTACAACAACAAAAAACACTGGATTTGTGTCATTTACGCTGTAACAAATCGAGGTCCCTCATATAAAAAGTGAATGAAGTAATATACCTGGGCCTGGTCCGGGTTCTCTTACCTACGAGCGACTAGCTGCCAGCATAGCGAGGTAGAGAAAGTAATGTACAGTCCCATCCATAGCAGATCATACCCATATGCAGTGCGGAGGTACGGCCTCCCCTACAGGAACACACAAGAGCTGCGATGTGATTCTGTATTATTGGCCCATATGCACAAAACGACGGTGCTATCGTAGTCATGCTTTTACTCCCATTCATAACGTCCGGGAGCTGAGGTGTGCCAACGTTTAGCACCCTTTCGTGGATCTGGCCAAAGTGTACTAAACGGCGTGGTCATGTTTAAGTGGGTGACTCGGATTATCACAAATCTCACACCCTTAAGTATTTATTAATAATTCTTTATAGTTATTAGTAAACACGGAGAGCTGAGACCTGGAGGGGGTTTGATTGCCTCTGGCTGCTCCCTTTTGTCTGATATCACTGTTTGTTTAACAAAGAGTTTGCACAGGCAAAAACCTCTCTATAAGGACAGAGTGAGATAAGTGTTAAAGAAAACTCTTGTGGACAAACATCCCTCCTTCGCCCATTCACAGACACCCGAAGAAAAATAAACCATGCTTACATTTTTCAAAGAAACAAAAATCAGCCAATATTGCTTTTTAGCGCGGTTTACTTTGTTTAGGGCAGCCAATTCCATTCTATTATTTCACGGCCAATTTTTTTTTTTTTATCAACTAACAAGATTGCATTTTTTAAAAGAAGGAGTTCCACCAACCGAGGGAACTAAAATGGAGTAATATTTTTCAACGGGCTATACCGTTTTTAAATCGTTGGACTCCATTTATAGGTAGAGAGCAATTTGTAGAGAATCTTAATTTAAAAAAAAGCTTTTAAATCAATTCTTCTTTTAAAAAAGCAAATGCTTGCAGATTTCACTGCGCGGGGAGGGGGGGTGATCGCGATACGCGGACGGTGTGAGGTGTTCACTTTTCAAAGCTTTAAAACGCATCTTTAATTACTAACATCCGGCACAGAAGGCGTTAGATTACTGAGTGCCTTCACTTGATTGCACCTTCATATTGTCGCTAAGTGGGTACTATGTTTGGAACCCTTTGATGCTGAATGGGGTAAGGAGCACGCTAGAGGGATGAAGGGCTGGCCCGGGGGTAGGTGGGGCATGGATGTTTATTACTGGAGGGTATGGTCCATCACTTACCTCATTTCATGGAAGAACTCCATAAACCCGCTGAATATCCATCCTCCTCCAGCCAGATTATCAGGTCATGACACTCGTGAAGGAGAAATTTACGAACACTGAGGGTTAGACACAAGAAAATGTCAGAGGTGGGAGGCAAACGGGCACGGTCGCCCAGGAATGGGACTGGGAGGGTCGTTGGACAAACACTGTATGGGCTGGTTTTCGGATCCCCTTTCAATGAGGGGAGCGTTTCCTAACCTGGGGAGGGGGGGTCCCCGAAGAGGTGGGGGGCTCAGAGAGACATGGGAACAGAAACACTGGGAGATACAGCAGGGGCATACACAGTGCCAGACTTAGTTGGCGTTGCTGAGGGACCCGCAGCATCGACCGTCAACAGCAATATCTATGTGGGGATCCCATCTGGAGCAGACCCCCCTCCACCCTCGGCTGACAGCCTCTCTTTTTACTGCCCATTGTGTGGTTTGCATTTCACTCCACGGGACTAAATCAATAAAGAGTGATACCGCCGTGGTGCTACCACACGGAAAGCCATTCAATGCAACAGGACGCTCCCGGGGTACTGTCACACTTTATTAAATAGTCCCATAGAAACCAGAGAGGGGGCGAAACAACGATAGAATGCACGGCAGTGTTCCTGCACAAGAACTCCATTATACCACCCACCATCACCGATGTTTAATACTTATTCTTTACAATGTTTTTTTGGGGGGAGAACCCAAACCGTGGTCATGTTCTTTTGCGCACCAAATACAGAAGGCAGGGGGAGGGGGTGTCAAGGCGGAATCGATGTTTGGTGGGGGGGAGGGAGAAGGCACATTTAAAATAGGAGAAAGAAGATTTCTAAATATTAGGTCCTGTGTTTTAAATCCGGTCAGTTACATGAAATCCTCTTCTTTCTGCTGAATAAATTGTCCTGTGTATAGGGGTTTAAAAAGGGTAATAGTATATATATATCATCACATCAGCCCTATCAACCCAATGATATGTATATAAATATATTATTTTTATGTAAGTAATTTAGTGGATCAGTTATCCAAGTCTCGGCTGCAAAACTATGTTAATAAAAAAATGTGTTTAAAAAAACAGCACCAGAATCAATGAAGAATATCCCATTTATTGGAATGGGAATGTTTTTTTTTTTCCGCCCCAGTAAATCAGGTGCCGTTTTTTGGACCAGTTTGGCAGCTGTGACATATGATAATACCCCTTTCCTGCAATACGCCGCTAGCCTCTCTGTAACAAAAGGGGTTCATCTGTGGCAGCTGCTGATTACCTAACCTCCAGTCTTCTAGTTACACGGTCTCGGGTATAGTGACAGGACGCCGCTACCGTAGAACATAGGATCATGGGAGGATTCTTGGACAAGGAAAACAACACAGCCAGCAAACCGAGCAGCACTGGCCCCATACCCGCTACAAGAGCGACTGAGAGGAGAGGGACAAGGTCCAGGCACTTTATTATACAGCAGAACAGTGCAGGTTCTATAAAGGAAGTGCAAACCCTACTGCATTAATATGGTTATGGTGAGAGAAACTGTCCAAATAGGTGTGTGTATATGTGCGTGTGGTGTGTATGTATATTATATATATATATATATATATTATATTTGCAGACAAATGACTTCATGGCAACTAGTGATTAAGGTTTAAAAAAAAGTGTCTAAACACTGTCTAAATTGATGGAAATAGAATAAGGGCAGACTAACCACACACGGTGCAATTCAAGTATCAATCTGACAGTGAAATCCCATACTGTATGTGTAACAAATAACACTCTTGTAGTTCGTGGGGGGTGAGCAGTAACAGCACACTATCAATCACCAAGACTTGTATATAAGATGATTGTGTAAATTACATTTAGAGACAGAACATAGCCGCCTTGTGTCCTGCGCTTCGTCCTCGCCCTCCTGTCGGTGCAGGATCCAACTGTCACCCGACTGGAGGAGGGAGCATGAGGCCCTCAGGCCGCAGAGAGGTAGTCTGTGGGGGCTGGGGGTGGTGGTTTGTGTATGTGTTCGCACTGACCTTCCCTGCAGTGTCACGCAGGTAACACATGACATCACATGACGCCTTGCACAGCGATGTCACGAGGCCGCGACGCTGCAGGAGGTTTGTTGATCTAGGTAGCCCCCCCCCTTTTTGTTTTACAGGGGCCCTGCTGCCCAGCGTCCCCCATGGGCACTGCAAAGCCTAAGGCGCCCCGGCCTTGCACTCAGGTCATTTGTCTCTCCCCTATGAGGATCCAGTTGTGTGTGTGTGTGTGTGTGTGTGTGTGTGTGTGTGTGTGTGTGTGTAAATATAACTTTATACAGCGCTTTACAAATGGTGTGTGTGTGGAGTGGGAGTGTATACCAATGGTGTGGGTAGGTGTAGAAATGTAAGAGGGTGTTGCATTACTTTTAATGTGTGTAGATACTATGTGGTCCCTATTGGTATATAGGGATAGAATTACATTGTACATTTGTATGTGTAAGAGACAGGTGTGTGTGCATTCATATAGTGCAGTATGTATAGACATGGCCTTTAGCACTCATGGGAAGGGAGTTCTCTTGTGTCAGGGTAGTGACTCATGAAGCTGTGGTCTCGGTTTAGGCTGCCGCTAAGAGTCCCGATCAGTTGCATACATTTGTAATCATGCAACCGTCTCTCTTTCGGTGTTCTAAGATTATCTTTGAGTAAGGCCACCTTCAGATTTCTCATCTTATGGCCAGGGTCAGAGAAATGTTCGCCGACATGACTGTCTCGTGTTCCGTGTGTGATGCAGATTCATTCTCTTATTTAGCCCAAGTCCCGTCTCACCTATGTAGTAGCAGCCCCCTGGGCATTTTATGCACGTGATGAGTTACACGACATTGCTGGAGGAACAGGTGAACCTTCCTCTGATTTTGTACTCCAGATTCCTATGTGGTATTTGTATTGTGCCCGCTGTGTGGAGCATTGCGCAGGTTTTGCATCTTGCGTCCTGGCATGGTTTTGTCCCACATTCAGTTGTACTGTTGAATACTTTACTCCTCGCCATCATTTTCTTGAGATTATGAGGTGGTCTGTATGATAATAAGGGTGTTTCATATATGTGTATAGATATGTACATATATATATATAGACTTGCATTTCTTGCAGATGTTGGTTTATATGTTCTACCTGCTGCCATTTCTCTGCCTGTGCATCTTCGGCCTGCTGCACCCCGGCTGCTCCTGGATGCTGGATTGGACCGTGGTATTTGCTGGGGCTGTGGCACAGGTAAAAGACCCTCTAACCTCTCTTTCCCCTTTCATCCCTTCACCGTCAGAGAGATTGACTCTGCATATAGAGTTAGGAGTCATTCAGCCAATAGGACATGGTAAAGACTAAAGTGTAGGATCTGCCGAACTGGGCTTTCCAGTGCATGGCATTGTATGGCCAAAAGATGGAACACAAAACCCCTTCTTTGTAGGGAATTAAACCGGTTGGATATAATAGTTATAAAGTTTTGCAGAGGACCAGGATGTATATATGCTCTGTTGCCTTTTAATTTATAAAGATAAACAGTGTGATCTATACACTGAAGTCGAGCGTATCACACAGACGCACCGGAGAGGAGGGTGAGACGTCTGCTCATCACTTCCGACTGCCCGTGTGGTGGCAAACACCCACACTGTCTATTTGAACCTGCTACATTGATTATTCCGAGTGGCGACTTTACACACATCCTATCAGGAACTTTTTTGATAGTTTGTATTCACTGTGACTACCACCCACTGTTTGTCTACACTGTTGCACCCTATGTCTAACTGTCTATTGCTTATATTTTAGTTTGGTCTTTGTGTGAAACCTAAGGCCTCGTTCAGGGTGCCAGCTGCAGGAGTTGGAGGGAGGGCGGCAGTGCGGCAGTTTGCTGGGGGATCTGTGTTTATCCCCCAGCAGACTTTTCAGCGTTGAGGAGGGGGCGGGGTTACACACGGCAGGTTAAGTATCGAGGTTGCAGTCATGAAATCATTCTCAAGAATGATTTCATTGGCTGCCTAGGTCCCTGTGACACTGCTGCAGCTCCAAAAAACGAAATTTTCGTTTATTGAAACTGTAGCCAGCTTCAACTCCTGGCTTCGGAGACAGGGCAGTTGCTACCCTGACAACCAGTATTCAAATTGAATACTTTGTTTCTCACGGCAGCACGCACGGCAGCACGCCCTCCCTCCGAAGCCAGCACCCTGAACGAGGCCTAAGACACTGTGGCAGCACTTTGGGACATCATTTGTATTGTTTTATATTGATCTTTTTGCGCACCTATACCCTTATTTTTGTGTATATATATATCCTCTGCTACCTGCGGCAAAGTAATGGCATTGAAGGGGTTGATTAATGGGACCCCTTGCCATTTCTAGCTGCTGACCCTTAATGCCAGCAGCTGAAGCTCTTTAACCACTGTAGAAATACCCCTATACACACATACATTAACACAATGATACACGTACACAAATACACACATGCTTAATTACTACTGCAACTTTAGGCCTGGGCTTTGTGGCTTATATGGGCTGCTCTGGCCCTTATAATGATCCAGTCTATCTTCAGACCATACTCGATGTACATCATAGTTGCTAAAAGATCCCCAAAAGTCACACACAACCAGGACTGGATCACGATCCCACGGCTCACCTGCAGTTAGCTGGCAGGTGTGGTATTATGTATTAGGTGTGTGACTCAGCACTCACATTTCTCTCTGCTGCTTTTTCAGGCTCAATTTTCTCACATGGGATCTTCCCTCTATCATCGGACCCCTTACACTTACCGCGTTCCCCACGATACATGGTGGGCCTTTGTTATCGCCAACGCCCTGTACACCCTGGGACCCCAGCTCTTGGCTTACCGCTGCCTGCACAGTCCTGCCTACTTCCTGCAGGTGACACCCAACTCCCTCGAGAATGGCAAGAAGCAGGATTAGGGGGCAAGAAGGGCGCGCATGGTAAAAACCTGTGCACCTTAAAAGGACTCGAGTCTACAGAGTTAACCCCTTATCCTGGAGCAGGGCTGCTCCTGTGCCTGTCAATTGGAGCTTTTCGAAGTGATCCTGCCTGGTAATAAGGCAACAAGTGTTGGGTTACCTCAGACAAGAACCTTCCTGTAAGGCTCCGCGGCATAAGGGGTAGTGAAGTGTGTAGTCTTTGTATATGTGCATTTTGTGCTGAATTCCTTGGGTCCTCTGGCAGTGCAAACCTTTTTGTCACTCCTCGCAAACGAACTCACTCACATTCTCTTGAACTCACTCACATTCTCTTGAACTCTCTCTCATTCTCTTGAAATCTCTCTCTCACAATATCTCACTCTCGGATTCTCTTACGCTTTCTCACGCTCACATTCTATTAGTCACACATTCCTTGTCTCACTCTCTCTCGCACACACTGTCTAATATTTACATTATCTCTCTCATTCTATATCGCACGCGCTCCGTCTCTCGCATGCATTTTCTCTCTCGCACTCTCGCTTGCGAGCGCACTCATATTCTGTCGGATATACTCACTCTCGCTCACACACGGCCCTGCCCAACCTTTTATTTATACACAGAATCCCGGACCGAATTCTGCTACCGCCCTACATTCCCTTACCATGAAATGCACACGAATGTGATTACTTTAAATAAAAGGTGTCTTTGTTTATCTGGCTGTGTGTTCTTCTGTGACAGGTGGGATATTTCGGAAAGCAGCACACCCTCACAGTAACACTGCAGCTGATCTGTACGGGCAGGGGGAGGAACACGAGGTGTATATACTATATCCGACTCTCTATACAATTACCTTTCACACGGAGCATGTAAACGTGTGCTCTCTAGCCATGCTCCCTCTCTGCATCACGCCAGAGGGTCAAGGAGAGACACCATTGTTCTGCTGCGGTTTGGACCATTACAAAGAGAATTCATTGTTCAATTAACGAGCCCTGGCAGGGAAACATCTGTTGTACGCTGAGTCCTTCCCTCTGCAAACAACCTTCACAGCTTAATAAAGCCATTAGAGAAAGAAACATGGATCAAGTTTAATCCATAAACCCCTTCTATGCCAAAGGGGTCTATAACTCACGTGGAGGAGGGGGGGGGGGGGTCAATAGTGGGACGAGGAGGGGATTAGGCAAATCTATATACATATATCTATCTTGCTGCGTGTCTGTCAGTCACTCTACATATGTCTATCCGTCCATCATCTATCTACATGTATAATTGTATTGATGTAGCGCCGACAGTGTGCACAGCGCTTTATAAAATTACAATACAGGGAATATCAAGTACAAACAGTGGGGATAAGAGCAGCGTGTAAATAACAACATAAGGCAAAGGGAGGCCCTGCCCTGAACAGCTTATATATTGTAATTTAAATACATCATGTATATATCATTATTGCATTGTTGTGAATTACTCATTATCATTTTTTTTTAATACAATTTAGTACAAATACACAAGGCTGCCAACAGGAGGGGACAGCCAGGTGGGGCCCCCTATCCTCTCTGCCGGGCCCTGAGATGGGGCAGGAAGCACAAAGGGGAAAACCCCTCCTCTGCAGAGCCTCTAGGAGGTAGGCGGGGCCTATGTCAGGGGCGGAGCCTCAGGGAGAGCAGCTGGGGCTAGAGCTGCAGCCTGAGAGACAGGCTGGGAAAGGCGAGAGGGAGAAGAAAGGACGAGAGAAACACAAAGAGAAAATAAAGTGCAAGAGAGACATGAGTGGGAGAAAAGAGAGAGACGTGAGGGGGAAAGGGGAAGAAAAAGAAAAATGTGCTGGGAAAAGAAACCTCAGGTAGTTAGAGAGAGGATGACAAAGGGGAAAATACATGAGGGGTTAAATAAAGAGAATGGCATGTGTGAGGAAAGAGAAGAGGGAGGAAAAAAGAAATGCATGAGGGGAGAATAGAGAAGGAATTAGAGGAACAGTGTAAGAAGAGAAAGACATGCTGGGGGGGGGGAGGAGAGAAATATATAAGAGGAGGGCAGAGAAGAGACATGCTGTGGGGGGGAGGAGAGAAATATATAAGAGGAGGGGAGAGAAGAGTCATGGTGGGGGGGGAGGAGAGAAAATATAAGAGGAGGGGAGAGAGACATGGGCTGGGGGGGGGAGAGAAATATATAAGAGGGGGAGAAGAAGAGTATTGGTGGGGGGGGGAGGAGGAATATATAAAAGGGAGGGCAGAGAAGAGTCATGCTGTGGGGGGGGAAGAATATATAAGAGGAGGGAGAGAAGAGATCATGCTGGGGGGGAGGAGAGATGTTAAATATATAAGAGGAAGGGCAGAGAAGAGTCATGCTTGGTGTGGGGGAGGATAGAAATATATAAGGAGGTGGAGAGAAGAGACTTGCGGGGGGGAGGAGAGAAATATATAAGAGGAGGGGAGAGAAGAGACATGCTGGGGGGGGAGAGAGAAATATATAGAGAGGGGGAGAGAAGAGACATGCTGGGGGGGGACAAGGATTGATTGTAAGAGGGGGCAGAGACATCCTGGAAATAGAATGCGTGTGAAAATATTTAGGTGAACAGAGACATGATGGGGCCAATTAGACCAAATGTGATTATCGTACATGTACAGGGCCCATTCTTCCAGTTTTCCTGGCCCCCAACATTCTGAACGTCGCATAACCATTCCTTCTTTAGACTGGATTTCTCTCTCAAACCCCACAGAATCCCATCCTCTGGCATCCTTCTATATTTTCAGTGACCATGCAATAGTGTACTGTGTAAGGAAATTAAACCGCCCCATTCAAGCCCTAAAGTTCTCCTCACTAGAACATTTAAAAACTTTAACCCACAACAGTTTCTGGATGACCTACCAACTGCCCATGGCACAGAATTGATTTAATTCCCGACCCCGATTCTGTGCTCGACTATTTCCAATCCGAGTTCTTAAAACTCTGCGATACCCATGCTCCACTACGCAAAATAAGGGTAACGGGGGCCCACCTTCCATGGGTACACCTGACCTTATAGCACTCTACCAGTTCAGGGATGCCTTTGGGAAAAGCTACAAAGTAACTGGCACTACCAAGGATCTCAATCACTACAGATGCATGCGGAACATGTGCACAAGCATGCAAAAGCACAATATACTCTGACAATCTCCACCAAATACATCAAACCCAGCTAACTTCTGGAAGGTTTCACAATATATTCCAGCCTCCTAAACCACAACAACCAATAATAATCACTAAAGGGGGATATTACTCTGACAAACCACCCACTGACATGCAAATGCATTCAATGATTACTTTGTGGGGTGTGCCACTAACTTATGGCGAAACGCAGCACAAACCCCAAAAGGAATCTCATCCTGGGAGTATCCCTACAGTCCCACCCCCTCCCAACACTGCCACAATTTTCAATTTAGCCCAGTATCTGAAGAGGAGATTACACAAGCGCTCCTCAAACTAAAACTAAGCAGCCAATGTGGACCCGACTTACTACAATCTAGTTTCCACGACTTGGTGCCCCAGCCATTGCCAAACCAATTGCGTCCATAGTCAACGCTATCCTGTCTGAGGCCATTCCCTAAGACCTGGAAAACTGCCAGAGTTGTCCCAATCTTCAAAATTGGGCAAAACACTGTCTCAAACTACAGGCAATCTCATACTTCTCCAATTCTATCCAAGTAATGTGAAAAATGTGTCCACCACATCCCAATTAGCGATTTCTACACCAAGACACAATTCCCTAGCCAATTCCAGTCCGAGTTTCGTCCCAAACACTTCACCGTAACTACCCTGCTAAAAGTTTTGCAATGAAATCCATGTGTGGAATGGAAAAGGGACAACTCACTGGTGTGCAGTATTCCTAGATTTTGCAAAGGCTTTTTGACACGTTGATCATGTTATCCTGCTCTAACAACTCCAGAGCTCTGGAATAGGGAACATGCTTTAAACTGGTTTCAGTCCCTACCTATCAGGAAGATCCCAAGAGTGTCCATTCAGGCTCTAACTCCAACCCCCTGGATATCACCGTGGTGTCCCGCAAGGCTCTGTTCTGGGCCCCTACCTTCTCAGTGTTCATTAATGATCTTCCCACACAGTTGTAAGAAGCCTCAATACCATGTATGCATATGACCACATCCTTATGCACACAGCCATAGCCCTCTGACCTTCAACACATACTTCAGTCTGACTTTTGGAGACTCAAAACTGGATTTCCCAAAACAAACTGTTTTTAAACACAGACAAGACTGTAACAATGGTATTTGGGACCAAGACTAAATTTGTAAAGCTTCCAGTGACTGAGCTCTTGATTAGAACCAACGCTAACACCACCCTAACACCTGTCACTAGTTTTTAATACCTGGGCTTATGGTTTGACTCCCACTTAACATTCGGGATGCACATTGATACCCTGACAACCCAGACCTATGCCAAACTAGGGGTATTTACAGGAACAAATCCTCCCTAAGTCTCCTGGTCGAAAGCGTATTGCACAGCAGATGCTAATGCCAATTATTGACTAGAGACATAGTATATGGCTCGGCTCCTCAAAACCACCTTAGCAAACTTGACACCCTCTACAATTCAATTGTCGTTTTGGTTCTCCAATGCAACTACAACACACATCACTGCGAAATGCCCAAAGAACTAGATTGGTCATCAACTCGAGTCTAGGCACAAAGTTCACCTTTCCTGTCTCACCCTCAAATACTTTCTGGGCAAGCTACCCAGCTACCTGAACAAGCTCCTCACCCCTACCACATGCAGCACCTATCACCTTAGATCAGACTCCAAAAGACTATTCATGGTGCCAGGCCAAGGCTCAACAAAGTATCCGGCGTTCCTCCTTCTCCTTCCTTGCACCTCAAAACTGAACAACCTACCAGAGACTCCTCATATCCACCACCACTGTAAGTTTCTTTCAAATCTAACTGGTCTTCACACTTTAATCTGGTCTGTAACTGTTTCATACGCTCATAATATATATTTTCTTTAACTGTGCGCGCAATGTCTTGTATATAATGTATACCTTGTTCATTTATGTAACTGTACTTGTAACCATGTATTATTTGTTTTACTCTGTGCCCAGGATATACTTGAAAACGAGAGGTAACTCTCAATGTATTACTTCCTGGTAAAATATTTTATAAATAAATAATTCTGCTGGCGGCCCTGCAAATACATAACATGCTTCTGTTTACATGAGAAAGTGTGAATGGGAAATGAATAACCCAGCTGTGTGGGCAGTCTGCCTACTCTCACACCTGCTGGGAGAGGTAATGCTCCCACCTGCCAGATGTGAAAGTCTATCTCCTGCTGTCAGTGGTAATGGATTTCTGAGACTGTCCCTCACCTCTGTGTGACAAGACAGGAACACAGGCAGGGAGAGGTTACGGAAGGTAACAGGAGACCGCTACTCTTC
The DNA here is from genome assembly GCA_036426205.1 of Ascaphus truei. NCBI lineage: Eukaryota > Metazoa > Chordata > Amphibia > Anura > Ascaphidae > Ascaphus > Ascaphus truei. The sequence goes on along the minus strand of CM071573.1, from coordinate 58,387,826 downwards.
CACTAACTGCAGCTTTCCCATCCCACTTCTCTCAATGTACTTTGTACCTATAGTGTTCTGCTTGTGATCTGACGTGCAGTAACAGGAGTTCAACAGTACACCTATTATAATGGTGTGTATCAAGTTCACTATCAGCCGTTTCTTAGTCTCATATCAACTGCTTGATGCATGACAGAGTTTATATATACATATTTATTTATAAATATGTGTATTATATATATAAACATATACACACACACACACACACACACACACACACACCAACACACACACAACACAACACACACACACACCACACACCACTTGGGTAAACAGTGATCATAACATGGTCTCATTTCAAATAAATTATCAAAAAACAGATTACTTGGGTTCAACAAAGACCTTAAACTTTAGAAAGGCAGATTTTAATAAACTGAGGACTAATCTACAAGGAATACATTGGGATGATGATTTTGCAGGGACAAATGTAGAAGATAAATGGGCAGTCTTTAAAACATTGTTAGAAAAGCACAATTATCAGTGTATATACGCTTGGGAAAGAAGCATCAATAAGTCAAAACCAATGTGGCTAAATAAACAGCTAGGGGAGGAAATGGAAAAGAAGAGGCAGGCATTCAGATTCTTTAAGTCAGAAGAGACGGAGGCATCATATCAGAATTATAAGGAATGTAAAAAGAATTGCAAAAGGGCAATCATATTAGCAAAAATGGATAATGAAAAAAGGATTGCAATAGAAAGAAAGAACAACCCTAAAAAGTTCTTTAAGTACCTTAATAACAAAAAAAATTAGGAAAGAAAATATAGGACCCTTTCAGTGTGAGATGGGCAGGCAGATTATTGGAGATAAGGGAAAAGCAGAGGTATTAAACACATTCTTTGCCTTTGTGTTTACCAGGGAATAATCAATTTCAATTGTAGTGCCGCCGGAGGAAGCCACAACCTCCATATTAATGAACAATTGGTTAACTGAGGAAGAAGTTCATAGACAGCTTGAAAAAAATAAAGTAAATAAGGCCCCTGGCCCCGATGGCATACATCCAAGAGTTCTCAAAGAGTTAAGTTCAGTAATAGCCAAACCATTACATTTAATATTCAAGGACTCTATTTCCACAGGCTCAGTACCACAAGATTGGCGTAAAGCAGATGTGGTGCCTATATTTAAAAAGGGAGATAGATCACAACCAGGGAATTACAGACCTGTAAGCCTGACTTCAATAGTGGGGAAACTACTTGAAGGTTTAATACAGGATAATATTCAGGAATACCTAATGGAAAACAAAATTATTAGTAATAGTCAACATGGATTTATGAAGGATAGCCTAACTAAACCTAACTAATCTAACCTTATTTGTTTCTTTGAGTAGGTAAGAAGGAATTTAGACCAGGGTAATGCAGTTGATGTGGTCTACTTAGATTTTGCAAAGGCTTTTGATATGGTTCTATACAAGAGGTTAGTGTACAAAATAAAGCAAATTGGACTCAGTAAAAAATATATGCACCTGGATTGAAAACTGGTTGAAGGATAGACAACAGAGGATTGTCATAAATGGAACTTTTTCAGGTTGGGCTAGGGTCGTGAGTGGAGTACCTCAGGGATCGGTACTGGGACCCCTGCTTTTAAACTTGTTTATTAATGACCTTGAGGTTGGCACAGAGAGCAAAGTCTCCATCTTTGCTGATGATACTAAATTGGGTAAGGTAGTAGAATCAGAGCAGGATGTAATTTCTCTCCAGAAGGACTTGGAGAGACTGGAAACGTGGGCAGGTAAATGGCAGGTGAGATTTAATACAGATAAATGTAAGGTTATGCATTTGGGAAGCAAGAATAAACAGGCGTCTTACAAATTAAATGGGAATAAATTGGGGGAATCCTTGATGGAGAAGGATTTAGGAGTGCTTGTAGATAGCAGGCTTAGCAATAGTGCCCAAAGTCATGCAGTAGCTGCAAAGGCACACAAGATCTTAGCTTGCATTAAACGGGCAATGGATGGAAGGGAAGTAAACATAATTATGCCCCTTTACAAAGCATTAGTAAGACCACACCTTGAATATGGAGTACAATTTTGGGCGCCACTCCTTAGAAAATACATTATGGCACTAAAGAGAGTGAAGAGAAGAGCCACCAAATTAATAAAGGGGATGGAAAATCTAACTTACGAGGAGAGGCTAGCTAAATTAGATTTATTTACATTAGAAAAGAGGCGTCTCCTGTGTGGAGACCATTGCGGATGTATACCCCTACCCTTTCCTACCCACCCTTTTTATTTTCTGTATCCCTATCCCCTCCCCCTCACCCTCCTTTTATGTTTTGAAAAATAATAAAACACAAGTTGAAAAAAAAGAAAAGAGGCGTCTAAGAGGAGATATGATACTATTATATATACAAATATATTCGGGGACAGGACAGGGAGCTTTCAAAAGAACTATTCATCCCAATGGCAGTACCAAGGACTCTGTGGAATCTCTTCAGGTTGGAGGAAAGGAGATTTCACCAGCAACAAAGGAAAGGGTTCTTTACAGTAAGGGCAGTTACAATGTGGAATTTACCCATGGAGACTGATGGCAGATACCATGGATTTGTTAAAAAAAAAGGTTGGACATCTTGTTAGAAGAGAAAGGTATACAGGGATATACCAAATAAGTAAACATGGGAAGGATGTTGATCCAGGGAGTAATCCAATTGCCAATTCTTGGAGTCAGGAAGGAATTTATTTTTCCCCTTATGAGATATCATTGGATGATATGTCACTGGGGTTTTTTGTTTGCCTTCCTCTAGATCAATAAGTAAGTATAGATATAGGATAAAGTATCTGTTGTCTAAATTTAGAATAGGTTGAACTTGATGGACGTATGTTTTTTTTCAACCTCATCTACTATGTAACTATGTATGTAAATATATATATTTATGCATAAAAATGCACTTACAAAAGTACAATAAAATCAAGCATATGTGATAATAATCACCACCATCCGGTTCAAACTGCAAGCTCTTTGGGACAGTCCCAGGCTCCGTTGGTGAAAGATCAACGTCCCCGCAGGTTTCCAGGGCTGGTGTGCTGTTAGAGAGTCCAAGAAATCAGTTCCGAGTAGTGTAAATCTCTACAGCACTTGCGCATGGATAGGTCCGCTCCAGCGCTTGGTGTTGACAAGGAGGTTTCATTGTCTATACAAATCCTCATTTAGGGGTGCCTCCGTGGCAAGGGTTTCTTCAAACCCAGCCGAGTACACTCCTTAGTATAAGTCGCATCGCTGTACCTAGCTCTATACTTACCTTCACCACCACTGAATGTGTATGCATGTGTAACGGGTATTCCACCCCACCCAATCTCATATGTAGTGTGGGTGAGTAGAACATGTAGTGTTACCGGTGTGGTGCGTATACCTGTCAGGCTCACAGGAGGTCTGAGCCTCCGCTAATGAGAGCCTGGGGTGAATCCTCTGGAACGAATCTTCTTTCAGCGCCTCCACCTATGTAGGATTCTAGGGAAATGTAGAATGACCCTAACATAGGAACCCACTCAGAAACCAGATACACCAGTATTAGGGATAACAGGTTTACTGAATGAACAAACACGAATAAGGACAACTATTACATCATCTCTAGTACCATCACAACAGTATAACATCCCCACACGGTGCCCACAGCCCAACCCTTGTCCCGTGGTCAGCGCTGCCACTATGTGTTAATAGAATGTTATGATCTGTTGGTGCACTTGTAGAGTACCTGCCGAGTGCTCCTGCACTCGGGCCTGCAACTACTTCTCAAAGGATCTGTCGACCTGGATCCCGTCTGATCCGGTGCTGTGAATCTTTGCTTGGGGTTCGCCCGGGGTGATCCCACCCGGGAGATAGTCTTTATCTTTGAACACCGACTTGATCCTACGTCGCCTTATGGGAACTGCAGCATCCGCTGATCCCTATCTAACCTTGGCACTACATGACAGAGTCCCTAACCTAGGGCCTGTCCCTGATGTACCGCAACCTGAGGTGACTTGGGGAAACTCCTAGGGCCTGCGGGGTTAATAACCTGCCCCACTCCCTAACACTAGCTCCTAACTCACTAATCCTAACACTAACCCGCCTGCAGCTGACACACAGCTCTCAGTCAGCCTGCAGACACTAACACACGCTGCACACACACTGCACTCAGTACACGCAGCGTCAACATGCAACACTCATACACAGCAACCTGGAACCCGCAGCAAACACACTGCTCGCACGCTGTGCCTATTTGCCAGTGCGCACAGCACTACCCGCTGTGGCACTGCCAAACCTGCACCTTACACACACTAAGGGCAACCTCCCTATCTAGGGCCGTCCCTTATCAGTTACCCACTAACCTGGTGGGGAGTTGGGGCCTACCTGGAGGGTGAGGGTACCTATCTGGATGCAGGAGCTGCACTCACTCCCTGCATCCTTCCTTCCCCTTCGGCTCCGCTGCTCCAACTGACATGACTCATGCAAAAGCCCGGGAAATGTATCTCTTTCCTCCAGGGCAGTCCTACAGCCCTATTGGCTCCTATCAAGCACCTGGTGCCTGCCTCGTTATGCCTCATGGGAATTGTAGTCCCGAGGCCCTTACTATAACATTGGGGCCGCGTGCGGTCCTCCCCTCTGCCTACACTAACTCCTAATGGCCGCCTCAAGCTCTCCCTATGCTTCCCTACTCTCGCGCGACCTCCTAAGAGCTGCCTTAGCTCCCTACCCCTATCTGCGCATGCGCGACCTATCTGGGGCTCTCCTGCCCTCGCGCGATCACTGCGCATGCGCGACTTGAAGCGCAATGGCGGCGCCCTGCTCTGCGGCCGCCGGGACCTTAGAGACGCGATCGTGGCCTTAGCAACGGCCCGATCGCATCCCCGGCAACCGGCCGCAGGCAGGAGAAGCCGCGCTGCTCCCTGCTCCAGCCCCCACCCTTGGAAGCAGCCGTCGGGTTTTTCAGTACCCGCGATCGAGCTGCGCCAGGGAAGGGGGGTCTCCAGGAGCTGCTGGGGACCAGGGTTACACATGTATCATTGATATAGGTGGTTACACTTTATGCATATTAGCAGAGTGTTTATTATGTTTGGAAGAGTGGTTTAACATTGGTCCTATTACTACACCAGTAGTAGGCTGCATACATACGGCAAGGGATCCTGAATATCTATCAGGGATCCCCCATATGTTCCATCTACATAGCTGCCAGAGCTATGTTACAACAGATCCACAGTCACGAGCTGTTTGATCTACCTTTATTTTAAACCCCATTATTTTAATTCATTGTTTGGAAATAAAGTATTTTAATATTATCATTATACATTAGCAGTGATTGAGTGCTTAAATACTAGGTCTCCCTTTTCTCTGGTATACACTTATCTCCCTACCTAGGTAGCACCTCACCGTGGTCCACAACATTAGCTGTGCGGGGGTTCCCCTTTATGTGTAGCTTTAACTGTGCATACAATGTCTTGTATATAATGTATACCCTGTTCACTTATGTAACTGTATTTGTAGCCATGTACTATTTGTCATTTTAACTCTATGCCCAGGACATACTTGAAAACCAGAGGTAACTCTCAATGTATTACTTCCTGGTAAAACATTTTATAAATAAAATAAATAAAATAATACGTTACCATCCAGACGAATGACAAAATAGATACAGCACTCAGAAGGTAGGTTTTCAAAAAGCTATATTGTCAAAAATATCACATAAGACCAATGTTTCGAACCCACAGAGGGCTCTTTATCAAGGGGATGTGTATAACTTTACCAGGATAGGAGAGATGACTGCTCAAGATGGCTGCTGGTACTGAAAGAAAGCATGCTGGTCTGGGCTGATGGGAAATTAACTGGGACCATACCCCCTGGCAAAGGGAGGGGGAGCAGTCCAACCTTGTAAAAGGCACAATCCTGTTCCAGGACAGATGGACATGTCGAATTATATATATGGTGCCTTTAGGAGCAACTCCAATGTAAGTGACAAAATATGAGGTGTAAAGAAAATGCATATAAAAATATAAATGGGTAAAAAGTATGTGTATAGGTGAAACAATATAGAGTAAATACACTAGGACACACAAAACTGAAACAACGACAATCAAAATAGAAAACACAGAGGGGTAAACTCTCTATATATTTCAAAGCATCTGTTGGGGCTGTTTTTGGCCAAAAATCTCCATTCTTGTCTATGGGGAGTTTCGGACTAAAATGACTTTAATGGGGGCTTCAGACTATATGGAATTGACCCTATAGTGATGCTTACATATTTATATATTTGAGCACAATGTGCACACCCCAACAGAGCATGCTCAAGGTGTACAAAATGATTACAAATGACAACAAAATGTATAACAGCTCATTGGATGTGCTGCATAAAAATGTAAGGTACACAATGATTACATAGAGTTTTAATTAGTATAATAAGTCATTAGAGAAATGGATCAATATTCTGACCTCAAAAGAGGCATCCAATTAAAACGTCTTTATTACAGTCATTAAAACGAAATAAAAAAATCATATGGAGTTGCGCTTCCGCACTCCCGCATTCAACAGAGGCCCCGCTTATCCCATTGCCAGATGATCTCTGACCAAGCACAACGTCCAGCAGCGGCTGGGCCCCTCCGTGCTCTCTGGCCCCCCCTCATTGCGGGGGTTAGCAGCAACATAGTTACGCCACTGCTTGTGATAAACTTTCACGGACCCACAGAGGGAGTTCTTCATACATAAAATGATAGCGCACAGAGCTCTCGAAACCTCACAGGAGTCTGCAAGCGCCCAGAAGAAACAATCCATGACATTTTGAAAGAAGATCTATGGAGAGCTCGAATACTGGTCCAGTAAAAGGTGTTACAATCTGCAACCGATCTGACCTTCTCCAGGACCAGCGTGGCTACTAGAACTGTGACATTGACTTAAAGTGGAGCTTTACACCAAAAGGCAGACAAGTGTCACACACACAATGGATGTTGTAAGAACTGTAAGGGATATCATTTGAGGTTGGTTGCTTGTTTATGAATCATTTTGGGATTCTCATGTGAAATTTGACCAAGAATAGGATCAATGTCCCAATGTTTGTTTTTTTTATTATGTTTTCATTTTTAAAAGATGCTGCGCTGAAAGTAGTAATATAAGAAATGGCAGCAACCGTGTCAGAGATTGATCTGTTTTGGTTACGCTGGAGTGGGGGGTGGGGGGAGGCCTGCAGCATAACAGCGAACTGTGACCAGTGCGCTGATTTCAGCTAGGATCCTATACCACAAGCAAACAGTGCCTTCCTCCGCACGCCAAAGCCCTGCGCGGATCACCCTGCAAACATCACATACATTCTGCCTGCTGCCCTTATGTTGGACTTTAAGTAATGTGAGTGTATCTAATATCTGTTTCTTTTGCACGTTATGTCAATCAAATCACATTTCTTTCAAGAGTCACAAAGCCTGGCAGGCTATGCAATGCTATGCAGGCCTCTGGGATTGAAAGGGTGTAATTTACACACTCAGGTCCAGATTCACTAAAGGGTGCTATTTATTTGAATGGGACTTAAGGCATGCTAAAGCTTAGCAATGATTAGTGAAGGCTTTACAGGTTCAATAGACAGGGCATTCTTTCTCTGTTTCTCTTCGATATTACAATCCATAGACACTTGCCCCAATGGCTAATAAATACATTTATTTTTTTATCAAGCACAGCACCACTACTTTTTTTTACGCCACTAAGATCACTGTGAAACCAGAAAATAAAACGCAAAAATTGTGTTTTTCTTGCTGCTTAAACGTTGGCACTACCAGAGCAGGCGTTCATCAATAAGTTAGCCGAGTCACACCAGTATTCAGCAGCTGGGTATGCAGAGTCAAGGGTGAAACTGTGAATCAGCATCGTTAAGAGAGGCTAAAGTCCGCACGACGTGTAACGGATTAAGCCAGTGGGGCTGAGTCATTAGCAGCACGGACACTTTGAACCAAAAACAATGACAATTAAAAAATAGTTCTTCCTCGCTGCTTTGTCAAAGAAGAAATGAGAATGTATGTATGAATAAATAATAATATGTTCTTGTATAGCGCTGCTAGTTTTACGTAGCGCTTTACAGAGACACTTTGCAGACACAGGTCCCTGCCCTGTGGAGCTTACAATCTATGTTTTTGGTGCCTGAGGCACAGGGAGATAAAGTGACTTGCCCAGGGTCACAAGGAGCTAATACTAGGAATTGAAACAGGTTCCCCTGCTTCACACTCAGTGCCAGCCAGTGTCTTTACTCACTGAGCCGCTCCTTCTCTGTATAGCTTTATTTATATCGCGCCATCCATGTATATAGCGCTTCACAGCAGTAATACACATAACATTATAATATAACCCATAATGGGAATAAGCGCTTGAGATATAAAAGTAACATCAGGAAAAGGGCATCCCTGCCCCGAAGAGCTTACAATCAAAGTGGTAAGTATGGAGAACGTTCAGAGACAGTAGTAGGGTGTTCTGGTAAGTGCGTCTGCAAGGGGCCAAGGTCGATGTATGAGATGTATAGTATCAGCCACAGAGCTACCCATATGCTTCGTTAGGCTGAGGCCCCAGTACCTCCACTGCACGTGCGCCTGCGAGGCTGGCGGCGCGTGCAGCCGATTCCCTGGACGGGGCGCGGCCATGACGTCACCCGGCAGGTTCGCCCTCATTGGCTGAACCGTCGGGGGCGTGGCTTAGCGAGTCCTGCTCTCAATTCTATTGAGAGCAGGAGCAACTCGCGCCACAGCGCTGCGGCCCCCCCACGCAGCGGGCCTGGCGCCATTGAGGGGAGGGCTCTCGTCCCTGCAGCGTCCGCCACAGCGGGCACTGCAGTAGCCAGCGGGGACCAGCCCTTAAGGAGGTGTGTTTTAAGATGGGTCTTAAAGGTGGATAGAGAGGGTGCTAGTAGGATATTGAGGGGAAGGGCATTCCAGAGGTACGGGGCAGTCAGTGAGAAAGGTGTAAGTCGGGAGAGGGCTTTAGATACAAAAGGGGTAGAGAGAAGATATCCTTAATCAGAACGCAAGAGAAGAAGCTTTTAGTTTAAAAGGTACAATATCACATAGTCGACCAGAAAACAAAAATGTAACAGTCTAATTGGCTTCTCTTAACGAATCTAACAAGGCTAACAGCAAAGGTTTGGCTGCTCTCATGTCTTTGGAAATAAGTTGACTTTGGCCTCTGAATGGGGAAGTGGTTGTCACTCAAGTATTTTACTTCACCTTATCAGTGAACCAGTAAAGATAAGGGGAGGTGAGGAGGGGGGACTCAGGCTGTGCAAGCACTTGCTGATCACACACAAGGAAGCAGCCAGAGGAAATCAAACCCCTCCCAAGTCTAACTTTAAAAAAGAAATATGTGGTGCATGTGCGGCGCTGACCAGTATGGACGCATGAATCTGTAGCTCTGATCCAGGGCGGTGTATTATTTTTAACTTTTCAGCAATAAGTACCGAAACAAAAGATGCAAAAGGGAGATCAAATTAGCAAAAATGGATAATGGAAAACGGATTGCAATAGAAAGTAAGAGCAACTCTAAAAAGTTATTTAAGTACCTTAATAACAAAAAAATCATAAAATACAATATAGGCCCTTTCTGTGTGACATGGGCAGGTAGATTATTGGAGATAAGGAAAAAGCAGAGGTATTAAACACATTCTTTGCCTCTGTGTTTACCAGGAAAGAATCAATTGCAATAGTAGTGCCGCAGTAGGAAACCACAACCTCCATATTAATGAACAATTGGTTAACTGAGGAAGAAGTTCATAAGCTGCTTCATCAAATTAAAGTAAATAAGGCCCCTGGCCCCGATGGTATACATCCAAGAGTTCTCAAGGAGTTAAGTTCAGTAATAGCTAAACCATTATATTTAATATTCAAGGACTCCATTTCCACAGGCTCAGTACCACAAGATTGGCGTAAAGCACATGTGGTGCCTATATTTAAAAAGGGAACAAGATCCCAACCGGGGAATTTCAGACCTGTAAGCCTGACATCAATAGTGGGGAAGCTACTTGAAGGTTTAATACGGGATAATATCAAGGCATACCTAATGGAAAACAAAATTATTAGTAATAGTCAGCATGGCTTTATGAAGGATTGGTCATGCCAAACTAACCTTATTAGTTTCTTTGAGGAGGTAAGTAGGAATTTAGACCAGGGTAATGCAGTTGATGTGGTCTACTTAGATTCTGCAAAGGCTTTTGATACGGTTCCACAAAAGAGGTTAGTGTACAAAATAAAGCAAATTGGACTCTGCAAAAATATTTTCACCTGTATTAAAAACTGGTTGAAGGATAGACAACATAAAGTTGTAATAAATTTAACTTTTCCAGGTTGTGCTCAAGTTGTGAGTGGAGTACCTCAGGGATCGGTACTGGGACCCCTGCTTTTTAACTTGTTTATTAATTACCGTGGGGTTGGCATATAGAGCAAAGTCTCCATCTTTGCTGATGACACTAAATTGTGTAAGGTAGTAGAATCAGAGCAGGATGTAATATCTCTCCAGAAGGACTTGGATAGACTGGAAACTTGGGCAGGTAAATTGCAGATGAGGTTTAATACAGATAAATGTAAAGTTATGCATTTGGGAAACAAGAATAAACAGGCGACTTACAAATTAAATGGGGATAAATAGGGGAATTCTTGATGAAGAAGGATTTAGGAGTGCTTGTAGATAGCAGGCTTAGCAATAGTGCTCAAAGTCAACCAAGGCAAACAAGATCTTATCTTGCATCAAAAGGGCAATGGATGGAAGGGAAGTAAACATAATTATGCCCCTTTACAAAGCATTAGTAAGACCACACCTTGAATATGGAGTACAATTTTGGGCACCAATCCTACGAAAAGACATTATGGAACTAAAGAAAGTGCAGAGAAGAGCTATTCTGGAAGCCAGAGGGTCACGTGGTGATGACTTAGCTCAGATAGTGTCAACTCGCCCTCTTTTCCAAGCACGGCAAGGTCTGTTTCTTTTCTTACTTTATTTTGGAGAAAGCAGGGAAATACAGTTTCTTGTGTAGAGGTGTAGGTCTAAATCTCTGTGTGTGCTTAGTAGTAAAGGGAGGTGAAAAGATAATCCTGCAGCACCATTACAGGGGTTACAGCGAGGTACTCACGAGTCCAGAGGAATGGTGGAAAGGAAATGGCAATGTATGCTGGGTGGTAAGATAGTCTGGGGACAGACCATCTGTGGGCAGAGCAGAGGGGGGGAAAGCAGACTAGCCCATGAGAGAAAGGCTGAGGCTGCCATGGCAACTCACAGGAGTGTCTGGGGAAGCTACCCGTCCTGTCTCGCAGCTGCTTCTAGGGCTTCGGCTTGGGCTATGGCGGCAGCGGCGTCCTCTTCTTTGCTTAGAGCTTCTAGATCCGCGTCTAATTCGGCCTTTCTACGCGCATTGGAAGCAGCGGCGGCCTGCTCCTCCTCTTCTATGTGCGCCTTTTCTGCCCTTACGGCTGCCTCTCTCCGACCATATTCGGCCCTGGCACGTGCGGCCTCTGCGGTGGCTCGCTCCTTGGTAGCGTTTGCACTTGCGCTAGACGCGTGAGATTGCGCTTATCTTGCTGACCTTGATGAGTGCCTGGATGTGCTTGAGCGCTGCAATGCGGTTTCCAGCAAAAGGTCTTTCCTCTTACTCTCGGCTTCCGTGATAGAGGTTCGCACGCGGCTGTCACGTGTCAAGTCAATATTGAGCTGTAAGTCCCTTTCTTGCAGGCTTTCACCGGTGTTAGCCCTGGCCAGGTAAGTGACGTATGCCTCTGACAGTCTTTGCTAGCGTGCGTGATCTATCTTTAATTGAGTTATTGCCTGCTCGAGCTGTTGTACAGAATTGCCAGCGCCGGCGACATTGCATACCCCAAGTGCGGTTGTTTCCCAGGCCAACTCTAATTTGGCGCGGTGCGCTTCAATGTCAGTCTCATATTTTTCGCGGGCCTTTTGTGTCAGTGTGACTGTCCGTTTGGGCCCTGCGCCTGCCTGCGCCTGTTGCGGTTGCGCAGTGGTCTCTGTGTCTGAGTGATCGCTTTCCTGCGTGATGTCTGGTGAGGCTCTGAGTTCTGCCATGCTGTAGGTGTGAATAGGCCTTTAGCCAGTGCGTGTGGCGTGCGGTCTTTTACCTTTGTCAGCGATGGGCGTCTGTCTCAGATGATGCCGAGCAGTGTCCTGCAGCGTGCAGCGTAGGGGTAGCTGTACTCACAGGTGTTCGGTGGCTCTGACCCGTGTCCTGGCGGGTGTCCGGTAGCGTGGCCCTTGATGGCGCTAGCCGTGGGAACGTGCGCAGGGGTAGGTGAGATGGTGGCTCTTCACTGTGGGGCTGTGCAGAGGGGGAACTCAGACAGAGAAAAGCAGTTAGGTTTTGTGTAAGAAGCACTGTTTGTTTGCAAAGCGGCTGTGCAGTGTAAGCTGCTGCTTGTCTGTTAAGGCTGCAGGCTGTGTGCAGTTTGAGCTACTTGATGCTTCTTTGTCTGCAGAGACTGCTCTGTTTTATCATGGAGTCTGGAGTAGCAGCTCCTGTAAGTGCCTGTAAGGCACACAATATCTTTTTCACTATTCTGAAAGCCAGGGGTCATGTGTAAGATGATTTAGCCCAGATAGTGTCAACTCGGCCCTCTTTTCCAAGCACAACAAGTTCTGTTTCTTTTCTTTACTTTATTTGGGGAAAGCAGCATAAAATACAGTCACTTGTGAAGAGATGTTGATGTATGAATAGTGTCTCTCTGTGGGTGCCTTGGTAGTTAAGAGCAGGTGAAAAAGATAATCCTACAGTACCAGTACAGGGGTTTACAGCAAGGTACTCACTCATCTAGAGGTATGGTGGAAAAGGAAGTGAGGGGCAATGTGGGTAAAGGGAATAGTCTTGGGACAGATTATCTTTCCCAAACAGGAGGGGGGGCAGACTAGCCCATTCTGGTGAGGATCACAGAGGCTGCAGTAGCAGCTCACTGCTTTCATGCCCAGAGGCAAGAAATGCAACATTGTTGCAAGTTACACAGGCACAGTATGTGTGTGCAAACTCCATGCAGCTGAGAATAAGATCTGACAGGCAGAAGCTGCAAAGGAGAGGGGGGTGAGTCAGAAATGTAATTCTTGTTCCATGACAGGAAGGATTTTGATCCAGGGAGATATCTGATTGTCAATATTTGGAGTCAGGAATGAATTTATTTTACCCCTTATGATACTGTATATCATTTGATGATGTGTCACTGGGGGTTTTTTGTTTGCCTTACTCTGGATCAATATACTGTAGGTACAAATATAGGATAAAGTATCTGTCGTCTAAATTTAGCATAGGTTGAACGTATGTCTTTTTTCAACCTCATCTATTATGTAACCCAATGAAACAAACCGCTTAGTAAACACGGCCCCAACGATCATGCCTCTGGCAGGGTAGGGGTTAATATATGGGTCGCATGTACATGTCATTTAATTGAACGTATATTATGTTATAAAGCCCGTTAACCCCTTCCAGTGGCAGAGGAGGCAGCAACGCATCGCGCTGTATTGCGCCGCTAGCCCCTCTGACCTTGAGAGGAGGTTAAATCGAAGCACGTCCACGGCTGCAGCCCAAAATGCCCAGCGCTGCGTAGCAGGCTCGCGCGGCAGTGAAGGAGTTAAGCCCTCTATTGGTGCAGTCTGCTCCAATAGACTCCTGTAAACTCAGCAATGCAGGGGCACAGGAGTACTGCAGCAGTGCTAAGCTGCGGGCCATGAACAAGCTGCCTACCTGCCCCCCCAGCACGTGCTCTGCAGGGTGAGAGGGGGGCTCAAAGTGCTGCTGCAGTTTGTGCACTGTTTGTCCTGCACAGGGTCTCTCTGCAGGGGTCCCTGGCTCTCTAAACCTGGGACTGGGGCAGATGCTGGAAGGAGATACAGTTGAAGGTAATTTGAAACACTCTCTCACTCTCTCTCTCTCTCGCTCTCTCTCTCTCTTATTAAACTGCAATAGTGCCAATGAGGTCAGTAACACACAAAACTCCCATTATATTGATAACAATATACATGTATATATATCGTCTAAATTTAACATAGGTTGAACTTGATGGACATATCTCTTTTTACAACTTATTTATTTATAACATGTTTTACCAGAAAGTCATCTACTATGTAACTATGGATCACTATCTCTCATTTTCTCTCAATCTCTCTCACTCTCTCTCTCACTCACTTTATCATTATATAAACCCTGTCTCTGTCCTCTAATTTATTTCTTTATCTTCCTCCGTAACTCTCCCGTATTTCTTTACTCGTTATCCATTCTAGCCCCTTCGCTCTCCTTTCCTCTCTGATTCTATTTCCTCTCTCTCCCTTTCTCTTGCTGCACATAAACACATATATGTAATCAGCATGAATTATATCCAATGTTAGCCTGTCTCTCCCCCTTTTACCCCTCTTCCCTCCCTCCCCCTTTCCACCTCCTCTCCCCCCTTACCCCTGTCTTTCACCCTCCTCTATCCCCCCTTTCCACCTCCTCTTTCTACCCCTTTCCCCCTCCTCTTCTATCTCCCCCTCCTGCCTCCCCTTTCCTTCCCCCTCCTCTCTCCCCATCCATCCCCCTCCCTCCCCCCTCCTATCTCCCCCCCTTCCTTCCCCCTCTTTTCTCCCCCTCTTTTCTCCCCCTCTTTTCTCCCCCTCTCTTTCCACCTCCTCTCCTCCCTTTCCCCCTCTGTTCCCCCTCCTCTCCGCACTCCCTTTACTCCTCCGCTCCCCCTTTCACCCTTCTCTCTTTTCTCCTCCTCTCCCCCCTTTACCCCTTTCCCCCTTCTCTTCCCCCTTTCCCCCTTTCCCCCTTCCCTCTCCCCACCTTTCTTGCTCCTCTTTCCCCACCCCCCTTCTTTCTACTCTTTTTCCTTCCACTTTCCCCTCCTCTCTGCCAACCCCTCTCCCTCCCATTGCCCCCTTCTTCCCCTCTTTCTCCCTCAATTGTCCCCCCTTTCCTCTCCCCCTCCCCTCATTCCTTTTCCCCCTCTTTTTCATTCTCCACCCTCACCCCTTCCTCTCTCACCATTCCCCTTCCTCTCTCCTCCCATTTCCCCTTCCTCTTTCCCTTCCCCCTTCCTCTCTTGCCCCTCTTTCCCCTTCCACTCTCACCCCTCTTTCCCCTTCCTCTCTATCCCCCTTTCCCCTTCCTCCCTCCCCCATTTCCCCCTCCTCTCTCTTCCCCCTTTCCCCTCCACTCTTTCCCACTTCACCCATCCTCTCTCTTCCCCTTTCACCCCTCATCTATCCCCCCCTTCACCCCTTCTCTCTCTCCCTCTTCATCCCTCTCCCCCTCCCTTTTTCTCCCTCCCTCTCTTTCCACTCACTTGCCCTCCCTCTCCCTCTTTCCTCCATCCCTCTTCTCTCTCTTCCCTCCTCTCACCCCGCCTTTCTCAACCAAACCCTTTATTCCCTCCCTCTATTCCCCCTTTCCCTCTCTTCCCCATCTCCCCCTCTCTTCCCCCTTTTCTCTCTTCCCCCCTCTCTCTTGCACCCTCCCTCATCCCCTCTGCTCTCTCTCCTTCCCTATCAACTTCTCTCTCCCTTCCCTTTCCCCTCTCACCCCACTCCAACCCCCGCCCCTCTCTCTTCTCTCTCCCCCACCTCTCTCTCCTTCTCTCCTATCGACTTCTGACTCCCCTTCTTCCCTTTCCCCTCTCTCTCCCACCCACCTCTTCCCCCTTTCTCCACCTCCTAACCCCACTTTCCTCCCTCTCTACCCCCTCATCTCTCCCTCCCCCTCTCTTTCCCCCCCCTGTCTCCCCCTCTCTCCTCCCCTTCTATCTCTTGCCCCCCTATCTCTCATTCTCCCCCCTCCTCTCTCTCTCTCTCTAGATGTATCCCTGCCTTATATCATACCCTGCACTCTGGGTTCTCTTCACCTCTGTGCTTCTCACCTCACTGCGTCCTGCAGTCGGTGAAAAAAGTCAAAGAAAAATCATTCATGTGCACGGTGAGTCTGTTCCAGGCTTCAACCTCCTATCACTAGACCCTGAGCCTCCCGGCCAATAGAGTGTAACCCTGCACCCTCTCTAATGCTGCCGTTGGCTTAACCACTGCAATTCTCTGAAAGAGATGAAATAGTCAAATGTATGACAGTAATTTGTTTAAAACAAAAAAAGGACATGGGGATTAATGCTTACACCCCTGCTCTGTGTGTGTGTGTGTGCTGTGTGGGTGTAGATGATGGTGCGGTTGTGTGCTGTTGTGTGCTGTGTGTGGGATGTGTGTGTGTGTGTGTGTGTGTGTGTATATCAGTGTATTTATGTGTCAGTCTGCTCTGTGTGTATCAGTGTGTGTGTGTCAGCGTATGTATGTGTCAGTATGCTGTGGTGTAGCCAGTGGTGTAATCTAGGGTCAATCTCTCCTTTGTGTATTATGGTGTGTGTGTATCAGTACATGCATATGTGTACATATAAATGAGTGCACACATGCACAAGTGAATACATGTATGACCCTGTATATGTGTGCATGAGTGCAAGCCCTATGGATGCTCTACAACAGCGTTTCCCAAATGTGGGGCGGACCATGGCACCGGGGTAACGGAAGCAAAAATTGGCCGAGGGCAGCGCAGGTGGCACACACGGCGCGAGTCCCCACCCTCTGCGCTCCCTTCATTGCGGCATCCCCCACTCCCTCCTTGCGGAGCGTCCCCCCTCCTCTCCTTGCGGGTTTCCCCCTCCTCTCGCCCTCACCGCGACTCCCTTCGGCGGCCGAGGTGAGGTGCAGGGACAGTTGCTGAAGTGGATGCACGCTGCATGCGCTGGGGTTTGTCAACGGGTGTATTCGATTCTGGACTTGGGCTCCCTTCTGAGCTCTGCCATCCTTGATGGTTGCCGCCCATGACATGCTCCGGTCCCCCCACAGACACCAGCCCCGGCATGATTAGGAGGATAGGAAATGCGTCGGGGGCGCACCTGTGGCCTCCGTTCATGGCGCTCCATTCACATCAGTCCCCTTGGTGCGGGAGATAGGCGCAGGGGGTTGTGGTAAGTGGTGGATGCGCGGGCTAGCTGGCCGCGGACAGTAGGGAGGCGTGGAGCCGACCATGCACCTCGGACATACATGCGCTTCTTCCCATCGCCTCAGCCCCCCTCCTCCACCCGCCACCACTATCAGTAACATCACATCAGTGCGTGCCTCTGTAATAAAATGTGGTGTGTGGTGTGTATATGTTAGGGGAGAGTGGTGTCTGTGTATCAGTGGCATGGTGTGTGTGTATACACGTGGCTGGAGGTGTGTGTATAGTGGTGGACTGTGTGTGGTGTGTGTGTGTGTGGGGTGTGGTGTTCAGTGGTGCGTGGCTGCATCAGGTGGGTGCGTGCTTGTGTATATAAGGGGGGAGGAGAGTGTTGTGTGTGTGGGGGGGAGAGAAGAGAGAGGTAGTCAGTGTGTATGGTGCGTGGTTGGATCAGTGGCGCGTCTGGTGTGTGTAAGGGCGAGAGTAGAGTGTGTGTGTATATACAGGATCAGTGTTGGTGTATCACTGGATGTGTGTGTGCTGGGTGAGAGAGTGGGGTAGGCTGATGGAGGTGTGGGGGGGGTGTGTGTTTGTGTGTGTGTGTGTGTGTGTGTGTGTGTGTATCGATGTGTGCCTGTGGTGTGTGTGTGTGGTGTGTGTGTGTTATGTAGTGTGCTATGTGTATCCTGTGTGTGGTCTGTGTGTGTGTGTCTGGGCTTTTTGGGTGGTGGGGTGTGTTTCTGGGTGTCTGTGTGTGTCTTGTGGTGATGTGCTATCTGTGTGTGTGTGTTGTATCTGTGTCTGGGTGGATCGTGTGGGTATGGGGGAGAGAGTGGTGTATGTATCTTTGTGTGTGTGGGTGGTGTGTGTGGTGTGTGGATCTGTGTGTGTGTGTATGGGGGAGAGAGTGTGATGTATATTTGTGTGGGTGTGGGTGTGTGTGTTGTGTGTTTATGGGGGAGGAGGGAGAGTGTGTTGTGTGTGTATCCGTGGCTGTGTGTGGAGGGTGTGTGTGTTATGGGAAGTGTGTGTGGTGTATAAGTGGCGGTGTGATGTGATGGGTGGGTGTTTGTGTGGTGTGTGTGTGGGTTTTTTTGGCTTTGTTGGGGTTGGGTTTTGGTTGGGTGTGTGTGTGTGTGTGTGTGTGTGTGTGTGTGTGTGTGTGTCTGTGCAGGCTAGCAGTGGCTGTGTGTGTTTGGTCTGACTGTGTGAGTGTCTGTAGGTCAGTGACTGTGTGCGTCTGTGCAGGTCAGAGAGAGGTTGGGGGGGAGGGAGAGAGAGAATAGAGGGGATTGGGAGAATATATGAAATCTGTATGGACATTCATAACGGTTTTATTTTACCTATTGGCGATAAAAATTTTAGTGGGTCACGAAGGAGAAGTTCAAAGATAACCGGGTCACAGAAAAAAAAGTTTGGGAAACGCTGCTCTACAACATGGGCGGGCAACTCCAGTTCTCAATGGCCACCAACATGGCAGGTTTTAAGGATACCCCTGCTTCAGCACAGATGGTTCAGTCAAAGACTGAGCCACTGATTGAGCCACCTGTGCTGAAGCAGGGATATCCTTAAAACCTGACCTGTTGGTGACCCTTGATGACTGGAGTTGCCAACCCCTTCTCTACAATCTTTTCCCCCCTGTGAGCCCTTGATATCCCAGTCCAACACTAGGACACCATTTTGTCTTTGATGCCCATGATACTGACCCGTCACCTCTCTTTGTTCTGTAGAGGACGAGGCTGGGGAGGTAATCGTACAAACAGCCCCGGGCAAAGTCATCACACACCGGGGCGGCTCCATCATTCTTCCTTGCCACTACCACTACCAGGACTCAGGGGAGGACCCTCCACAAATCCGCATCAAGTGGACCAAGATCAGTGACCCTATGTTCTTCAGTGACGTCTTTGTGGCTCTGGGGAAGGAGAGGAGAGGGTTTGGTGCCTACAGGAGCCGTGTGTCCTTGCAGGAGGATGGCCCGGGGGACGCCTCGTTGGTTATACACAATGTCACACTGGAGGATTATGGGAGATATGAGTGTGAGGTGACCAATGAGCTGGAGGATGACACAGGCATGGTTGACCTGGACTTGGAAGGTAATGGAACCCGTCATGCCAACTGGGACAAAAAGCCTTGTACCTCTCTACCTCCTTCTGTCACTCGTTATGTCGCTGTTGCTCACTCCATGTGTCTCCTTCTTGGTATCTCTTCCAACCTCTCTGTGTCTGCTTCTTTATCTAAGTCTCTGCTTATTTCGATCCTCTTCTTTAATCAATGACATTATCTTTCTCTCTCTCACTCTCTCACTCTTTCTCTTTCTCTCTCTCTTTCACAAAACATGAGTTAAACTAGTTTTGGAATTTGGAGGTGAGAAAATCAGGCTGTGAAAAGGGGTTTTAAAAAATGGCACCCGTGAATAACAGCTTTGTGAAGGGCAAATTTATTCTGGCAAGCAATAGTTACAGAAACACAAGGGGTCTGTTTATCAGCGCGCAGAAAACGGCCCAGAGCCATTTATTCATGATTAGAGGGAAAAATAACTTTCCAATATACTGTCTGCAAACATTTCATTACCTTCAAAAGGAAAAGATCAGGTCTTCAGTGCAATACTCAGTCTTATCAAAAACTCGTTGTCTTCCACTCTTAGCTCTTTGGCTAATGATGGAACCATAATTACTTCTCAAAAAGCAGGATAATTAGGGACTGGGGGCCATTTCTCTTTTCCCTCTTTCTGTCTCTCCTCTCACCTATCTCTCTTTCTCTATGTCCCCTCCCCTCTCTCTTTTTGACTCTCTTTTAGTTTTTCTACCCTATCATTCTCTGTCCTCCCATCTACCTATCCCTCTCTTCCCCCTCCTGTCATGCAGGTGTGATCTTCCCTTATTACCCCCGGCTGGGTCGGTACAGTATGAACTTCCATCAGGCTGAGCAGGCCTGTAAGGATCAGGATGGGATTCTGGCATCCTACAATCAGCTACATGAGGCCTGGCTTGGAGGTCTGGATTGGTGCAATGCTGGTTGGCTGCAGGACGGCTCAGTGCAGTATCCCATCTCCAAACCCCGAGAAGAGTGCGGCAAGAGGGAGACCGCCACGGGAGTGAGGAATTACGGCTACCGGCACAAGGATGATGAGCGTTACGATGCCTTCTGCTTTACATCCAACCTCAATGGTATGAGAGAACCTGGCTGATGGGTGGGCAACCTGTTTACATCTGCATTGGCTACACCCAGGGGTCAAAGTGTTGGTAGAAAAAAAAAGTGGTGCTATGTCTCATTGCAGGAGAGCATAATACTCTCCAACCTGACATCAATGTCTTTCCACTGTTTTTAAAAGTGGAGGTTATTCTTTGAAAATTATGTCTTATAATTTAGAATAAGAAACATGAGTTTATGGGTGGGAAAATCAGAGAGCAGTGGTACTTTATACACGTCAATCACTGGCTATACCACTGAATAGTGTTTATGGTGTTGAGTTGTACACAGAGAGGTATTAGCAGCATGAAGACTTGTAGTTATACCACTTTATAGATCAATGGTAAGACGCCTGGAGTACTGTTTCAGTTTTGGAGACCGTGGCTGATATTAACTAAGCTGTGCTATTTCATAGCTGGCCTCGCATATTCCAGCGAGGGTAGATACCTTACGGCCCATTTAAGTGAATGGAAATAAATGAGACTTTCCAATACATCCATGGTATTAATAAGGTGAAGGAGGGAAGCATATTTCGGAGAGAGAAGCGTACTACAACAGGAGGTCATGCTCTGAAGCAGGAGGGTGGGAGGCTTATGGAAATGTGAAGAAATACTTCACAGAAAGGTGGTGGATTCATGGAACAGCCTCCCAGCAGAGGTGGCAAAACCGTAATACAGTAAGGGAGTTAAAACATTATTGGGATTAACACAGGTGGATTCCAAATATGAAAGGAAGCTGAGGCTGTAATAGGGTCTGAAGATTCATAAGACATATGATAAAGGGCACACTAGCTGGGCCAAGTGGTTTTTATCTAATCCAAATAAATAATCTCAAGCAGTTTTGGATTCCTTTACCATATTAGCCTCCACCACCTCTACAGGAAAGCTGTTACAGACACCCACTGCCCTTTCAGTAAAGATCTACTTTCTCATGCTTCCTACTCTCTAACTTAAGAGCATGCAGCTTGTCCACGGATTCCTCTTTCACCTTGTTAACACTTTGATGTATTTGAAAGTTTCCACCTTATCCCCCCTTACCTTGTTGCTTCCAAGTTGAATATGTCGAGATCCTTTAGTCTTTCCTGAGAAGTACAGCGATTTGCTCGAGTGTCTAAAGTTGGACTCATAACTCAAGTCCTCATGAAAACAGGATGTGTCAAGACCATAGGGCATTGATGGGCAACATGCTGCCCAGTGGCTTAATGTGGCCTATGTGGGTTCACCTGTGGCCCCCAACAACCGCCTGCCCCAGAAACCCACTCTCCTCTCCCTAGAGCAAGAATGTAGCTGCCACAGATCGTATCTTCTTGCTACCCCCTCTGCTGCTTAATGACAGTGTGCTGATAAATACTTCCATGCTCCTCTCCTGTGCTGATCATTAATTTCCAGTGCAGGAAGAGCAACAGAACAGGATTAATCAGCAAACTGGCATTAGACAGCTGAGTGAAAGGGGATGGGGTGAAGCTTCTACCCACAGGTAATGTTCAGTTCCTTAGAGAGATCAAAGGCCGCACATGTGGCCCCTGCAGTATATCAGGTTGCCCACCACTACCATGGGGGCTAAATGTCTGTCTGTTTTGAATGCTTTAGAAATAATTGTTCAATGTTTTTACTTACCTCATCCTGTAAAGGAGGATCAGCTGGGCTAATGCTCCTTATCTGCTGCTAATTCCTATGCACTCATTTACCTTCTCCTCCAGGTAAAGTCTACTTCTTGAAGACGTTCCGTAAAATGAGTTTCCCTGAGGCAACCAGAGCCTGCGAGAACAATGGGGACACCTTGGCCAAAGTGGGTCAGCTCTATGCTGCCTGGAAGCTGCAACTTTTGGACAGATGTGAGGCTGGTTGGTTGAGAGATGGCAGCATCCGCTATCCCATCGTGAACCCACGGGAGAGGTGTGGGGGTATGGAACCTGGCGTGAGGAGCCTGGGGTTCCCCAGTAAGAAGTACAGGCTGTTTGGGGTCTACTGCTTCACAGGGGAGGGAGAGGAGGAGGCAGGTCAGAGAGTCAATGAGGGGATCAACCGATGGAAGTCTAACCACGTATAGATTGTATGATGGGGCATGGTATATATGTATGTATATGTTTATATAGCACTATCTAGGTATGCAGCGCTTTATATATTTATATAGTACATAATAATGGGCAGTATAACACAGACATGATTAGGGCATTCAATATAAAAGCCCCAACGAGTTTACAATCTAAACAATGTGTTAGAAAATATTATGATGAATTGTTCATAGAATAAGCTAAGCGGCTGTGTAAGTGGATGGAGAGGGGATTCCCCTCTGCAGCGGCGGGTTAGATGTATACAGTTCTGCACCAGATCTTGGTCAAAGGGTTTATAATAATAAAAAAAGAAGATGGAAGTGGAGAGATGCAGATAGAAGGTATATAACAGTGAAGAATAAAGATGAGGAGGGGAAATCAGTAATTGAAAATTAATGTATGAGATAGAAAGTGAATAAAAATGTAAAAGGAAACAGAGGAAGATATCATATATCTATCTATTACCGCTTTAAAGAGTTCTTGACATTGTATCATCCCTCCCGTTCTGTTGCTGCCCGACACTGTTGGACTGGGCCCATTGTGCTGAATGTCTGTGAGAGCTAATTGTGACGTTTAGGAAAGCATACATTATTATAGACTGCCCCTGTTACCACCCCTCAATGTGTTTACACTGCCTGAGTGTCACATAGTTTTTTGGGGGACACAGGGGGTCTCAATCATAACTTGTGTAATATATTATGAATTGTGCTGTTTAACATTTCTTTCAGATACCTATTAATATTTATATATGTGTGTGTGTATATTTATGTGCATATATGTTGGTGGGAATTTCTTTTGTCTGCAAGCACGTGCATAGTTTGTATGTATATAAATGTTATGTGTTTACACAATATGTATGTTTTCTTGGATGTATGAGTAAATTTGATTGCAATATATGTTTGTCATGCATTGAATGTTAGTATGTGTATATGTTCGTGTCGATATGTAATACATGCCTTTCAGATGTGTTTGTGTCAGGTTGGGGTGTTTAGAATGTGTAAGTACGTATTTAGATGTGTGTCTGTGTGTGTGTATATAGATTTGTACCGATATGCCTTTAGATGTGTGTTCTGTATAGATATGCAAGTACATACATTTAGATGTGTGTTGTTTACGTGTGTGTAAGTACGTCTTTAGATGTTGTGTGTATATTAGATGTGTATCTGTATGCCTTTAGATGTGTGGTGTGTATGTGTTTGTGGATAGATATGCAAGTACATGGATTTAGATGGTGTTTTGTGGGTGCGCGTGTGTATATATGTGTTATACATCTTTATTGTATGGTACCTATATCTTTAGATAATGTTTTGTGAATGTGCCTATAGATCTTGCCTATAGATCTGCAAGTACATGCCTTAGATGTGTTTGTGCACTGCTTTTCAGATGTGTTTGTTTACATTGTGTAACAATTTGCTTGTACGTTTTATAGATGTATGTAAAGGCGTCAGAGAGCACAGCCTATCGCCATAAACCCACATTATGATGTGAATTCAGCGTCAAGATAAATTTCCCTGTAATTAGACGCAGACAACAAAGGAGTAGAAGATATCAATGCGTTTGAATCTCTGCTCCTGCGGTTCGAACTCTGCAACGTTACAGACAATGGGTAGCCTCCTGCCCTGCAGACATCCTTCATTGCACAATTTAGGGGGCTCATAACCCCTCACTAAAAGCAGAATGGGCGTGCGACCTGTTCCAGTGATCACTGTGTATATAGATGCTCCTTAAACCCTTTTTGATGCTTCAAAGAACCTGCATCAAAGCCCCACTGGCGTAGATTAGCTAACATGTGTGGGCCCCCGTCAAAAAAAAAAAATCAGGCCCCCTCTGTCTCTCTCCTCTCTCTTTTTCCTCTGCTCTCTTTTCTCTGCTCTCTCTTTTCCTCTGCTCTCTCTTCGTCTTTTCTTTATCCTTCTTATGTATTCTCTCTTGCGCCTATTAACTTCTCTTTGTGTCTCTTCCTTCCTGTACCTTTCCCTTTTCATTCTGTTTTTTACCTCCTGTGATTTAACCCTTCCCCTCCCTATTCACACTTTCTCAGCTTGTCTCTCAGGCGGCACCCCACATTGCACGCTTGAGGCCCCCGCCCCTGAACCTAGGCCCCACCCAAATTTGCTCGTCAGATGAAGGAATTTCCCCTCTGTCCTTCCTACTGCCTCTCAGGGCCCCGCCACCCTGACCCCAGGCTCTCCCGCCCACCTGCAGAGTGAAGGGATTTCCCCTCTGCTTCCTGCAGCATCTCAGGTATCTCAGCCCCACAATGTGCCGGGGAGAGGTAGGGAGAGCAGGCCCCAATAGTGTGGGCCCCCTTCCACCTTGCCGTTGCTATAGCTACACCCCCTGTCCACCCGGCATCAATCATGTGAAGCTACTAATGGAATTAGGCATAAAAACTCAGGACTGCCAGTGTTGGCTTACGTGAAGGTATTTGGACGCTTTGGGTGTTACTTCATTAAACATTGATAGTGCCGATGGGAACTGTCACGCTGATCTCCACTGTTCAATGGAAGCTTCCATTGATAGTGTCCCTATCCAGCACGATCGCATTTTCATTAATGGCCCTACTTTATGGGGGTTAACTCTATATCTGCTTTCGGCTGCTATAGATATTTTCTGCGGAAACATCCTGCCAACTTCAATTGATTTTGACCTGAAAATCCGGTATGCCATATATATAACAGGCCCTACGTAAGTCTGCTATGTCAGGTCTGCTTTTGATGCACAGTATCCGATGCCGTGTTTTGCATAATAAAGTTCAAAATAAAATATCTACAAAAAATAATATTTGAATAAAAATAAAGTTTTGTTGAATCCATATTACACCTATCCTAGTCATGGAGATTTTTCAACGCTAAGACCAAAATGCAGTGCAGACCCTCCCATAGAAAGTTATTTCCGGCGATGTGGGAAGGCCCCTTCTTAAATATTTTTAGGGGTATACATGAAATACCATCAGTGTCTATCTATCTTATTGTTAAGTACAAATATACCAAGCCCAAGTTAACTGTCAAAAAAGTTATTTCATTTTCCAGCTTGACGCAATGCAGTGTGTACAACAGGCACATCCTGCTCAAAGGTATTTAGATCGTTTACACTGCCAAAAGACAAACAACTACACAACTGAGAAACCTAAGCATTTCCCCAACGAGTTTTTAGCAATCTACAACCAATGTGTTAGCAAAAGAATTTATGAGTTGATTTGGTTCATGAGCAGAAGCTAAGACCGGCTGTGTAAGTGGATAATGGAGAGGGGATTCACCCTGCTGCAGCTGACGGGTTCTAAGAGGTGTATACACGTGCTGCCAACCAGGACTCTTGTTACAAAAGGGTTTAATAATAAAAAAAAAGAAGCATGGGGCGACGAGATGCCAGATTAGAAAGCGAGAATACAGTGAACGAGACGGATAAAGGAGAGGGGGGAAATAAGTATATAAACAAGTAAGTGGTATGAGATAGTCAAGAGAACACAACAATGTTTTTAAGAAGAAAACGGAGGGAAGTATCAATATATATCTCCGAATCTATTCATACAGCGTGAGTTAAGAGAGCTCTTGACATGGTGTCAGCCTCCACGTTCCTGTTGGCCTGCCCGACCCCTGTGGGAGCTGGCCATGGTGACTCGAATCGTTCACTTTGTAGAGTCTAAGATTTGACAAGGTTATGAAGATACATTATATACTACTGCCCCTGTTACCACTACAAGTGTTACACACTTGGCTGAGTATGCACAGAGTCTAGGGGACACAGGGGGTTTCATCATAACTGTGTATGTATTTATGATAGTGCATGTGTACATTATTGACAGATACATATTATATTATATAATTGTGTGTGTGTATATTTATGGGCCCTAATGTTTGGTGTGAATTTCTTTGTCCTGCAAGCACGTGCATAGTTTGTAGTGTCTACCCATTGATGTGTTTAACCACACTATGTATGTTTTCTCTGGATGTAGAGTAAATTTTAATCTGCAAACTATATGTGGCATGCATTGAATGTTAGTATGTGTATACTGTGCGTGTAGATATGTACTACATGCCTTTAAGATGTGTTTGTGTAATTTGTGTGGTGTGGTGATAGATTGTAAGTACGTACTTTAGATTTGTGTCGTGGTTGTGGTTATATAGATGTGTACCTATATTGTTTTAACGATGTTTGTTCGTGTAGGTATGCAAGGATACTCCATTTCTAGCATGTGTTGGTGTTTACTGTGTGTAAGTAGCATCTTAGATGTTGTTTGTGTATATAGATGTGTATCTGTATGCCCTTTAGATGTTTGTTAGTTTATGTGTTTTTGTGTATAGATATGCATACATGAATCCTAGATGTGTTTGGGCGCGTGTGTTAGATTTTATGTACATCTATATGTGTATGTCCCTATGAATGCCTTTAGATAATGTTTTTGCTCTGTGCCTATAGATTCTGTGCCTATAGATCTGCATCATACATGCCTTTAGATTGTTTGTGCACATCTTTCAGATGTGTGTTTACATGTGTGTACAATGTGCTTGTTTCGAGGTGTAGATATGTATTTAAAGGCGGTCCAGCAGCAGCACAGCCTACTCTCCATAACCCGACCATTATGTATGTTGAGCTTCAAGCTCAAGATAAATTTCCATGTACATTAGGACGCGACACGGAGTAGAAGCATATCATGCGTTTTATCTCTTCGCGCTGCGTGAGAAGATCTGCACGTTAACAGACAGTGGGCGCCTCCTGCGAGCAAAAACATCTACTCATTGCCAATTTAGGGGGCCTCATAAACTCACCTTCACGTACCAGAGGGCGTGCAACATGTTCCAGTGATCACTGTGTATATAGATTCTCCTTTAAACCTTTTGATGCTAGAAAGAACTGCCATCAACGCCCCCACCTGGCAGTAGATTAGCGAGACATGTGTGGGGCCCCCGGGCAAAAAAAAAAAAAATCAAGGCCCCCTCATGTCCTCTCTCTCTCTTTTCTCTGCTCTCTTTATCTTCATGCTCTCTCTCCGTCTTTCTTTTCCTTCTTATGTATTTCTCCTCTTGTTATTTCTCTTTGTTCTCTCTCTCTTCCTGTATCCTTCTCTCTTTTCATGTCTGTTTTCTTACCCCTGTGATTTTAACCCTTCCCCTCCTATCACATTCCTCACCTGTCCCTCAGGCGGCCCCACATTTCAACTACTTGAGGCCACCGCCCCAGGACCGAGCCCCACCCCAAAGTTGGCTCTGCAGATGAAGAATTTCCCCCGCTGTCCTTCCTACTGCATCTCAGGCCCCCGCCCCCCTGACACGGCCCCGCCCACCTGCAAGAGGAAGGGATTTCCACTCTGCTTCCTGCGCATCTCAGGCCCCATCACTTTGCCGGGGAGAGGGGAGGGAGAGCGGCCCCAAAATGCGGGCCCACGGCCTTGCCGGGTATAGCTACACACCCCTGCCCCCCGGCATCAAACATGTTAAGGCTAACTAGGGAATACTGGCATAAAACTCCGGACTGCCAGTGTTGGGCGCATTATAGTGAATTATTTGACTCTTTGGGTGTTATCATTAAACAGTGATTTGCCGCTTTGGGGAAACTGTCCTCTGCTTAACCCTGTCAATGTGAAGCTTCCATTTGATCTGTGTCCTATCAGCACTATCGCAGTTTAAATAATGGCCCTCTTTCTTGGGGTAAATTCTATATCTGTTGCTGAGCGGCTGCTATAGATATTATTCTGCATGGAAAATCCTCCAAAACTTAAATTGGGATTTTTGACCTTGAAAATGACTGGTTATGCCAAATAGGTCGAATAAGGCCCTACTGTAAGTCTCTATTGCTCAAGGTCGTCTTTGATGGCACAGTATGCCCGATGCGTGTTTGCATAAAATAAAGGTCAAAATAAAAATATTACAAAAAAATAATTGAATTGATAAGAAATACGTTGGTGTGAAGTCCAAGAATAACAGGATCCTTAGTCAGGGAGATTTTCAATTCAAGCTAAAAAAAAAAAAGGGCATTGGCAGGACCTTCAGCATTCGAGTAGAAGGTTTACGGAAGTGTGTTGTGAGCCCTCTTTAAATATTTTGTTGAGGGGTGAGTACACATTGATACCCACATTTAATCTTATTCGTTTATAGTTACATAATATACCAAAATCCCAAGTTTAATGTTAAAACAAGTTTATTATTAACATTTTCCCAGCTTGACATCAATGCAGTTGTTAAAAGCAGCAACATCCCTTGATTCATGTTTTAGTCGTTTACACTGCAAAAAAAAAATACAAACAAAACAAAAACGGCAGGAATAAAAGCATTCCCCAGAACGAGTTTACAATCTAAACAATGTTGTTAGAGAAATATTATGATGAATTGGGTTCATAGAAGAAGGCTAAGAGGCTGTGTAAGTGAGATATGGAGGAGGGGATTCCCCTCGGCACGAGAGGGTTAAGATGTATACAGCCTGCACCAGAATCTTGTAAAAGGGTTATAATAATAAAAAAAGAAGAGGAGGGAGAGATGCAGATAGAAGGAGATACAGTGACAAGAGATTAAGGAGGAGGAGGGAAATAAGATTTAGTAAGTTTATGGAGAAGATCGCAGAAGAAAATGTAAAAAGGAAAAAAAGGAGGGAAGATATCAATTCTTATCTATAATACAGCGTGAGGAAGAGTTCGTGACATTGTAGTCGCCTCCCGTTCTGTTGCTGCCCGACACTGGTGGGACTGGCCATGGTGCTGAATGTCATGTGAGAGCTAAGATGTGACCGTTAGGAAGCATACATTAGTATAACTGCCCCTGTTACCCCTCAATGTGTTACACTGGCTGAGTGTCACAGAGTTGTGGGGACACAGGGGTCTCATCATAACTTGTGTATGTATTTATATGTGCATGTGTACATGTATTTACAGATACATTTATGAAATTTATATATGTGTGTGTGTATATTTGTGCATATATGTTGGTTGTGAATTTCTTCTTTCTCAAGCACGTGCATAGTTTTGTGTATGTATAAATGTGATTGTTCCCAATATGTAATGTTTTCGGATGTATGAGTAAATTGATTGCATTATATGTGCATGCAATTGAATGTTAGTATGTGATATGTGCGTGTAGTATATGTAATACATGCCTTTAGATGTGTTTGTGTATTGTGTGTGTGGTTAGAATGTGGAATAATTACGTATTTAGATGTGTGTCTGTGGTGTGTGTATATAATGTGTACCTATATGCCTTAGATGGTGTTTGGTTGTATAGATTATGCAAGTACCAACATTTAAGATGTGTGTTGTTGTTTTACGTGTGGTAAAGTACGTCTTTTAGATGTGTGTGTGTATATATATTGTTTCTTTCCGTTTAGATGTGTGTTAGTTATATGTGTGTTTGTGTATTAGAATTGCCAAGTACACTGAATTTAGATGTGTTTGTGCAGGTGTTGTTTGCGCGTTGTGATAGAATTGTTGTAAACTTATCTTAGATGTGTGTATGTGTACCTATTGCCTTTAGAATGTGGCAGATGCTTATAGTTGCATGGCTAAGTTTGCCGTATAGCATCTTTCAAGTACATGCCTTTAGATGTTTTGTGCACATGCTTTCAGATGTTGTTGGTTCTGTGTGTACAATGTGTGTACGTGTGTATTATTATGTATGTAAGGCTGGTCAGAGCAGCACAGATCCTATCTCATAAACCCACATTATGATGTTGAATAATTCAGCTCAAGATAATTTCCTCATGTACATAGGTGACGCAGGAACAAGGAGTAGAAGTATTAAATCTTAATGCGTTTATCTCTGGCTCCTGCGGTGAGGAAAAATCGCACTTACAGACTAAGTGGAGGTCCCCATGCGACTCTTGGCCACAATTTGGGGGTCAAACCCCTTCCACACCAAGGGGGCGGCAACAGTGTCCGTATTCAACTGTGTATATATAGCGGCTCTAATAATACCTGTTTGATGTAATAGAAAGAACTGTCATCAAAGCCCCACTGGCATTAGAATTAGCTAGACATTGGGGCCCCGGGATTAACAAAAAAAAAAAAAAAAAAAAAATCAGGCACGCACCCATCAATGTCTCTACTCGCTCTCTTATTCTTGCTCTCTTTTTTCTATGCTCTCTCTTTTTCTTTGCTTACTCTCTCGTCTTTCGTTTCCTTTCTATATATTATCTCTCTTGTATTTTCTCTTTGTGTCTCTTCCTTCCTGTATCCTTTCCTTTATTCTGGGTCGTTTTTTTACCCCCTGTGATTTAACCCCTTACCTCTCCTGGTTCACCTTTCCAGCATGTCTCTCTCAGGGGCCCACTATGCAACTACTTCGGCCCCCCCTGGACCTAGGCCCACCCAAAGATGCTTGCAGAGGAAGGGAATGTCCTCCCCTCCCTCTTTCCTTCCTACTGCTCCTCAGG
The DNA here is from genome assembly GCA_036426205.1 of Ascaphus truei. Taxonomy (NCBI): domain Eukaryota; kingdom Metazoa; phylum Chordata; class Amphibia; order Anura; family Ascaphidae; genus Ascaphus; species Ascaphus truei. Next base: position 58,357,317 of record CM071573.1, on the reverse strand, counting down.
GGCCCCCCCGCCCCCGGCCACAGGCCCCGCCCACCTCAGAGGAAGGGATTTCCCTCGTGCTTCCTGCAGCATCTGCAGCCCCACAATGTGCCGGGGAGAGTGGGGTAGGGGAGAGTCAGGCCCCAACGAGTGGAGGGCCCCCGGCCTTGCCGGGCAATCTATAGCACAACCCTTGCCCCCCCGGCCAATACCAACATGTTGTTAAGGCTACTAGGAATATAGGCATCAAAACTCAAGGACTGCAGGGTGGGTGGGCATTACGTGATGTATTTGGTACGCTTGGGTGTTATTCATAAACACAAAGTGATGGCCGATTGGGGTACTATCACGACTGATCGTCCACTGTCAAGGAAGCTTCCAGGTATAGTGTTCCTGACAGCACGTATCGCAGTTTATAAATGGCCCTCTCTTTATGGGGGTAACTATTATCGCTGTAGCGCTGCAGAGAATTTTTTGCTGAAAAATCCTCCACTTTCAATTGGATTTTTTGATACCTAAAATGACCGGTTGTGCCAATATAGAATAAGGCCCATACATGTAAGTCTGCTAGGTGTCCAAGGTCTGCTTGATGCACGTATGGACCGATGCCGTGGTTTGCATACAATAAGTCAGTCAAAATAAATATCTACAAAAAAACTAATATTGAATAAAAAAATAAAAAGTTTGTGAATCCAGATACACGCTCCTTATTCAGAATTTTCACAACGCTAAAAGAGGAACATTCAGGACCTCACATAGCATAGGTTTACGGCTAGTGGTGTGAATGTGCCCTTCTTAATATTTTTAGGTAACCTTAACCAGCATTCTATTATGTGTTTAGAGTCCAAAATATACCACCCAAGTTAACTGTTTAAGGAGAAGTTTATTAAAATTTCCAGCTGACATCATGCAGTGTTAAAAACAGCCACATCCTGCCTTCATGTTTTAGTCGTTACACTGCAAAAAGATACAAACAAAACAAAACTGCAGAATAAAGCATTGCTATTAACTAACTAAGCATCCACCACCACACTCTCCCACCTCCCCATCCCGATTCCCAGATACAGGCTCAGACACAGCTGCTTTTCTATGTCTAATCACAACAGATTGGATACCATATTTACAAAAGGGTTGAAGTGCTTTTAAAAAAACAGTAGCGGTTCTGTCACTGATTTCAAGAAATGGTAATCTTGTTAGATAGTGGGGCAAAAATGTGTGGATGTCAACTGCTTCCTATAACTTGTCCCATAACTGATCCTATAACCGCTCCCTATAACTCCTCCACTTACTGTTCCTATAACTCCTCCCCTAACGGCTCCTCTAACTGCTCCCTATAACTCCTCCCCTAACTGCTTCTATAACCCCTCCCCTAACTGCTCCCTATAACTCCTCCCTTAACTGATCCTATAACCGCTCCTTATAACTCCTCCCCTAAATGCTCCTCTGCTTCTATAACTGTTTCCTATTACTCCTTCCCTAACTACTCCTATAACTTTTCTCCCTCTAATTTCTCCTATAACTCATTCCCTAACTGGTTTTTGAACCGTTTCCCTAACTGCTCCTATAACCACTGCTAAACAAAACTGCTCTTCTACCTCCTCGTCCTACTGCTCCTATAACTCCTGCCCCAATAATACCTTCCCCTACTGTTCTTAAACCCGCTTTCTATAGATCCTCCCCAACTGCTCCTATAAACTCCCTATAAGGCAACGGCCCACTGTCTCCGCTGCACGCGGTGCAGCTCTGATCCCCGGTCTGCAGTGAGCTGCAGGGGGAAGGACAGGGGGGCGTGACGGAGGCACGGAGGCTGAACCGCTGAGGGGCGTTGCCACCGCGCTCGTCGCGAGTATTGATCTTAATTTTCCTCTCTTTAGGAAAAACTGGCCGTGCGGTGTGGCGGCCCCCCCTGGTAATGGGCTTGGCCCCATTGAGGGGCGGCTCTTGTCCCTGCTGTGCCCACCACAGCTGGCTCTGCAGCAGGCAGCAGGGTCCTGGCCTAAGGCTTGTCATATAGTAGGCATTGGTGCGCGTGCCCGGCGCTGTGCATGCACGTGGCGTGCACACTTAGTTGTTAGGGTGCAAGCAGTGACATGCGCGGTTAGGGGGCGTGACTAAGACATCACAGCGTTAGGCCGCGCTGATTGGTTCGCGGCATGGCAGCAGCGCGAAAATACAATTTTATTGTAATTTCCCTGGTCTGCCATGCCACCACTCACGGCCGGGCGCGCGTCCATAGTATAGAAACGTCTGGCTAACACAGCCAATTATAATTGACGCGCACGCGCGTACACTATATTACACGCCCTACTCTACCACTAACTGCTTCCTACGGAATCGTTCACTGATGCAATATGAGCATTTTGATACACGGCACAAAGGAACCCAACGAGATTCTCTCTCTTAGCACCAACTTTCTATCGTATATTAGCAGTATTTTTAGTGGTAGCCCGATATCCCCCGATATCGGAGTTTAGTGGGGAGCAGGCATGCTAAGTAGCGATCCGGGCATTAAATGTAGCCCACATTTATGGCTGCAATAGAATGAGAGTTATCGCTGCATTATTTAATCGTAAAACCTTTTAATGCACAGCGATATCACGGAGCTCAGTAAATCTAGGCCTGTATAGTTTCCCTTAGTTATATAGCGCTGACAGTGTATGCTGCGCTGTACATAGAATGTTGCAGGCGCTATGCGTTCCAGCCATGAAGAGCTCACAATCTAATGTTGGTGCCTAAGGCACAATGAGAATAAGTGATGTGCTCATGTTCACAAGGAGCGGATTTGAACAGGCATCACCCACAACAAAGGCAGTGACAAACTGCAGTATTTCATTGGAAACGCAAGACTAGGACTGGCTGAGCTTATTCCTGGGAATCTAGAATGAAAGAGGCATCTGCCGCACACACAGACACACACGTGCAGACACAAACACACGCACAAGCTGACACACACACACACAGCTAAAAAAAACAAGCCCTTAACAAAAGGATCAGCAAAGACCGGGGGGAGAAAATTTCCTACCACAAAATCACACTACTTTTTATCTGTAAGCAATACGTGTACTAATACCAAAAAAAAGGGTGCAAACCCTCCCTCCAAAACTCCCCCACACCGGCTGCTGTTTCTGCCAGACCAAAGCATTTCAGCCGCAGTGTATGATGGTACTGAGTATATAGCGTAACATAGCCCCAGTGCTGCCAGAACGGCCAACAATGCATTGCAGCGCAATATAACAACATGAAGAGTAATGCGTTGCTTTCCCCCTCTGGCAGCGAAGGGGTGACACTTTTCTGCTGGGTTAGGGTTACTCTCAAACACACCCCCTCCGCGGAATGTAGGGGACCACCCCCCATCATATAGAACAAAACCAAGTATGACCTTCCTGCGGTGACGAGGGGGGGCTCCTGCCAGTAGGTCTGGGAGTGTATAGTGATACTCTGCATTATTATACACCGCGTCATGCTCATGAAAAAAAAAGGGGGTAGTTAAAACCCAGCTGGCAAATTAACATTGCAGCGGCATTACCCCTCTGCGGCCGTTGCTTGGCAATGCGTTGCTGGCCCCACCTGGCAGTTAAAAGGGTTAAGAGTGCAGTAAAATATTCTATCCTGCGGTATGTTCCTAATTATCAGGAAAGCCCCTTTTCTTGTGCGTTGAGCTCCCGAGAGACTAATATTGTGAAGCGTTTAACCCCGCGTTTACTGTAACTGTACAGTGGTGAGATGATCGTTGCTCCTCGTGCACGGACACTCTTTTATACATTAAGAGCATTCACCATCCCCAGTCAGGGAGACGCCTTCCAGCTGTTTAAATACATTTCCACAACATCGGGCACAAAATATGGCAGTGCGGCTTCTTCCAGACTGCGTCGTCTTCATCGCCGGTTAGTAAATCTGGCTCTGAACCTCTTCACGGCCAGAGGGGCCTGTCCCGCATCTCCAGCGGGGCGAGCTGCAATGGACGTTTATGCGTCATTGTCTAACTTTATCAGCGGAAGTTCGTTTAAGATCAACAACGAAATCATTTTTTTTTCATGGCCTCTTTAAAAATGGAACTGCTTTGTATCCCAGTCTATATTACTGCAGGTTCGGAGCCACTGCATCGTTCTGTTCTTGATTGCCTAGGAGACACTATTAAAAGTAGCATGTGTTGCGTATTTAGCGGTGTGAGCTTCAATGATTTTCAAAGTTAGGCTTTTGCTTTTCAGCAAAGTCTTCCGGCTACTGAATAATTCTGCCAGGAGCAAAAAAACAACACCAGATTTATCAAAGAAGAAAACAACCCATGAAAAGCAATGCTATTTTTTACCTTTATAAATCTAGTGCTGTTTTTGCTGCCAGGAGACTTTGATGAACAACCTCTGAAATAGCTCCAGTGAGGGAGGGTGCATTCACCCCTTCAGCACCCTCTACACTACCCTAATACTAAATGGGACTGCAGGTTTATAGGACTTCTGCTGCCTCTTGGTCAGTGTTGTTCTCAGCGCTGGATGCCTCCGTAGGTCTATGGGGTTTGTCTGTAGTAGGCGGGATGCGTGGGGGGTGAGGGGGGCTTTAGGAGCCGGGGGAAGCACATTAATAGTAGGTGTCCTTATCTCTCCGGTGTGGGTGCTGGTTTTCTTTCCTCCTCTCCCTGTGGGATTTGTGCTGGTGATGATGTTGATGATGATGATGGTGGTGGTGATGCTGCTTGTGTGGGTGATGCCAATGTTGGTGATGGTGTCTTCTTGTCCTGTGATGCCTTTTGGCTGTTGGATGGAAACAAGTACACATTAGGTCCATTTATTAAGTCTTTTTACGAGACTCCCAGACTTTACACAGTTCTATGTACTCACTACCGGACTTCTTAAGATAAGCTTGACCTCCCCATCTGCCCATTCTTCTATCCGCTGTGAAACCACCACCCTATTAGATCACTTGCTTTCTTCCATATTTATTATCTTATCCCTAGCCTAAGCATTTTATATTTCCCATCCTGTATTAGCCCCTATTACCTCTGTTAGGAGGCTGTTCCACGAGTCCACTACCCTTCTCACGAAAAAGGACCACGTCCCCACATTTTATCTCCTGAGAAGCCCCCATTCCTACACCTGTCTCTATCCTTCAGTCACTGCCCGTATGCTGTTTCTCACTCCAACTGCCCTTTTCTCTGTCCTGTCTTTCAGTCACTGCTCCTTATTTTCCTTCACTTCCTGACTTCCCATTTCCCTGTCAACATTCTCTGTGTCCATCCTTTATACTCATTGTCACCATGTCTCAAATCAGGGGAGTCCAGAAAGCAACTGAATTTTCTGAAGCCCATCTGATGAAGAGACCTCTGCAGTCTTGAAAGACAACCTTATACCAGTGATATGTTGGTCTATTAAAAGTTATCATGGCCCATGGAGTATCTTACTCTTTCTGGACCCATTTGGCTACGAGCACTCTTTACTGAAGCCCCTGTGAAATTCAGGGACATTTGGAAACTAGATGCAAGTCAACACACCCCCTTCTCCTCCACCCCATCTTTGACCTGGTGGTTCTAATTGATACAAAGATGGTCTTGCTCCATCATCTGCTTTGTTTTTCAAAGTCTCCCTGCTGCAAAACTAGAGCAAAATTAGTGCAGCACCAGATTTACCAAACAAAAAGATCCCATTACTTTCCAATACATTCCACTGATTTGATCAATCTGGTGCAGTTTTATATGGAGACTTTTATAAATAACCCCAATGGTACCTTGATATATGGACACAGAGACGCATGCTCTAAGTGGCTCTCCATTTTGGGGTCACATTTGGAAACACACTCACGTTTGGCACAGAGTATTCGCGGCCGGTCCCATCTCCCGTTGCGGTGACATTTGATCGTTGGGATGTGCCTTTGGATGAAGCCGTCCTCGCATTGGTAACGCACCGTGGAGTGGATGCTGTACTTCTCTCTCCTCTTGCCAATGAGGAAAGCGTCCCTCACGGCAGGTGGAGAACCGCAAAGGACTATGGGAAAGACATGATAATCTGAGCCACCCATGTTGACCATACACTCTGCACTCTCTTAAACCCCATGGTCCAAGTGGCTTAAATAGAAGAATTGGTATTGTGCCTCATAAAAAAAAAGGATTTTGACATTAAACATTGGAACAAAGCTTTTCGGATGGTAGATTAAAGCAATATTTATGCTGCAAAAATTGGGAGGTGGAGAGAATTTCGAAAAGAAATCCCACCGTGTTCAAACATATCCGTAGTATTTAAAGGTGACAGAAAAAACTGAGAGGAGCAGAGAAGAAAGAAGAGAGAGAGAGAGAAGCAGATGGGAGAGAGAGAAATCAAAGCAGAATGATTCTGCAATTAAAGATACATTAAGAACAGTTGTCCTTTCCGTCCTCTCTCCATCTTCCGGCAGCCTCCTACTAAACTTCCCTGGACTTTTGTAAGTGGGAGAAAGTCTATTTGAAAATCCCTGCTGTCTGGCGTTAGAACCACATGGCAGATAGGAGCAGATGAGGCTTTAATCCCAGGCTACCGATGTCACTGCCCTCACTGGGGAGTTAGAAGCCAATACAGCGAGGGTGCGGCAAGCAGGGAGACGTAATAACAATCACTGTGTCTCCTTGATACAGCAGCTAATCCTTAAAGCTGCAGTACAGTCAATATCCTGCATGTTTGTATTTTTTAATAAATCAGTTCTGTAGTAAGAAAAAATACTTTTAGCATTTTCTGTTTTTAAAAAAACAACTTTGAAAGACCAATTTTCTTGTATTCTATTTTAACATCCATTTGCTAAGGCACCGCCCCTTCATGTCCTGTCACAAGCCCTGGCACACCCCTTTGTCAGCCCTGCCCTCCCTCTAGCACTTGTCAGTGCAGGATTGCTCATGAATATTCATGAGCCTCCACTGCCAGTCAAGCAGATTATAAACAAATCCCAGCTTTTAATATGTCACCAAATTTCGACCTATTAATACATGGAAAACGAATTAAGCTGCAGCTATACTGTTCTTTAGCTAATTAGAGATTGCACACATGAAACTATTGACGTAAAAAAATAAATGTAAAAAAAAAAAAAAAAAAAAGACTGAACTGCAGCTTTAAAACTACAATTGTTTAGTAGTCAGCATATTATGGGGTCTAATAACTAAAGTCGCTTGGCTGCATAAGTAGGGCAAAACCAGTGCAAAAAAAAAAAACGGCACCAGATTTAAGAATCTAGTTGAAAGCAGCTGGAGTTTTCTCTTTTGTAAATCTGGTGCTGTTTTTTTGTATGCACTGATTTTGCCACTGGTTTTGTATTTGGAAGACTATGTGATAAGCAGGAAGAGTCACTGATCTAAATGTATTCAACTTTCTCGCTCCTCACTTACCGGTTCCCTTCTTGCAGATATAAGGTAAGTTGTAGTTGCAAGGGACGTCGTTCCATTTGCCTTCCTCGTGGGAGACCATGACCACGCAGTCCTCTCCCCCCGCAAAGAAGTTATCGGGCTGCTGAACCCGCCAGCTCTCGTATTGCTGAGACAACGGGAGAAGGGGGGTGGGAGGGGGAATGAGTCCTGGAGGCAGAGCCAATCACCACTGCAGCCCTAACCCCTTCAGAGCCAGAGGGCCCTGGAATGTATTAGGCTAGAATAGGAATACAGAGCCTGGCACCTCTAAAACTTTATTACTCAGGTATACAGAGATTGGCACCTCTAGAACTTTATTACTCAGGTAACAGAGCTTGGCACCTCTAGAACTTTATTACTCAGGTAACAGAGCCTGGCACTTCTAGAACTTTATTACTCAGGTATACAGAGCTTGGCACCTCTAAAACTTTATTACTCAGGTATACAGAAATGGCACCTCTAGAACTTTATTACTCAGGTAACAGCTTGGCACCTCTAGAACTTTATTACTCAGGTAACAGAGCCTGGCACCTCTAGAACTTTATTACCCCGGTATACAGAGCTTGGCACCTCTAGAACTTTATTACCCAGGTATACAGAGCTTGGCACCTCTAGAACTTTATTACTCAGGTAACAGAGCTTGGCACCTCTAGAACTTTATTACCCAGGTAAACAGAGCTTGGCACCTCTAGAACTTTATTACTCAGGTATACAGAGCCTGGCACCTCTAGAACTTTATTACTCAGGTAACACAGCCTGGCACCTCTAGAACTTTATTACTCAGGTAACAGAGCCTGGCACCTCTAGAACTTTATTACCCAGGTATACAGAGCGTGGCACCTCTAAAACGTTATTACTCGGGTGTAGAGCCCAGCAGCTGTTGAACTTTATTACTGAGGTCTACAGAGCCTGTCAACCTCTGGAACTTTAATACAGAGCCCAGAATCCCGTACATTTTATTACTGAGTTATATGGAATCTGGCACCTCTGGAACTATATTACTTTAATAGAATTCTAGAGGTGTCAAGCTCTACAAACCAAAGTAATATAGTTCTAGAGGTGCCAAGCTCCATATAACTCATTAATAAAATGTTAGGGGTGCTGAGCTCTGTATACCTGAGTAATACAGTTGTAGACATTAACAGGCTTTGTATACCTGAGTAATACAGTTCTAGAGGTGCCAGGCTCTATATATCTGATTAGTAAAATTATAGAGCTGCCAGGCTTTGTATGACAATCAGGTATACAGACCTTGGCACCTCTAGAATTTTACTAATCAGATATACAGAGCCTGGCAGCTCTAGAACTTTATTACTCAGTTATACAGAGCCCAATACCCCTAACATTTTATGACCAAGTTATACGGATCCTGGAACCTCTAGAACTTTCTTACTAAGGTTTAAGAAGCCTGACTTGTGTACAACTTTGTTACTCAGCTATGCAGAGCCTGACAGCTCTAGAACATTATTACTCTGGTGTACAGGTCCTGGCACCTCTAGAAATTTATTACTGAAGGTATAAAGAGCATAACACCTCTAGGACTGAATGGAGCATAAGATGTGCCTAATGGAGAAGCACAGTTTAGTAAATATGGCTGGGGGGGGAACTGGGACAACTGTCCCAACCTCAGCAGCTCCAGCAGGCCTATACCGGAAGTTGGGTCTGACCGGAAATCGAGCCCAACTTCTGTGATTGTCCGACCCCGCTGAACAATCCTGTGACCCAGGTCAACACTTTGTCCTGGCCTCTGCATAAGCTGTAGCGGGCCTGAATATGGCCCATAATCCTCTTCTGTCTTTAGCAGACTCACCAGTGCTGTGTTATCTGTCCACTGGAAATCCTGCTCCACGGTCCTGTCATTCAGACCAATCCACGTGTTCTCGTGGCCAAAGCCTGAGGAAACATCCCATCACTGAGAGATCCCTACAAACAAGGGGATAACCCCTTTGCTGCAAGAGAGTCCTGCTTTGCTGGCCCCTTTGGCAGTGAAGGGTTAACAGTTGACAGACGTACGTTGAACATCTTTCTTCTAAATCCCCCAACTTCCAATTACAAAGGTTCAAAATCTCCCGGATGCAAAAGTGGGGTAAGAAACAGAACCAAAGTTAAACTTGATTTGCTGTTAAAGTAGCAGTCCAAGCTGCCGTTTTTTATTTATTTATTTTCCCCCTTTAATATGTGCATCAATACAATCCAAACAATGTTAAGTAATTAGCTAAGTTGCCAATCGATCGGTGAAGATTGAGCTCGGGGGTTCACTAAATGGCTGTCAGTGCAGCAGAAGAGGATCAAAGATGCAAAGTTCTGTGGGGAAGATCATGTGACCGGGCAGTCACCAAATACAATTGGTGTGCTGCTGGAGAGAGGGCAGGGCTCAAAAAAGGGGTGTGACAGACCCTGTTTCAGAAGAGGAAGGGGATGTGACTTTGTAAATGGTTGCTATAGAAACAAAAAATGCTTTACATTAGAATACATAAAAAATGTTATTTGAGTTGATTTTTTTTTAATCTATAAGTATTTTCTCATAGTACAGAACTGATTTATTTTTAAAAAAAAAACACATGTAGGATATTGCTTGGTCTGCAGCTTTAAATGGATTTGTTCTGAATGAATGTGCTGTTTGTGCACAAGTTTTGCATCTGAGAGATTGTCACATAGCTCCCTTAATCTTACATTGTCACCTACTGTAAACATATATTTCACATTAGCGTCTACATTTATCATGCAAGGTCCGGTGTTACAAATCAGGCAGATTTGTCAGAGATGGGATCAACTCTCAGCCTAAAACTGCTGGATCCTTTCTGTAGTCTCTTTCTGCGGTGGGGATTTTGTAGGGGAAAAACGGCTAGAATCCTAAGCAAAAAATTATTGTAGATTTAAACTGACAAATAATTCAGCTTTAAATAAAGAGATTCAGTCAAAAATGCATTTCTTCCTCTCTGCCATTTAGTATTTCAGTGCTATTCCTTATATTTTCATCATTACTATATGTGATTTTTTTTGTTGATGCCTGAGAAAAATGCAGGAACTCCGTTCCCCTGAATTCCCCCACAAAAATAGCCGCCAGTGACCTGAAACAGGAAGCATCGTCTGCCTCTATTCTGCCGTCTCTGGAACACTTTTAGACTTAATAGGACCTGCATTAATTAGGATGGGAAATAAGCAAATTTTTCTTAAATCAATAAACGTTTCCCAAATAATATTTGTTTGTTGTATAGTGCTCACAGCGTTGCACAAAAAAAAATTGCGCAGGCACTATGTGTCCCTGCAATGAAGCGCTTACAATCTAATTTTGGAGATAAATGGTGCGATGCCATACGACACTTTCTGGAGCTGGGCCTTACATCAATGATATCAACAAATAAATCACAAAAAATGATATCACCAAGAGGAGATGCTGCTGGTGTGAGGAATGTCACAATCCCTCAATAGACAGCAGGAGGAGTACACAGAGCGCAAGAACTCCTCTCGTGGGTAAATGGTAGTTCACAGGAATCAGAACAACATGTATTAAAAGAAAAGAGAAAAGATCATGGTACAATACAGTTTAATTAACAAAAAAATCCTTTGAGCAGTGAGCTCCAGTACACTCACACGCTCCACGATCATTAAAAGCAATTTAACCAACTCAGGGTTAGGAGCGATGCCCGCAATACAGCAAACACAGCTCACACGAATCCTCTGGGTAGGGACAGTCTCCTCCGCATCAAAACAGCGTCTGACGTCACAAGACTTCCTCAGCTTTCCTCCAATGGTAAGGGAGGAGTAGCAGGATACAGAGTCAGCGTCAGCGTTGAGATCTTTACAGCGGGAGAACAGCTGGTTCGCAGAAAGCGGCAAGAGGCTCCACACAGCTCACGGGTCACTGCGCAATTGAAATTAACCCTACGCGTTTCATCCGGGTATTCGGACTTCTTCAGGGGTGCATGCACGCTGACTGTATCCTGCTACTCCTCCCTTACCATTGGAGGAAAGCTGAGAAAGTCTTGTGACGTCAGGCGCTGTTTTGATGCGGAGGAGACTGTCCTTACCCAGAGGATTCGTGTGAGCTGTGTTTGCTGTATTGCGGGCGTCGCTCCTAACCCTGAGTTGGTTAAACTGCTTTTAATGATCGTGGAGCATGTGAGTGTACTGGAGATCACTGCTCAAAGGATTTTTTTGTTAATTAAACTGTATTGTACCATGATCTTTTCTCTTTTCTTTTAATACATGTTGATCTGATTCCTGTGAACTACCATTTACCCACGAGAGGAGTTCTTGCGCTCTGTGTACTCCTCCTATCAATGAGACTGCAGAGGTCTTGTGGCATAGCATTATTTAATAAATATAGGGGTCAAAGTGACTTGCTCAAGGTCACAAGGAAAGATGACACTGGGATACCAGCCAAGTGTTGACCCACTTCAAAGATAGGGACATTGCCACTGAGCTACGCCTTCCGCTAGTATTGCATTCATTCATTTACATGGGGGAGCCCCATGTGTAAATCTAGCATGCAGAGTGCATCTGAATGTGCCGCTGCTCACTGTTGATGAAGCTCTGCTCCTCCTGGGAGTGGATGCTGGTCAGGTGACCTGCCCGCCTGCGGCAGTCCCTCTCTGCCTCCTCCCACGGGCGCCGCGGAGGGAAGTAGCGGTAGCAGGAGCCCTGGAACTTGTGCCAGTTGTGGGCACAGCCCTCTGTGTCTGAGGGGAGAGAGAGAGAAGGTTACAGAGGAAAGAAAGAGAAAGACCGATAGAGGAAGGAGGAAGGAGAGAGAGAGCGAGTGAGGGGGAAAGGAAGGAGAGAGTGAGGGGGAAAGGAAGGAGAGAGTGAGGGGGAAAGTAAGGAGAAAGTGAGGGGGAAAGTAAGGAGAGAGTGAGGGGGAAAGTAAGGAAAGAGTGAGGGGGGAAAGGAAGGAGAGAGAGAGGGGGAAAGGAAGGAGAGAGAGAGAGAGGGGGAAAGGAAGGAGAGAGAGAGAGGGGGGGAGGAAGGAGAGAGAGAGAGGGGGAAGGAAGGAGAGTGAGAGAGAAGGAAGGAGTGTGAGAAGGAAGGAGAGAGAGGAAGGAGAGTGAGAGATGATAGGAAGGGGAGTGAGAGAGAGGGAAGAAGAGATAAAGAGGGGAAAGGAAGGAGAATGAGAGAGACGGGGAGGAAAGAAAAATAAAAAAAGGGAGAAAAGATGATAACTAAAAAAAGAAGTGTATAATGGGGTGAGAAAAGGAGGGGAACAATGGGAATAGAGGAGTATAACATTTCTACAATAACTCTTTTCCCCCAGTGGGAAATATTTTATTCCCTCACTCCTTTCTCTCTCCCTTTTCCTCCTCTCTCTTACATCCCCTCTCCCACTCTCATGTTACAGCTCAGCCTGCTTAGCTAGTGATTTTTCTCCCCCTGCTATAGTTAGCTCGGGCTCCAAGCACGGCTGTCAGGCCCCTAATGCAGTTTGAGGAGGGCACAGACCGGGAGATCGCTCTGCTCAGCTGCTGACACTGGGAAAGCTTTCCTGCAGGGAGCTGACTGTGCACAGCCCCACGCACACTGCTGACCTTACATTACTGCACTTTACCACATTACAGGCACTGGCCTTCCCTTCACATGCTGCTGCACCTGGTGCACTGCAGGAGGTGGGTTATACATCAGTGCCAGGCATCAGAAGTGAGATATACAGCCACCTTAACCCTTCCCCTACCAGGCCTGCAAAACACTGGGAGTTCTAAGAAAGAGAGAGAAAAAAAAAAAGAGGAGAGAGAGAGAGAGAGAGAGAGAGAGAGAGAGAGAGAGAGATAAAGATAAAGACAGGGTGGAAAAGAGAAAGAAAGAAGATATGATGGGTCCACAAGGGTGCTCCACTCCAGCCCTCAAGCCCCCTCCTCCCCCCCAGCCCTCAAGCCCCCTCCTCCCCCCAACAGGTCATGTTTTCAGGACAGCCCTGCTTCAGCAAAGGTGGCTCAATCAGTCCCTGCTTCATCACAGGTGGCTCAATCAGTCCCTGCTTCAGCACAGGTGACCAAATCAGATGTCTTTGACTGAGCCTCTGATTGAGCCACATGTGCTGAAGCTGGGCTATCCTGAAAACCTGACCTGTTGGGGGGCCTTGAGGCCTGGAGTTGAGCACCCCTGTCAGATAGGCAACCGGAGGGAGGTTGATTAGTGGGGTGAAATAGGGACTGCCCAGATTGAAGTGCTACCTGCATACAGAGTACAAAGTGAAGCACAGTGCTGCTAAACTAGTGAAGCTCAGGTATAGAGGAGGAGGGACAGCCAGAAGTCACAAAGTGGTGATGACAAAGTAATTGTCTGCAGGCTGCTCCAGGCATATCCTCATCTAAACACCATTTGTATTCACGGCTGGTGCTCCTTCACTGCAGTATTGATCTGTGCCTGACTCCTGCAGCTCATATATTAGCAGGACGGAGCCTGGAGATGCTGTACATCAGAGGCATTGCTAACCACGCAGGTCCCTGAGCACAGGTATATCTCGCTGCCAGAGGGACTTGTAACATCTCTTTATTACCACTCTTATACACGTGGTCTCTTCTTCACTCTCTCTCTTCCTCCCTCCTTCTCCTGCACAAGTGAATTCTTACATTTTCCCTTCCTCTTTGTACCTCTCCCTCCTTTCCTCTCCACTTCCTTCCCCCCCATCTTCCCTTTCTTCTTCTTCTCCTTATTTGTTTCCCTCTTTTCTCTTCCCCCCCCCCTATTCCTCTGTACCTTTATCGCACATGTTTCCTCCGTAGCTGGGTAGACACAGACACAGAAATGAGTTGATCTCGTCAATGCAGGTCCCTCCGTTCTGACATGGGTTGGACAGACAGTCATCTATATCTGTCACCACAACATAGCACAGAGTTATAAGGACCCCCTCCATTATATATGTATATGGTTATCCATTTGTATACATGTTTGAGTGTGAATGGACAACTCTGTGTGTATCATTGTATCTACCGTATCAATGTGTCTGTGTTTAAGTTGTATGTATCATTGTGTTAATGTGTGTATTAATGTGTGTCTCTAGCACTAAAGGGTCTAATTTCAAATCCCTATAACTCCTCCTATTGCTCCATATAACCACTCCCTATAACTCATCCTAGTGCCCCATATAACCACTCCCTATAACTCATCCTAGTGCCCCATATAACATCTCCGTATAACTCCTTCTATTGCTCCATATAACCAATCCCTATAACTCCCCCTATTGCTCCATGTAACCTCCCTGTAATTCCTCCTATTGCCCCATATAACCGCTCACAATAACTCCCCCTATTGTCCCATATAACCGCTCCCTCTAACTCGTCCTATGGCTCCATATAACCTCTCCCTATAACCGATCCCTATAACTCATCCTATCCCACCATATAACCTCTTTATAACTCTTCCTCTCTCCTACTGAGAGAAGCAGGATGACAACACCTCTCTTAGTGTCAGTTTAATATCAAAATATGCTTTTTTTAAGCATCATAAAACCTCCGGGTTTAAGGGACCAAACGTAATTATTTCCCCCTAAATGGACGTGCCCTCATATAGCCCTAAAAGTCATAATATACATCCCGTTCCAATACCAGACTCTCCTGCCTTAAGCCTGGGTATCAGGCAGCAAAATATCATCTGCTCCTTTGAGCTCTGCATCAATATTTTATAGGGCAATTAGAACAGAGTTAGAGGTGGGGACTTAATACCCAGACTGTTGAGGCATCCTCTTTACAAGCTTTGAAAAGCCGGCAGTGCTGCTTCTTCCTGGTGTCATGCATAAGCTTCTTAGCTGGGAGATTAAAGTCACAGGTGATGATGGCGCTGTACCACACACTATTAAAGGTTTCCCTTCACGTCAGTCCCCACGCAGACTCCTCAGTCAGGAATACTTAAAACAGTAATCCCCCCTCCCCCCCCCCCCCCCCCCCCCCCCACAGAAACTATATGAGCTTAACTCATACAATGGTAGTATCTGGTCTCCTGAGCATGTGCTACAAATCAGGATTTTCTTCATCTCTAGCTTCTGAGGTTACCATGGTAACCTTTACACTGCACTAGACTCTGGGGAGGCCTCCATTTTATCTTCCCGCACACATGATATTTCAAACGCTTCTTTCTCCTGAACGGAGCATCAGATTAACAGTGTTGGGAAGGGCAAGGACAGATCTCTTAAAATAATAATTTATTACAATAAAATGCAAAAAAAAAAAGGGAACTCGTCATCAAATGCACTTTAAGATTGGCTGCCAGAGGTACCTGCAATACATTGTGCTGAAGGCCCCTCTGGCAGCAGAGGGGTTAAACAGTCTGAGGAAGGATTTTTGTTTGTAAAAAAAAAAACAGCACCACATTTCCCTAAAACAATAGGATTTTGTCTTTGATAAATCTTGTGCTGTTATTATATTGTTTCCTATGCAGTGCTGTACAAAATAATTTTGCAGCTAGAGTGAGTCTGTGCCTTGGAGAGCTTGCAATCTAATTTTGGCGCCCGAGGCTCAGGGAGATAAATGGAATTGCCTTTGAAATGTATGAGGATGCAGAAAAGTGAGAAATGCAACAGGGTCACTGTATAGAGCGGATATTCCTCCGCAATATCACAAAGATACGCTCGTTCCACTGTTGCTCGACTGCTAAAACTCTGACTCAGGCCCTCATTCTCTCCCGTCTTGATTACTGTAACCTCCTGCTGTCCGGCCTTCCTGCCTCTCACCTGTCTCCCCTACAATCTATCCTAAACGCTGCTGCGAGAATCACTCTACTCTTTCCTAGATCTGTCTCAGCATCTCCCCTCATGAAATCCCTCTCCTGGCTTCCGATCAAATCCCGCATCTCACACTCAATTCTCCTCCTCACTTTTAAAGCTTTACACTCTTCTGCCCCTCCTTACATCTCAGCCCTAATTTCTCGTTATGCACCACCCCGACTCTTGCGTTCTTCTCAAGGATGTCTTCTCTCTACCCCCTTTGTATCTAAAGCCCTCTCCCGCCTTAAACCTTTCTCACTGACTGCCCCACACCTCTGGAATGCCCTTCCGCTCAGTACCCGACTAGCACCCTCTCTATCCACCTTTAAGACCCACCTTAAGACACACTTGCTTAAAGAAGCATATGAATAGCACTGTGAACATTCTGAACACATGATACATAAAGCTTGGCCCCCTGCAGACGCACTTACCAGAACTCCCTCCTACTGTCTCTGTACGTTCTCCCTACCTACCAATTAGATTGTAAGCTCCTCGGGGCAGGGACTACTCTTCCTTAATGTTACTTTTATGTCTGAAGCACTTATTCCCGTGACCTGTTATTTATATTATCTGTTATTTATATGATTACCACGTGTATTACTACTGTGAAGTGCTATGTACATTAATGGCGCTATATAAATAAAGACATACAATACAAATACAATACAATACAGAAGGGGAAAGGAGGACTCCAGCTCTCCTGGGCAGCGTTGCGTACCGATTTCACAGTTCTCTCCGGTGTAGCCGTGCTGGCAGATACAGCTGTACATGCTGCCATTGGACAGACAAGTCCCCAAGTGCAGACAGGGATTGTGTGAGCATGGCTGGGGTTCCCCTGCAAAGTATATATGCAACCATGAGAACAGTGGAACTGCAGCTCTAGAGAATGTCCACATTCCTACACCCACACACAGACCCACACACACAGACCCCCCCCCCCCCACACACACACACAGACCCACACACACACAGACCCACACAGGTAGAGTTCTCTTAGAGCAGGCCGGCCAACTCCAGTCCTCAAGGGCCACCAACAGGTTTGTAAATGAAAAGTACTGGTACTCTGGGTTTGTAAATGAAAAGTACTGGTACTCTGGGTTTGTAAATCAAAAGTACTGGTACTCTGGGTTTGTAAATCAAAAGTACTGGAACTCTGGGTTTGTAAATCAAAAGTACTGGTACTCTGGGTTTGTAAATAAATAGTACTGGTCCTCGGTTTGTAAATACATAGTACCGGTACTCTGGGTTTGTAAAGAAATAGTATAAGTGGAGTGTAAGGGTTATTTTTCTGCATTTTCCTTTTTTGTCTTTAGTAACAAAAGAGCGCAGAGAAGAGGGAGCGGCAGTGAGAGGAAAGGACAAAGGAGGAGAGGGGAGTAGTGTTTGTGTGAAGGACAGTGATAAATGGAATGCTGGAGAGGAGGGAGGGAGAGAGAGAGAGAGAGAGAGAGAGAGAGAGAGAGAGAGAGAGAGAGCAGCTACTAAACTCAGAAACACTGTGGGTTATTCATTAAACTGTGATAGTGCAAATCGGGGCACAATAGCACAAAAACTACTATTGACTTCAATTCCCCGATCGGCACTATCCCCCAATGAATAACCCCCAATGCCTGGAATGTACTGTTACTGAGCAGATATAACAGGGGCATTGTCAGTTCCACTTACCCCCTCACACATTAGCAAACATTACATTGTTACACAGCACTGCATATATAATCTGTTCCATGATACTGGTTATTGTAAAACAACCGTTAAGAATGGCAGAAAGCGTGTTACATGCGTAAGTGCTCTCTGCGTGTACTGTAACTCAGAGCATGGGACTGCACTGTTGAACGCTGATTAATTTCCTTGTGAATCGCCTCCCTTTCCCTCACTGCTCTAATAGGCTCATAAAGGCCAGTGCTCTTGGGTGAAAATGAAGTGGTTTATAAGGGGATACGCAGTACAGCCACACCAGGCAACCTTATTAAATCTACAGCAGGCTTGGAATGGGCTCGCTGGGCCTCATTAATCGGCCTACTTCTGAAATATTCTCCCTTCTGTCTTCGCTGAGGGTACTAAATATGCATGGATGCCATGGAAACGGAACTGCGGTCAAGTGGATTTATGGCCATTTCAACAGCATGCCTCGATTTTGGCAGCATAGGGGTTAAATGACCTTAATCTGTCCCCTTAAAATGACAGTCAAGAGACTAAGTGCAGCACAGCTGCTGTAGGTTTTATATGAAAACCTTAACCACTGCTCTCCTTTCTGGCTCCCACGGCACAAATTCACCGCGAGCCACTTTTACTAGCCTCCAAACAGCTTGGTCTGTAGTAACGCTTTGGATCACAGTACCACTGCTCTTAAATGGCACTTGCCCGTAGTCACTTCCCAAACCTACCATTGCCGTAATTAACCATTTAGCTGCCGGGAAGAGTCTGCAACTCCATTTGTCAGTTAAGTCAGGGGAGCTCACCTCCAGTCCTCAAGACCCCCCCAAACAGGTCAGGTTTTAAGGAGATCCCTGCTTCAGCACAGGTAGCTCACCTGTCCTGAAGCTGGGATGTCCATAAAACCTGACCTGTTGGGGAGGGGGGGGGGGTGGGTCTTGAGCTCTGGAGTTGAGAACCCCCTTCCCCCCCCGGAGTTAAGGGGTTACAGTTGACACTGATTTCAAATGCGCAAATGGAGGAAAGCGAGGTTATACTGTACATCGCCTCCCTACACTATGTTATACACAGTAGCATTTTTGTAGGGGAAAGGGTGCCAGAACCCCAAGCAAATAAAAATGAATGGTGTAGCTAACCTACAATAAATAATTCAGCTTTCAAAAAAGAAAAAAAGTGGCAGAAAAAACACCTATGCTTCATAATCACTGTATGTTTCTAGTTAAATTCCCCTCCCCCCCCCCCCCCCCCCCCCAATGGTCAGTTCCCTGTAATTCGCTCACAAATATAGCCCTGGTTATACCTCTGTGGGCTTTGTTGCAATACCAGTATACTTTGCTAAGTGGCGCTGTTCTTGAATGCTCTGTGTGGATTTATGCTCTTGCACAATGCACATGAAATGTGCTGTGCGCAAGTTTATTACCCTTGTTAACGAGATCCATTACAAATATATTCTGTGGCATTAAAAGTGTCAGTTTAGGAACTGTATCCTGCATCTATCTCCCCTCTCTTACATTATTTATTCAGTCTTCTTTTCTCTCTCTCGCTGTTCTTTCATCCTTCTCTACCTGGCTATTAAGCAATAATTGCCACAGGACAGGGCATTACCTAGCCATAAATGTCCCCAGTTCGAGGAGTTGCTTTCCGGTAGGGGCATTAATGGACAGTTACTATAGGCTAAAAATGTTTTAATTAGTTATTTTCATGCTAATGTACATTTTAATAGTTAAAATTGATTAAAATATCTGGGCATTATAAAACAATTGCTGTCCAAACCAACCAGAAATCTCTAAATGGCCATTAATGCCCAGAATTATGACCAAATAGAAAATGTTCTATAGCCTCAGCCTACGTGTTCCTCCTGCAAGAAGAGGCTGTCAGGAGACTTACCTTGTGCACTTGTGTGATCGTCAATCAGCCATGATGGGTTATCCTCTTCCCCTCCACTACCCAGATCTTCTTCCTTGTCCAAAGACCATGTCTCTTCTATCTCAGGCCCCTTGGTGTCTCCTGGAGAAGCTAACACAGGCTGCAGGATGGAGCTGTCTAAGTGAAAATTTGGCTGGTAAGAAGTTAGAGCTGAAGAACCCTGGACATTGAGGTCTTGTCCTTCTCCAGAACCCAAAGTCAATGGAGGTGTTTGCTCATTGGATCTCATTGTCTCTATTGACCTTGGTGTGTGTGTTTGGGTTTCCAAGCTCATTGCTTTATCATTAGGACCTTCCATGAGCTCATTGACATAATCCCAGCCTGATGGGGTCGAACTTCTTACCAGTGCTTCTTGGTTAACAGTTACCGGTGGCATTGATCTGCCAAGGGCAGATGCCACCCTCCTGGAGTAATGATCTGTTGCCAAAGTGGAGCTTTCAGTAATGGAGTTGGCTCGTGAAGCTGGGTCACTGGTTTCTAGGACTGGCTTATCTACTTGCCATGCAGCCATGGTGTCCTTTTGTGTACCTTCTATTACCATCTGAGCATCTTCACCTTTGGGAGACACAGTTGTGTGCAAAGGTTCATTGACCCTGTAATTAAGATGTTGCGTGAACATTGCTTTGGTTTGACTCTCCAATGCAAACTTATTGGTGGCCTCTCTCCAACTCAAACTAAACTGTGTGGCATCTACTAGACCTAATTGTTTTGTTTCTCCTGCAGTTTGATGTACATTAATGTTATGTAACATTTCACCCTCATTTCCATGTCTCTTTGTAGCCTTAAAAGGATCTTCTTTCCTTGTGGATGTGCTGTGGCCAGGTAGCTGTGGGACAAGTGTGTTCATCTTGACTTCTCCAGTAGGTGGGTATGATGGAACAAGCAAAGCAGCATCTCTTCTCCATCCTTCTGCCTCTCTGTTCTGATCATTGGTTGAGTTGACCCAACTCTGAGCTCTGTTGCCCTCTATTTCCACTTTCTCTTTTAAGACATAGCTGTCGTTATTTGACTGTGGAATGCTTTTAATTAAAACAGGGTCCCTTTTCCCAAAGCCACTGTAAGGATTCCTTGTGGTTAAGACATCAAGCTTCTTGGAGGTGACCTCCTTTGCTTCTAACTGTTCCGTGTTTTTTATGAACGCAGAGGCCAACTTGTCTGAATAAGTTTTCTCTTTGCCTTGTCTTTCCTGGAAGTTACCATAAGGGTCCCCACTTCCATCCGACCTCATCTCACTTCCCCTCATTGTGGTTCTGGGTCCTGTGCTTGGACGATCTATGGTTGGGAAGAAGAAGTCATCCGAAGGTTGGGCTACCAAAGTAGGATCAGCAGGATTTGAGAATTCTGATGACCTCATCTGAGGCAGGATACTCTCATCCCTGAACTTTGTCTCCCCTGAAAAACCCTCTTTATTTTCCACAGACAGTGACATCTGTCTCCAACCTTCAGTCTTTACCATGGACCCCTCTGTTGTCTGTAAAACCAGCCTGTTACCAACACCTGCACTCGGCATTACCTTGTCACCTGCCATAGCTGGTACAGTTACTGGCATTTCAGTCACTGGCAGATCTCTCCCATCACTGGATAAACTTCGCCTCCCCTCCCATGTTTCAGAATGAGTTCCCCGGCTCCCATTACCCACGACTTCCTTTGTAGATGATGGATAGAGCCCAGGCTGATGCTGATTGCTGTACATATCAGACTTTAAAGTCTGTCCTTCGTATTCATTCTCATCAGTGTCACCGGCATCTGGATGAATTATAATGGTTGTCAAGCTCTCTATTTTCTCCTGCTTTTCCAGGCCAATCAATCCTGTAATATCAAGCACAGTATAGTTAGGTGGAAAGGAATACACTGCATCAGGTCCCAGTGATTAAAGCAACAATTTAAGCTGCATGAGAATATTTTTATCCCCTCCTGAAAACCCCACGCCCCACTGTATAATGAGGATCTCTATATACAGTATTTCCAGTTCCGAGGCAAGATCTCTCTGAAAATAAATAGATCTTAACCGCTTCGCAGCAACATATTGCATTAAATCAGGGGTTCTCAACTCCAGTCCTCAAGTCCCCCCAACAGGCCAGGTTTTCAGGATATCCCTGCATGACTGAGCCACTGATTGAGCCACCTGTGCTGAAGCAAGGATATCCTGAAAACCTGACCTGTTGGGGAGCCTTGAGGACTGGAGTTGAGAAGCCCTGCATTACATCATCTCTTTGGTGATAAGACATAAACTGCATTAAATGCAAGCAAATTGTTGATGCAGACGTTTTCCCCTTTTGATGTCCTCCTTGAATTAATGAGGCGGCCATCCTCAGCCGTAAACATAAAGGGAAAGAATGATAATTTCCGGATAAAGTTAGAATTACATGGACCCAAAGAAACTAGAAACATGTTCATTATTTGTGTCCCACAGGGAGCCTGTGGTTCTGCTTAGTGGTAATGTCACTGTCTTTGACCTATGTCCCTGTACATAGACACCATAATTAGCGTGGAAGGTTTCCAGAGCAAGGGACTCATTGCGCCTGAAAAGTTATAAGTGCAGCGCCACATACACTGTTGGTACTATATAAAAACAGAAAAAAATATTGTTATGTTTAATTATACAAACATCCACACACTAAACATGTCTTTTGTCTAATTATACAAACATGCCGTTATTTCTGTATGTATGTATATCTTTATTTATATAGCGCCCACAGTGTACTCCATGCTTTACAAAGACAATACAGTACAGGGAATTATAATGCAACGAGTGCAACAAAGTCAGAAAATAGGAAAGGAAATCCCTGCCCCGGAGAGCATACAATCTAAGTGGTATGTTGGGTGGCTTACAGAGACAGCAGGTGGGGGAATAAGTTCAGTAGATGGCAATGCTTCATTTAAGAGGTGGGTTTTCAGGTTTGTCTTGAAGGTGTGGGATAGAAGGTGCTTGGTGTACTGTACAATGAGTGTGAGGGAGTTACACAGATAAGGGGCAGTGAGGGGAAAGGGTTTAAGGCGAGAGAGATCAGTAGAGGTGAAATAGGTGGAGAGGAGACAGTTATGGGTAGAGCACAGGAGATGAGCAGGGACATAATGAGATACCAAAGCTGTAGAGGTGAAAGGGGGGGGGGGGGGTCGTTCAGCTTTTAGTGAAATGTTGAAAATGTGCTTAATCCACATTGGCTAGTAATTTGTTCGCAGGTGAACTGTGGCAGGAAAGGTCTGAATTCTCAGAAGAGAGGTGACAGCTATTATTTGCCCATCACTTGTAACATTTCTCCTGTCCCCTATCCTTCCTGTCTTAATCTTCTTATATAGCATTTAGCGAGGCTGTAATTGCTCCACTTGGGACATACCATTTTCCCAGTACAAATATTTAAAGAGTGTCTCTTTCATGTGGAAGGCTCAGGAGGGAATGGATATCAGATCTGGCGGCTTTCAGGAGGCAGGGTGACAAGCAGAGAAGGAGGGGAGAAGAGGGGGGGGGGGGAAAGGAGGGAGGGAGAGAGAAGGAGGGGGTAGAGGAGGGAGAGAGAGGGGGAAGAGGAGGGAGAGAGGAGAGGAGGTGGAGAGGAGGGGGAGAGGAGGAGGAGAGGAGGGGGGAAAGGAGGGAGGGAGAAGAGGGGGGGAGAGAGGAGGGGGTGACAGGAGGGATAGAAGAGCGGGGAGATAAGGGAGAGGAGAGGGGAAGGGAGAGAGGAGAGAGGAGGAGAAGAGGGGAGGAAATTTAAAAAAAAGTGTGAGATGTGAAGGGGAGGAAAGGATGAAAGGAGGGGTCGACAAGGAGAGGAGAGGGAAAAGAAAGGGTGAGAAACAGGGAGGGAGAAAAGGTGAGAGGGAAATGATGGAGAGAGGGGAGACAGGTAGATGTATGAAGATAAGGGGAGATAGAAAAAGAGCAGGGCAGGAGGAATTGGAAATTGGAAAACGAAAAGGGAAAATGTATGGTAAAAGAGGGAGCAAAATAAAGGTGGAGAGAGGGAAGGAGGGAATGGCAAGGGAAGGGAAGACGAGGAAAAAAAGAAAGGCAGAAAGAGAGAGTACAGATGAGAGAGAGAGAAAGACCCTTCAGATGCAGAGAATAAATATTAATAAACCAGGTCTGTGAAGGGAGGGGGTAACCAGGCTATATAATAAAGGTTAAGCCCTCTGGTTACCCCTGAAACCGTGGGGTCCCTGGTAGCTCCATAAGCCAGGGACCAGGGATAATACCCGTGGGAAATAAAGTGACCCCTGCTGTTTTCTGTTTTCATGTTCCCTAAGTCCTAGAACTGTGAGGTTTCTTGTGTGTCAGTTTCAAGTGGGATATTTGGGTGGAAATGTGATTATTTTGTTTGCAGGAGTTCGGGGGCCAAAGTTACCGGTAGTCGTTTAATTCTCCCTGGCGAGCAGGCTTGATTTGCCGGTACGTGGGGTGAATTACACCGGGGCTACCCAGTGGCCCCCAGACTCTTGGATTTCGAGCCCAAATATCCCCAATCCATTTCCCGTATAAGGTTCCCCAAAGTATATACTTCATTAAAGTTTACTTTATAAGATGTTTTATAATTAGTATAAGGCTCTATACCAGGGGTGAGCAAACTTTTTATGCCGAGCCCCCCTTTTCATCCATAACATTTCTCGGGCCCCCCTGCCTGATGTAATCAAAATCACATGAAAAAAAAAACCCTTTATTAAACGGTATACAATATAAATCCAAATATGTTTAAATACTTACATATTTCAACAGCTCGCGCTTGCAAAATTAGGCTGCGTCCACGCTGCCGCTGAGAGCGGTGACATCACCAACTCTCCAAGCATGAGCGCAGGGTGTCCTGCATAATTTTGCTAGCGTGGATCGGGGCTATTTGTGTGTGTGTCTGTGTGTGGCTGTGTGTGTGTGTATTTACTGCTGCTGAGCGCACATCAAAGTCACTTTTGTTTGTCTCCCCAAGCGCCAAGCTTGGGAGAGCATACGTGCACAAAGGCAATCCTTTGGGGGGGCATTCATCCAACTATTTGCTACCTCCTTTCCCTCTCCCCCCCCCCCCTTTTTTTTCTTCCTTCCCCTCGATGCTTTTTGTCTTGCTATCCCCATTGTCATCCAAACTCCTACCTACAGTATTATTTATTTTTTCCCGTTTTCAATGTTGTGTTTTCACTTTCTTTTTTATTATTTCTGTACATTCATAGTATGATTGATATAGTGGCAGCCGACCCTTTCACTTGCAGAGGATCGCAGCGAAGCAGGACGCCAGCGGAGGAGAGCAGGAACACAGCGCTATTGCAGGGCAGACACCGGGAGGGGCGTTTGACTTCACCGTGCTCGGCGTGCTCCTCCCCGTACCTCCGAAGCCCCTGCGCGTGCGCTCACACACCATCACGTTGCCGCCACCTGCACTACCCTGTTCAGCCACCCGCACACATCTTTGGCTGCCCGCCCGTGCACATCTTCTTGGCTGCCCCTCGCGCACAGCGTCTGCTGGCCCGCGCACCCAGTTTTTGTCGCACGCCGCCTGCGCCCCCCTAAATAATCTTGCCCCCCCAGTTTGCACACCACTGCCCCCCCAGTTTGCGCACCACTGCATTACAACACACTCTCTCAATCAATAAAAAAGAAAAAAAAATCAACAACATAAAAGAAATAAATTAAAAAAAAAAAAAACTAAATGAAAAAAAAAACAACAAAAAAGAAATCAAAACAAAAAACACACACAAAAAACCCCATAAAAAAACCAAACTAAATCCAAATCACAAAAACCAAAAAAAAACAAAAAAAAACAAAAAATCAACACAAAACAATAAATACAACACCAAAAAACAAAAAAAACACCAACCCCCACACAAACAAAAAAATAAATCCCACACAACACTAATACCCAACAAACACACAAACACCCCACACACACAAAACCACAAAACACAATCCAAACACACACTCAAATAACCACAAACACACCAATCCCCAAACACAAACACAATCCCCCCCCACACACACACACAAACTCAATCCTCACACACACACACAATCCCCCCACACACACACAAACTCAATCCCCCCCCAAACTCAATACACACACACACACACACTTTCTCCTGGGGGGGCGACATGCTCCGATCCCCCAACCCCCAAGCTGCTGAAAACTGGTGCGAGAAGCAGACAGGAAGAGAAGGAGGGGCTGTGTGTGTGCAGAGAGAAGCCCCGCCCCCTCTGCAAGACACAGACACATAGAAGCAGCCTCAGCACGGAGCTTCTGGCCGCCCGTGCACAGCTCTGCCCGCCCCCAGGTTTCCCTGCAAGCAGCCCCCGCCCCCCCCTACATAATCTTGCGCCCCCCCCCAAGGGGGCGCGCCCCACAGTTTGCGCACCGCTGCTCTATACAGTCAGCCAGGGCATCTGCATAGACCCCGGCATGTCTGTATAGAATCCGTAGTTCAAAGAGGAGAAGATGTCCAGAGGTGAGATGACCGTTTGGTGGGCGAGGAAGGGTGAATTGCCAAGTCCGGTGAACAAAAGACACCCGGTGGGGACACCTTTGTGTCTGCCAGACTTGGTGGAGCCTGCCCAGTGGGTGGCATTGGGTTAGCTGGGGAAAGATGGCGAGCGCAGGCGCTTTCCCCATTGGCTAATTCATATTTCCCGCCCACCCGGCTTTAAGAGCCGGTTTGGCACTCCGCCTTCTCTCAGCCCAGAGACGAGCGCCTGTTTCTATAGGCAGCGGGGAGGAATTCCCACGCTCCTCCTTCCTCCCTGCTGAACATAGCTCAGCGGAGGGTATGTAAGGAGAAGCCCCAGTCAGAGACCAGACGATTTCGTGGCTTGAGTCGTTGAAGCTAGGGCGGGCTTCTCAAAGTTGCTCTGTCCCAAATAGCAGAGCAACCGGCTTCATTTTATAGCTAGGAAAGTCTGCCCTGCAGAGACCAAGTCAGACGCGAGGATCAAGTTCTCATCTGAGAACGCAGCGGACGCGGTCAGGAGTTCCTGCCGAAAACAGTTCCAGGAGTATCGGGACTAGGTCCCGGTCAGGAGTTCCTGCCGAAAACAGTTCCAGGAGTATCGGGACCAGGTCCCGGTCAGGAGTTTCTGATGAATCTTGGCCCAGTATGTCCGGAACAAGGTTCTGATAAGGGTAAGCCTAGGATCTCATACCCCAGACCCCAGTAAGTGCATATATTTCTGTATTTTGTGTTTTGTTGGATTTCCGAGGTTTTATCCAAATAAACCCCATTTTATTTCACTGCCTCGTTTTGCCTATTGACTGATCCCAGAAATATAAATGTGTTAAGAGACCTGGTCTACCGTGACAAGGTCAAACAGTGGTTTAAGCATTTCTTTTCTGAACTGCTATACGATTCCTTAATTTCCCTATCTCAGATAAGCTCAAAAAGGGAATTTTACCACAAAGGTGTAATATATATGTGTGTGTGTGTGTGTGTGTGTGTGTGTGTGGTGTGTGTGTGTGTGTTGTGTGTGTGTGTGTGTGTGTGTTGTTGTGTGCAGTGTTCGACCAATCTATACATTATGCTCGCCCCGGCGAGTGGATTTAACCCCCGGGCGAGTAAATATTGGCCCAAGCAGCACACGTTTGGTACTAGGATGGCGAGTAATTTTTTTGTGGGCGAGTAGATTTTTTGGTGATTTGTCAACCACTGTGTGTATATATATATAACACAGTGGTTGACAAATCACCAAAAAATCTACTCGCCACACAAAAAATCTACATCGCACCTAGTACCAAACGTGCTGCTGGGCCAATTTTACTCGCCCGGGGGTTTAATCCACTCGCCCGGGGCGAGCAAATGTATAGATTTGTCGAACACTGTCACCACACACACACACACAGACACACACACACACACACACGTACGTACGTATGTATGTATATATAATATATATATATATATATATATATCTATAATATATATTATAGTGTTGTGTGTGTGTAAAAATGTAAAATATATATATATATAATAAAATATCACACCTACATACATACACACTTAACTGAGTGTTGTGAAACCTATCCTAAGCTTCATTTTGCAAAGCCAGTATAACCAACCCACACTGAGGAGACACATTAAGGTCGAAACGGCTGTCTGTGGGGGTTTACTGGCTATGCATCTAACCCAGGCTGTGCTCAAAGCTGTGAAATGCAGCAAGCATAAGCTACAGGGGACCATGTTATACGGGTTATATGGTTTTTGAAGCAAAAAATTGGAACTGTGTGCTCATTTGCATGTAATTTCCCAGAATCCCTTGCTGCAGTGGAAGCTGTGTGCTGTGGATAATGTGAAAGCAGGGTTGCAGACCTTCAAGACAATTCAAATGAAGCATACAGTAATATTCATTTGATATATTATATATATATACATATATATACACAATATATCATATATATCTATATATATCATATATATATCTTATATATATATTAATATATATACATATCCACACACTACCACACCCCACCCCACACACACCCCCAGCACACACACACATTTTATCAGTATGCCTGTCAGCAGTTGCAATAGTTTTGCTGGTCGCTCTGGTACTCAAGTGGTTAAGCTGGCCCTGTCCAGCTCCCCAGGTATCTGTAACATTTCCAGTCTATTTATTGATTGTCAGAGAGCCAGGCTATGAAAATGTTTGTCTGGGGGCCCCAGTCTCACGATATTAATGTCGAGCTGGGGTCACTGCTGTCTCTGCCAAGATGCATCTTTATGACCTCGAGGGTGATCGCTCCTTGTTTGTCAGGTGAATTGAAGCAGGAGAAGGTGGGGAGAGATGGTGTGAGGAACCACAGGATAAATAACTATGGGCAGAGGTTCTCCTGATGTTAGGTGCACAAGGGATTTGAAGCTGTATCCCCCCACACCAAATTGTTACACGTACGGAGTTATTTATCAAAGTCTCCCAGCTAGAATAGGATGAATCACTCTCACACAGTGTTATGTATAAACAATAGCTTTTAACAAGTAAACAGATACTAAGAGATACAGGGAGCGGTTATATGGAGCAATAGGAGGAGTTATAGGGAGCGGTTATATGGAGTAATAGGAGGAGCTATAGGGAGCGGTTATATGGAGATAGGAGGAGTTATAGGGAGCGGTTATATGGAGCAATGGGAGGAGTTATAGGGAGCGGTTATATGGAGATAGGAGTTATAGGGAGCGGTTATATGGAGCAATGGGAGGAGTTATAGGGAGCGGTTATATGGAGTAATAGGAGGAGTTATAGGGAGCGGTTATATGGAGCAATAGGAGGAGTTATGGGGAGCGGTTATATGGAGCAATGGGAGGAGTTATAGGGAGCGGTTATATGGAGGAGATAGGTAGGAGTTAAGATAAAAAAAAACACTAGTGTTAGATACGAAAAAAAAACATTATTAAAACATAAAGTCTGATAAAATGTTTAAAGGCAGATTAGATTAACACATCTATGCTCTTTAAATTTCCACCCAACTTTTCAGGAGCTATTTGTCAACGGATCCCTTCTGCCAAACCGGTGCGAAAAACAGCACCAGATTTCTAAAAAGAGACCCACTACGATCGAACTTGATTTTCTTTGCTAAATCTGATGCTGGTTTTTTCCCTGCAGACAGAAGACTTGGATAAAAGAACCCCTTTGTAAGGCAGCAAAGCCGTTAATAACTGAGAGAGGTTAATCAAAACGAGCTTCTACTGGTATTTTGGAAATAACAGCATGTCTGGCATTTATTTGCCTAACTATAAGGTTATTAGTATTAATGCACAGAACAGCTGCCCCATCATATTAGAAATCCCTGCTTCTCATTGGCTGTAAGGTTCAGCGCTTTGATGTCTTTGAGATAATGGATCTTGAAACCTCAGCCCTTTCATAACTAAGCTTTCATATACCTGTCCCTAAAGCCCTGATTGATGGAAGGTTAAGGGCAGACTCGCAGAGAACGTATTCCTTATCAAATGTGAGCGAGTCCATCTTCCCGACACTAATTTCAAGCCTGGATGCCTCTGTACCTCTTTATAGAACAGTCCACTTCTCATCTCCCCTCCTGCCTGATAAATGGATCCATCGCATTGATGGGCCTCATTTAATCAATGACCGCTCTGGAACAACAATGTGATTAAGTAGATGTGTTTATTATACCACTTGTCAACGTTTCTGCCCAAAAATATATATACATACACAGTATGTGCAGAGGGAGCAAAGGACGTGCAGGCATTGGATGCCTTTATATCTTGCTGCCAATTGATGGTGAACCTGGGCTGTTTACATCCACTCTGCAAACCTGGGACTCACCCTACCACCGCAGATGACCACAATAGAGATTTCTCTCCCACGAATGGTTCTGTTTGAAATCCTGTCAGTGCACATTCTTATGGGTTGCTGATTTTTAAAATAAATGTACCTTATTTTTTACTCAGTTACGTGCTATGGAGCTTGCGCTTTTGTTTGTTTTTTGTTCATATATATATATATATATACACATATACACAAACAAATCTCTCAAATAATTAATAATTAAAATATGATATATATTTCTATTATTGTAGATGTATTATTCTATTTTGTATATAATGCTGACAGTGTACACAGAATTTTGCAGGTACAGTTGTTTCCTGTCCAGGAGAGATAAGGTGACGTGCTCATGATCACTATTCAAACCAGTTACAGGCATTTAAATTGCAGTAACTTTACCACAAAGGAATTTATTCTACATTTGGACTGTTTTTGGACGAAAACCCCCATGGAAGTCAAGGGCGATTTCTGGCAAAAAAACATCCTGAACGACGGTTTAGACCAGTGGTTTCTAACTTTTTTTGGTTAAGGAAACCTATACATTATATTGTGGAATTCTGTGGAACCCCAAATATCTCTAATAGGTTGTTTGAGTGCACATGAATTGTAAGGAACATCAACCCTCTCTAATAGTGTGTCTGAGACCAGCACGATAAGCACGGCCTTACGCTTAACCACTTTACTGTGCAACTTTTTGCCCTTTTTTAAGTGATTAGCTAGTGTCTATTTAGCACAGGATCTTGTAGTATTGTCAGTCTATACCTATATGCCTTCTCACGTTTGAGGTTCTGTTGTTGCTCTCATCCCTATAGGATAGACTCATTAGTCCATTTGCCTAGCTATATTTTTTAGCACTATTAATGTCCACGTACATGTAGGGTATACTTACTGCTAATAGACAGACAAACTACTTTGGTTCAATCAGTTTATTATTTATCCAGGTTGAGAGGTAGTAGGTTGAAGGTGTGTAAACTCGGGAAGTACCATAGGCTGTTTTCAGCCTGTGGAAACGAGCATGATTAAGGGGCAGCTGACCCCGAAATGTCGCCCCCTACATTTTGATTGCCTTAAACTTTGTGTATTGTACATTGTTCCCCTTCCTTTTGTTGTTTTTTTAGTGTTTCCTCCCCCTTGCACCCCTTCCTCCCCGCCTCTCCCCTTGTACTATTTTTCTCTATGAGATGCTCTCTCCAGACCCTGTGCCAGGGCTGATTTTGTAGCTGCTATTACATTCAATATATTGATTCTCTTGCTGACAATTTTTGTCTTTATTCATTCATTGTGTGCTGGGGACCCCTGTATATATTACTGACTTGTTCGGGGGTTAGAGATTACCCCTTTTTCCCGTGCATCATATAATTACATTTTGCATATATACCTGTGGAGTGCTACTTAGCACACATACTTCTTCTTTTATATGTATTTGGGGGGGGGGGGGGGGAGGCGGTTTGGTAATTTAAATATGCGTAATATGTGGTGTCTGGGTGGGGATTTGTTTAAAAAATGGTTGTTATAGGGGGACAGTAGTTAAATGGGTTGTAATATATAGCAATTGTGGGTGGTTCTATTTCTATGTGCGGGATTTTGTGGTGGGCTGTGGGGCGTGTCTTATTTTTGGGGTCTGTGGCGTTTTTAGGCAGATGGGAGTGTTTTTTTCGTAATGTTGATTGTGGGGAAGTAGTGAGGGGTCTTCTTTTCTATGTATTTGGGGGATGGGGTGAGCTTCTATTGTCTATGCAGTGTGGGGGATGGGATGCTGTCTTGTTCTATGTATGTAATATGGGGAGCTTCTTTTCTATGCATTTGGGGTGGGGGGCTTCTTTTCTATGCATTTGGAGTGAGGGGGCTCTTTTCTATGCATTTGGTGGGTGGGGGGCTTGTTTTCTATTGCCATTGGGGAGGAGGGGGAGGGCCTACTTGTGAGATCGTCACTAGAAAGAGGCGTCGCACGAGCAGAGAAGGAGAAACAGAGACACGGTCAGCGATCCCAGTCCGGGGACCAGCGGGGGGGGAAGGGGGGGCGGGGGAGCGCTGTATTGGAGGGTGGGGGGGAGTAGGGAGAGAAGGGCACAGGGGTTGTTTTATTTGTTGTTTAGTTTTGTGTTTTTTGGGCGATGTTTGTTGGCGGGTTTTTTTTGTTGGGGGGCTCTCTTCTTGGCTCTCTCTGGACTTTCTCTGCAATTTGGGGGGTGGCTTCTTTATATGCATTTGGGGGGTGGCTCTTTTATATGATTTGGGGGATGGGAATTTTTTTATGGGGGGATTGGTGGGGGGGGAGGGAATGAGTTGTGGAGGGGGGGATTGAGTGAGGGTGTAATTGATGGCAGAGGGAGAGTGAGAGGAAGAGGGGGTGAGTGAGTGAGAGAGTGGGAGTGAGATGAGGGAGAGAAATCAGGGGAAGGGTGGGGGAAATAGAGGGGGCTCGTGAGGTGTGAAATGGGGGAGTAGAGGGGGAGCTCCACAACGCCGACTATGGGGGGGAGGTCCCCGTCCGTACACTCTAGTCCTGGGCCCAGTGAAATCTGTCTGCGGCCCTGTATACACAAAACAATGGAATATTATATTACATTTAAAACAAAATTGTTACAAATTGAGGATGGTAACAATGGTTTGGTTTTCTAATCAGACAAATTGATTTATATGATTCCCTTTGTGGACAGGCGTGCCTTGGAGAGCTGTAACAACAAGGCGTAGGTGGGGAAGCTTAAATTAAGATACGGACGCGTAACGTTCATTATCAGAAGCCGGTGTTAGTAATCAAAGACTGTGATTAATTGCTAAATGAGAGCTTGTAAAAGGAATCAAGAGAAATCCACTGAACACAGAGCAATCTCTCCCCTCTCTCTCCCTCTTCTCTCTCTTTCTCTTGCTCTCTCCTTCTCCCCTCTTCCCCTCTCTCTCCTCTCTCTCCTCTCTCTCTCTCCTCTCCCTCCTCCTCTCTCTCCCTCTCCTCTCCCTCTCTCTCCCCCCTATCTCCCCTCTCCTTCTTGTTAGATATGAGCATCTAATTAGTGATTAATGAAAGGTGATTGCAACTTCTCACTCTTCTTTTTACTGTATCACTCCTTATAATGCCTCCTTGGCTACTGAACGAATGCGCTGCGATCGTCTCTTTATACTGGCATGCTGATCGTCTGCTTACAATGCACAGCGCGGATCGTCTCTTTCAACTGCGCTGCGCGAGCGTCTCTTTCGTACTGCACATGGCGCGATCGTCTCTTTCATACTGAGCATCGGGCGATCGTTCTCTCTTTCATACTGCGCATGCGCATCGTCTCTGGTGTTCATACTGCGCATGCGCGATCGTCTCTTTCATACTGCGCATGGCGCGATCGTCTCTTTATATGCGATCGCGATCGTTCTTTCTACTGCGCATGCGCAGTCGTCTGCTGTCTAACTGCGATGCGCGATCGTCTCTTTCATACTGCGCCTGCTCGATAGTCTCTCTTTCAATACTGCGCATGCTCGATACGTCTCTTTCATACTCGCGCATGCTCGATCGTCTGTTCATACTGCGCGAGCGCACGATCGTTCTTTCATACTGCGCCATGCTCGATGTCTCTTCATATGCGCATGCTCGATCGTCTCTTCATAACGTGCTGATGCACGATCGTCTCTTTCATACTGCGCATGCACGATCGTCTCTTTCATACTGGGCCTGCTCGTCGTCTCTTCATTACTGCGCATGCCGCACCTCGGTGCCGTTCATAGCGGTCGCTAGGAGGGCGGTAGTCGATCGTCTCTTTCATAATGCGCATGCGATCGTCCCTTCATAATGCGCATGGCCGATCGTCTCTGAATAATGCGCGCAATGCGCGATCGTCTCTTTCATACTGCGCATGCACGATCGTCTCTTTCATACTACGCATGCACGATCGTCTCTTTCATACTACGCATGCACGATCGTCTCTTTCATACTGCGCATGCACGATCGTCTCTTTCATACTACGCATGCACGATCGTCTCTTTCATACGGCGCATGCACGATCGTCTCTTTCATACTGCGCATGCGCAGATTGCCAAATGCCGATTGCGCATGCGCATATTGAAATAGCCTATCGCACATGCGCAGTAGGCCATTGCCAATCGCGCATGCGCAGTATAAAAGAGCCGATCGTGCATGAGCAGTTGATAAGAGCCGGCGGCGCATGTGCAGCAGCAAAAATATGCAGTGAGCGGGGACCCCAAGAGCACAGGCCCCTGGGCTTTGCCCGGGCTATAGCAACGCCCCTATGTCTGGGGCATAGAGTTATGATGACAAATACATGGCTACATTAAGTGAACAGGGTTATACATTATGTATTCGCCACCCCTAGTAAGGCCAATGGCCCGTACTGTAGAGGGGAGTTTAGGTTTGTTGGGGGAAGGGGGAGGGGGATTATGGGGATAAGTGCCCCAGGGAGGGAGGTTAGGCCACCCAGGGGATTCAGTGGGAGGCTAACCCCTTTTATGTCATAGCGGTTGTACCTCCATGGAATACAATAGGTAGTAAGGTAGTTAGGGTGTCTGTATTAACCCCTTAGCTACCTTAGTGCGTGGATGATGCATGCCTTCTGAGAAGCACTGGCTTCTAAGGGGTTAATACATTTTTTATTTAAGGCAGATGCCAGATGTATTGCACTATATACCGGGAATCGTCATTGGAATATGGCTAATGCGATGCTGGCAGCTAGCAATGGGGTGTCTTATGTCTACTGCCACATTAGCCATATTGTAATGAGGGCGCTAACGGCCGTTGATTTTGCCTATAATGATCTTTCTGGATCGCCGTTAAGCTCAGGAAAACTAACATCCATTATGAGACCTGATATAATGGAGCTTTGTGCATCTGGGCCCACAGAAGAATTTAACTTGGCACTGCAAAGTGTGAGTTCAGTTTGATTTACTCATCAAACTTGCTTCATTTCTGCAGGCTGACAAAAAAAACCCTATGTTTTGTAAAGCATTTAACAGTCTAATTGTCTTCCTTGAACAAATGTAGCAATGCTTAAAGCACCTATTAACTGCTTATGCTTATTTGGAAATCAAGTACCAATCCTTTTTCTTTGGGGCCTATTAATGGGGAAGGGTTTGTAATTCCAGTGGTGATTTTTTTTACCCTTATCCTACCCTGTCCTTATCAGAGAGACAATAAAAGATAAGGGGAAGAGGGTACAGGGGGCTTTGCCTGTGCAATCTCTTGTTGAACACACAATGACACCAGACAAATGGGATTAGCTCAGGGGTCCTCAACTCCAGTCCTCAAGACCCCCCAACAGGTCAGGTTTTCAGGACATCTCTGCTTTAGCACAGCTGGCTCAATCAGTGTCTCCCTGCTTCAGCAAAGGTGGCTCACCACTGATTAAGCCACCTTTGCTGAAGCTGGGATATCCGTAAAACCTCACTTGTTGGGGGGGTCTTAACGACGGGAGTTGGGAACCTCGGGATTAGCTGAAGGAAATCAAACTCCTTCCAAGTCGCAGCTCACAACGTTTACAAACTAACTTCACAAAAAGATGTCAGGATAGTTATACTAGTCAGATTTTGGTAAAGAATGCATCAATCGCCCAGAAGTGACCCCTTAAATGTGTCACTTTAGGGATAAGTCCTAAAAACAAGCCATTAGGACACATTGGTCCATGGAGAACTGACCCTTTAAGTAATCAATCGTTCTACAACTTACAAGTGGATTGTCCGAAACTAGTGAAGTCTTGGGCATTGTGTGCATTACATGCCATACAGGTTGCCATATGGGAACACAACAAGAAAGCGGTTAATTAATTTGAACTTACTGTTACTTGTCTTTGTTCTCTCAGCATCTTCCACTTCATTGGAAAAGGACAGAGATGCTCCGTGAACATGATGGATAAAGCCCTGATGTGACTTTGCTGTGATTTCAATGCTGTTCTCCAACAGGTCTTTGGGAGCAAGAGATTGGGTCTCTGTTGCACCGGTCTCCTCATCAATATCTAACATTGTTTCAGGTTCATTTAGCTGGTTACGTAAATCTTGCTCATTGATACCTGGTTGCATCTCCTTGTTAATAGATTCAGGAGGCCATGTTGAGTGTTGATAATTGGATTCCACGGATAAATGTGTTTGATTTGATGCAACGTGAGCTTCTGTGCTTTGTTTTCCATTGTCCAGGAAAGTTGTGGCAGAATGTGTTGGATGTTCAGAGTTTTGAGGCATAGCAGATGGTGGAAAGTCACTTAGCCCAACAATCTCTGTTGCTGGAGTTAGAGTACTCCCACCTCCGAGAAGCCATGTGAACTGCAATGAATTTCTGGCATCTTCAGGAACAGAACTCATGTCCTTAACCAATGGATGATCTTCCACTGATTGGCTGATACTTAGAGACTCTTCTGATGAATCTGCCTCAGGCTGTTGAAGGAAGTCCCTCCAGGTGTTTTGTCTTGGCTTAGACACTCTATCCACCATATTCAATGACCAGTCCTCCTCACGTCCCTTGAGAACAGAAGATTGTCTAGCCTTCTCTTTAACTGTAACCAGTGTTGACATTGGCTCTTGCATCTTCTTTGTAGTTGGTCCCTTCCACTCAGAAGCTTCTGTAATAGCTGATACCTCTGGCCCAAGAGAATTAAATTGACCTCTGTTTAACAAACCTCTTCCAACTGGGCTACCGGTCATCGACTGCAGCTGCTCTTCTTCAGCTGGAGGTGGAAGAAGCAGCTTTGAAGATAAGGCATTGATCTCCCTTGCAATTCCCTTTGAGCCGCTGGGTGTTATCGGATCACTGCTCTCCTTTTGAAATAACCCATGTGTTGTAGTAGATATTAGACTGTCAGCAGCAGGCAATGCATTATAGAATTCCAATTTTATTGCCTGTCCAGTCTCTTGGCCATGAAGCTCTTGCTTTATCAGCCTGGAGTCTTCCTGTGGCATAAAGGTTGGTCCTTGTTGCTCAGTCTCCAGTGGGGAGGGGGCAGATGCTTGAAAAGCTGTTGAGAGGTAACATGTCAGAAGGATAAATTAGAATCCTATCATGCTGAACTGAGAGAAGCCAAAGCACAAAAGAAAGAACTCTGCTTAATTCAGCAGTCACTCCAAAGAAATAGAAAGACCTAGATTTATCCGTGCTGCATTTCTGCTCATAAACACACTGGCGATGTTCACAGGGTTAGCATTCCAGCATACAATAAAAACTTGGATTATTAAACAACAATAGGTTGTATTTATGGAGTGCCTTTGAGTTCCAATGTGCCTTACAATTGTACATCAGAGACTTTCATGCAGCCACCGTGATGGTGGAATTATGGCTCTGATAGAACATTTATGGCACACTGGTCTGCATAGAGCCCATATTATTACAAATATAATTATATAACATTTGCATATACATATATATATATATATATATATATATATATATATATTATATATATATAGTTATACGTTATACCGTTCCAAGGATTGGTAAACAAGAGACGCACTCAGTGTTGAAAATCAAAGTGTATTAGTGAAAGCAAAAATACATCCAGAAACCCAACGTTTCGGTCCTACAGAATGGGACCTTCCTCAGGGGGATACTCAGTATCCCCCTGAGGAAGGTCCCATTGTGTAGGACCGAAACGTTGGGTTTCTGGATGTATTTTTGCTTTCACTAATACACTTTGATTTTCAACACTGAGTGCTGTCTCTTGTTTACCAATCCTTGGAACGGTAACGTATAACTACATTCTCTATATGGGACGTGCACCTGTGGCTTACCAGCATCTATTGGAGTGCCAACTGCCTTACCTGACTATATATATATATATATAAACACACACACACTTTTTTCACAAACATAATTATATGGAAAAAACAATGTCTCTAATTGAGCTCATTAGCATAGTGTGAATATCACGTTGTTTCAGGATAACGCTGCATTATATTTAAATAATGTGATGTTATTTAAGGAGTCCTAATCTCACGTCCATCCAGACCCTGCAATAGGCCTTTTGCACAGAAAGAAATAGATAGCTCTGAGATACCTGAAGAACATGTGCGAATGTAAATAATTTGAGTATATTTTGCATATTTAAATGAATATATTTTCCAAGTATTACAGGTACCTCCCCCCATAGAGAGTGTGCACAGGCAAAGCCCCCTACTCTCCCTGCAAGCTGAGATAAGGGTAAAAAAACACAAAACAACACTTGATCAACAAAGACTCCCCCATTCAGAGAGCCCACAGCAAAATAAATTATGCTTAATTTCCAAAGAAACAAAAGCCGCCAAACCTTTGCATCAAGCCTTTGTTTAAGGAATGAGATTGCTACATTCTTTACACAATGGTTTGGCTGTCAAAGATTTGCACCTTTCATACAGTTATTTCCTGTTTTCTATCACAATCCTTGCCTCAAACCCGAATTGAACATACAGGGGACACAGCAGAAGCAGAGGCGAGATACACAAATTAATCCTTTACATTACTCGCCACGCTGTGGCATATTTTCTTCTATAGGGGGAATAATCACTTATCTGATTAAGTCCTCCATCAAATATTCATTGGAGAAGATTAGGCAGAGCAAACGTATCGATTTGAATAAATCAATATTCCTCGCCTTTCTTCATTAATTGAAACTCCTTCTCTACGTGTTCAATTCTGAGGCCCGTAATTCATTTCCACGCTTTGTTACTTTATACGGCGGTTAAGGCTGGACGTGTCTCCTATTCCACACTGCAGCTTGGCTAATGAAGGAGTCCGGCTTTTAAGTCAGAGCAAAGTGTGGCAGTTCCCCTCATCGCCGCAAAAGGGTTAAAGATTTGACTTCTATCTACCCCGCGAACAAAACAGAATAGGATTCCCTGTTCTCTGTGTCTGAAGTATAGCAGGTCAGCGACTACTGTTTGACTACTGAGAGCTTGATAATTACTGTGTGTGTGACAGAGAACGGAGCAAGAAGTACAACTTACCTGGGGCTTTGAAGACTGACAGTCGATAACAGATATTAGATTTTAATAAATAAAATACAAATCTTTGCTTACCATACAAAAATGTAAAAAGTTATTTTAAAATATTTTAACTGATTTGTGTTCTTTTTACAAAAGGTATCAATCAGCTCCATTTACTGTATGCTATTAAACATGTCACAACACATTTGGGAAGTCATTTATCTAAACAGGAGCAAAGAACCAGCAACAAATTTATTATATAAAAGTTGTTCCCTGGTTTTGCAGCGGGGGGATTTGGATAAATACCCCCTAAAGTTTAAGGTGTATGGTGTACTTTCTGTATACTTTATATCACAGATCTCATTCCAATACCTTTGTAACAATATGCCCCAAATTTCCTGGCAGGAGCGGGGAATCCTGTCCTATTGGGGAACTGATACAAGGTCCTCACTCCTGGTTCTTTGCCGCCGCAGTTTCTCCGCGGATTACGGATGGGATAACGCACACTGCTGTCCGCTAACCAGCCTGGGTCACACTGATCGAAGCCCCTCCTCCAAGCCAAGTACAGCTGCCCTACGGTGGCCAGTGTTCCTCCATCCCGGTAACAAGCCATTTTGGCGCCCGAAAGGGAGTTCCTCTCTGGGACGTAATAAACATCACCTGCAAGACAAAGCGGAAAGTGCAGTAGTGATGAAAAATAACAACAACAATACATTGTTACTTAACATTAAAAGAGTCAGGGGAAATGTGAAGTACTTCTTCATGGAAAGCATGGTGGATTCATGGAACAGCCTCCCAGCAGAGGAGGTAGAGGTTTATACAGTAGGGGAACACAAAAACAATTGTGATGGACGGGGCTATACTAGACTCAAAGACACAATAGGATCTAATAGAGGTTCCACAATGTGTAGGAGAATGGGCAGAATGGGGGGGGGGGGCTGGTAATCCTAGTAGGTGTATTAGTTATCTAAAATAGTTGGCCTGTTGCTGACTGTGATACCGTTGAATATGCAGATCCCCCAAAAATGACCTATCCTGAATGTGAGCTCAATATGATGCCCTTCAAAGCAGATTAATAACCTTATGTTTTATTTTTTTCTAGCAGTCTTTTTAGTTTATTTTATTATTTAAGAAGGCCCAAAGCCTGCAGTAGATTGTTCACATGGCAACCTCTGCTGCTTATTCTCACTTGTTCCACTTTAACAGGCAGCAAGCACAAGGTAGTTATTGGTCAGCCTCCATGTTGTAAAAGTGATGCATAAAACAGCACCAGATTTACTAAAGAAAGATCCCACTGATGCGATTTTCCTGCGATAACGCTGTAGCTGTTTTGTTAGCACTGTTTTGCGGAGGCTTTGAAAACAAACTCTCTGAGTCACCTGGGAGTGAGGTCCTTGGCTAACAGGAACATCATGACAATTCCCTAACAGTTGTCACCCACAAATTGTGTCTCTATCTACTTTAACCCCTTTGTTGCTAGAAGG
Organism: Ascaphus truei; assembly: GCA_036426205.1. NCBI lineage: Eukaryota > Metazoa > Chordata > Amphibia > Anura > Ascaphidae > Ascaphus > Ascaphus truei. The sequence continues at coordinate 58,317,100 of CM071573.1, read as the reverse complement.
TGCTACAATGCATTGCTTTCTGTCTAAGGTGAAAATGAAGGCGTTTCAAACTCCATCAGTACTCCGAGAGACAGCTCAATGACATCTCCGTCACCTGTGTCCTCTGGCAGGTAGCTGGAAAGGGGACAGAGATAGTGACAGAGAAAAGGAGAATCACAGTGTGAAGGAGGAGACGGGACAGGAGGAAGACAGTCACAGTGAATGGGGAAAGCGACAGTGAGTAGGGACAGAGGGGGACAGAGACAGATAAAGGAATGCAGTGAAAAAGAGCGCAAAGGAATAAGGGCAAAAGGACAGAGAAAGGAGTTGTGAGTCACAGTCAAGGGGATAATGACAATAAAAAGATGCAAAAACAACAGATATAGTGAATGAGTAGTCACGTGAAAAAGAGCATAGGGGACAGGCAGGCGGTTAGAGACTTGGAGAATGCCAAGACAAAGGGAGCAGACACAATGAAAACAAGAAAAATAAGTGATAGATAGAGAGACAGGGTCAGTGATAAAGAGAATGGAAGATGGGATTTTAACCCCCTTGGTGCCAGAGGCGTATCTTGCATTACATTGAGATATACGTGGTGATACTGTCACCATTTTAATGTGTGTGCACTCTACACCTGTCTGCCTCCACAATCCCCTGTTCCTGCGCTCCTCTCCTGGGAATTACAATGCGACACTTAGTCTGAAATCCTACCCCGGGGTCCTTCAGTGTAACAATACACATCGTAGCTTTCCTCTGGGTTCCGTTCTCCGTAGGTCCTAACGCCAGGGAGGTTGTTCCGGTCTCCATAGCAACCAGGCCTGGGCATCTTGATTGGGTACCTGTAGGACAGATGCGAAGGGGATTTCAGTCCGGGCTGGATTTTTAACCCCTTTGCAGCCACAGGGGCCAGCAACACATTGCTCAGGATGTTATTATATTGCTCTGCGTGTTATTACACGACTCAGCATGTTATTATATCGCTCTGCAATGGCCCCTCTAGCAGCAAAAGTATTTGAGAAAGACTCAGGCAGATAATTTGATCCATCACATTTTAATATCAGGCACTCCTATTACCCCATATAACGTCTCCCTATAACTCCTCCTATTACCCCATATAACGTCTCCCTATAACTCCTCCTATTACCCCATATAACGTCTCCCTATAACTCCTCCTATTACCCCATATAACGTCTCCCCATACTCTCCCTATTACCCCATATAACGTCTCCCTATAACTCCTCCTATTACCCCATATAACGTCTCCCTATAACTCCTCCTATTACCCCATATAACGTCTCCCTATAACTCCTCCTATTACCCCATATAACGTCTCCCTATAACTCCTCCTATTACCCGATATAACCTCTCCCTAAAACTCCTCCTATTGCTCCATATAACCGCTCCCTATAACTCCTCCTATTACTCCATATAACCGCTCCCTATAACTCCTCCTATTACCCCATGTAACCACTCCTTATAATTCCTCCTATTACTCCATATAACCTCTCCCTATAACTCCTCCTATTGCTCCATATAACCGCTCCCTATAACTCCTCCTATTGCTCCATATAACCTATCCCTATAACTCCGCCTATTACTCCATATAAGCGCTCCCGATAACTCATCCTATTGGTCCATATCCCCTAACAAACCCTAGCACTACCAAATGCGGCACTCTTTCAGCAGCCGGCAAAAGGCAGACATCAGCCGTCTGTTCACTGCACCCGCCAAATAAACACACCACAGCTTTATGCAAAGTCACCTACCTTTAATGATAATGATCCTGCTACATACCACAATTCTATTCTTTACTGTGGCCTCATGTAAATGTCACTCTCTCTATCCACTACAAACGCCTCCCTCCTGGCCCACACCCAATGTTATCATGCACCCTGGACTAATCAAAAGCCTTGCACTATCTACTGCATGTTGGTGGTGAACTCTGAAAACTAGCACATTAACAGCCACCACTCATTGTACTCGCAAACACCACAATCTTACAGCCTGCAAATAATTACACATTTTTATTTATACCGTTACTCTCTTTAGCAGGGGATATTGAACTCAAACCAGCCCCCCCCTTTAAACTCTGTCCCATACCCCTAATTAATGAGCCTTTAAAATTCCAAAAAGGGCTGTCGCCCATATAAATATTCGTAGCCTGCTGCCCCAACTGGATGAACTAAGGGCATGGTGCCTTTTTTTTATATCCTAGTTGGTAAAATGTGCCTCCCCTTTTCTATGCCCATTCCTATTGCTTGCATCTACTGCCCTGCTAAATCCCCACTACAATCCCTGGATGATATCACTTACTTTCTTGTCATAATTTCCTCTCTGAACGGGAAGAATTAGCGGTTAGTTCTTGGGGATTTCAACCTCAATTGGCTTGACCCTAAAAACAACAATATCTGGACACAACTCAAGTCACTAAACCTAACCCAACTAATTTCCCAACCCTCACAGACAAAACTAAAATCTCACAATCATTCCTTACTACACTGGATTCTATCCTCTTGTCCCAACAGAAACCAATCCTACCTGACATTTTCAGTGACCATGTAATAATGTACTGAATAAGGAAAAGCAAACCATCCAAACCAAGCACTAACGTTCTACTTACTAGAACATTTAGAAACTTTAACCCACAACAGTTTCTGGCTGATCTCACCAACTGACCTTGGTACAGAATCAACTTGATACCTGACCCCGATTTTGCACTTGATTATTTCCAATCAGAGTTCCTAAAAGTCTGTGATACCCATGATCTGCTATGCAGAATAAGAGTATGGGGGGCACATCTTCCGTGGGTTACCACTCACCTTATTGCGCTTCACCGTTTTATGGATGCCTTGTGGAAAAGATAAAAACTGACTGGCACTACCAAGAATCTTAATAATTACAGATGCCTGAGGAATATGTGCACAAGGCAAACAAGACTAGCAAAAGCTCAATATTACTCTGGCAATCTTCATCATTGTAATTTAATATATTTAGCCAATCCCCTGCAACTGCTTATTGAGCAGTTTGTGGCAGGCCAGCCCCTCCCCTTCTAGGTATATAATCCCAAAGCAAGGTCCCATTATTTCACTTTACTTGCAGACATGTGAGTTTCTGTTCTGGTATATACCAGTTTTTAACTGCACTAGGTTATATAAGCATATGCTTTGATATTTTAACCCATTCTGGGATTATTTCACAACACTAGTTTGCATTTAGCGTAGGGACCTGCTATTGAGACTTACCTTGACGTGGTTAGCAGGCTTGGCATTATTTGATCAAAGGATGTATACCAAAAGTCTCCTTTTTTCTTATAGGTATTTACACCATACATATATATATATATTCCCCATTGATTGCTTTCCCTATGGGAGAAGCGCAGGGATTCACTTTTTGTTTTGCACATTTGTATGGCTAATTCCTTCACTAGCTGCATGCTCCTTATACGGAGAAGCGCAGTGATTATATTTGTTTTACAATCTTCATCAAAATACATCAAATCCAGGAGACTTCTGGAAGGTCATCAACAATATTTTCCAGCCCTCTTGCCATAAACAACCATCTAATATCAAAAAGGATGTTACTACTCTGACAAATCCCACTGACATAACAAACACATTCAATTAATACTTTGTTGGCTGTACGTCTTCCATACTATCAAAGCGCAACCCCAACTACATTCATGAAGCCCAACCTGTGAGTTCCCCTATATCTCCACCCCCTCCCAGCAGTGCTTACAATTTTCAATTTGCCCCAGTATCTGAAGAGGAGATCACACAGGCGCGCCTAACATTAAAACTAAACAGTGGAGCTGACCTACTCCAATCAAAGTAACTACGATTCAGTACCCCAGCCATTGTCATGCCACCAGCCTCCCTAATCAACTCTATTCTGTCTGCAAGCCATATCCCAAAGCCCTGGAAAAATCCCAGACTTATACCAATCTTCAAAAGTGGGGACAAAAACACTGGTCTCCAACTACAGGCCAATCTCTCTTCTCCCAATCCTATCCAAAGTCATGGAAAAATGTGTCTGCTCCCAATTAAGTGATTACTATACCAAGACAAATTTCCATAGCCTACTCCAATCTGCCCTTCGCCCAAACCACTCCATGGTAACTACTCTCTTAAAAGTTTGCAATGAGATCCAGTGTGGACTGGAACTGGGACAACTTACTGGTGCTATATTCGTAGATATGACAAAAGCTTTTGATCCAGGTGATCATGTTATCTTGTTAAACAAGCTCCAGTGCTCTGGAATAGGGGAACATGCTTTAAATGGGGCTCACTCCTACCTATAGGGTAGATCCCAAAATGTATCTATAACGGGCTCTAATTCCAGCCCCTTGAAGAATGTCAGCTACGGGATCCCACAAGGCTCTGTTCTACAACTTGTAAGGGAGCTTCAATGCACACGTATGCGGATGACACAATCTTCTATACACACAGCCCTAGCCTCTGTGACCTTGGACACATTCTTCAATCTGATTGTTCAAGACTTGGAAACTGGATTTCCCAAAACAAACTGTTTTTGAACACTGACAAAACTGTAACAATGGTATTTAGGACTAAGGCTACATTTCCAAAGCAACCAATGACAGAGGTACAGATCCAAACAAACTCTAACACCTTTGTAGCCCCAGTCAATAGTTTTAAATATCTGGGCATATTTCTTTACTCCCATTTAACATTTGGGTTGTATATTGATACTCTGACATTCAAACCTATGCCAACTAGATATACTTTGTAGGAACAGATCCTCTCTAAGCTTGTGCTGGTAAGAAAGCGCATCACAGAACAGATGCTAATGCCAATTATAGAGCATGGGGACATAGTATATAGTACAGCAGTGGTACGCAAACTGGGGGCGTGAGATTTTCTGGAGGGAGAGGGTGCGGCAGTAACAGAGGCCCCGCACTTCCCAGAAGGCATTTAAATTAAATGCTGGGGATCGCAGTAGCCTCTGTAACTTTACTTACCTTAACAGCGCAGCGTCGCCATGGCAACCCGGCATCAAATGACGCTGTGGGGTCACATTACATCGCGTTGCAATGGCAACATCATTTGATGCTGGAGCCGAGCAGGGGTGGGGGAGAGGGGCGTGAGCAGCGGGTGAGAGCAGACAGGGGGGCGCAGGGAGAAGCGTTTGTGCACCCCTGTGATACAGCACCCCAAACTCACCTTAGCAAAGTAGACAACCTCTGCAACTCAATTGCTGATTTGTCCTACAATGTAACTATAACACAGCAGATGAGGTTAAATAAGATACATGTAAAGTTATGCATTTGGGAAACAAGAATACGCTGGTGACTTCCAAAATAAATGGGATAAAATGAGGTGAATCCTTGCTGGAGAAATATTTAGGAGTGCTTGCAGACAGCAGCTTAGCAATAGTGCCCAAAGTCATGCAGTAACTGCAAAGGCAAACAAGATCTTATCTTGCATTAAACAGGAATTGATGGAAGATAATTATGCCCCTGTATAAAACATTAGTAAAACTCCATGTATATGGAGTACAGTGTTGGGCACCACTCTATAAAAAATACTTTATAGAAGTAAAAAAAGTGCAGCGGCGAGCCACCAGATTAATAAAAGGGATGGAAATCTGATTGATGAAGAGAGACTAGCTCATTTAGATTTGTTTACATTAGAAAAGAGGTGTCCAAAAGGGGATAGGATAACCATATACAAATATATTCAGGGTCAATACAAGGAGCTTTGAAAACAACTATTCAGCCCAAGGGCAGTACTAAGGACTCGGGTCAACTTGAAGGAAAGGAGATTTCCCCAGCAACAAAGGAAAGTGTTCTTTACAGTAAGGGCATATTAAAAAAACATGTTAAACATCTTTTTTATATAGAGGAACGGTATACAGGGATATACCAAATAAGTAAACATGGGAAGGATGTTGATCCAGGGAGAACTCCCATTGCCATATTGGAGTCTGGAAGGAATTAATTTTTCTCCTTATGAGATATCATTGGTTGATGTTCACTGGGGTTTTTTGTTTTCCTTCCTCTGAATCAAAAAATATTATAAATACAAATATAGGATAAGTATCAGTCATCTGAATTTAGCATAGGTTGAACTTGATGGACATATTTCTTTGTTTAACCTCATCTACTATGTAACTATGTATCACACACCACTGTGAAATATTCCAAGACCTAGATTGGTCATCACTTGAGTCTGGGGGCAAAGTAAAATTTTCCAGTCTTGTCTTCAAATACTTTTGGGCAATCTACCCGCCTATCTGAACAAGCTCCTCACCCCTACCATATGCAGCAGTTATCCCCTGAGATCTGACTCCAAAAGACTGTTCACGGTCCCAAGGTTCAAAAAGGAATCCGCTCGCTCCGCCTGTTACCGTGCACCTCGCAACTGAACCAACCTGCCAGAGACTCAAAGCCGCCACCAATCTAAGTTCTTTCAAGAGTCCAGCTCTCACACTTTAATCTGGTCTGTAACAGTTACATACACCCATAACATATATTATCTTTAACTATTCATGGAATGACTTTAAATATAATGTACAACCTCTGCTCATTTAATGTAACCATGTATTGTCATCATAATAGGGTGACCATATTTTTCCCAGGACAAATAATCGCGCATGCACAAAAGGCGAGCACTGACCACGAGTTAATGGCAAGTGCCGATTACACTTGCTGGACACGCAAGCACCAATTGCGCATGTGTGGCCGGCAAGCACCGATCGCCCCTGCGTGGTCGACACGTGCCGATCTCGCATGCGCGACTGACAAGCGCCAACCAAAAAACGGGACATTTGGATACATTTTGGGACACCGGGACAGAGGACAAAAAACTAAGACGTCTGATCACCCTACATCATAACTCAGTGCCGAGGATATACTTGAAAATGAGAGGTAACCCAATAATTACTTACTGGTAAAACATTTTTATTAATAAAAAAAAATATATATATATATATATAACAGCTCCCTATAACTCCTCCTATTGCCCTATATAACTGCTCTCTATAACTCTTCATATTGCCCCATATAACCTGTCACCATTATAACTCCTCCCATTGCCCCATATAACGTCTCCCTGTAACCCCCCCTATTGCCCCATATAACCCCTTTATTACTCCCCCTATTACCCCATATAACCGCTCCCTATAACTCCTCCTATTGCCTCCTATAACTGCTCCTTAACTCTGTAGACTTCACCAGGATGAAGAAAGTAATTCATCGCTGTAGAAAGCAGTGCGTGTTTGTTAAAGGTGCAAACCCTGCGATTTGGCTGTTTTGGATTTTTTAGAGGTGAAAAATTATTTTCTGAACATCGGGGGGTGTTGTGTTTGCCAACCAAGTGTTACTCAACCTCTAGCCGCCCCCCCCCCCCCCCCCGGCCCTGTTAGAGCCAATAAGGTTACAGGTTGAGGAGAGAGGGGCATTGCCTCTGATGTCACTGTGTGTTCAACAAGAGTATGCAGACACTGGAGCAGCCAGAGGAACTCAATCCCCTCCTACGTTTCAGCTCATCATTTTTACAAAGTAACTTCACGATATGATTTAAACATACACTAATCAATCGCCAACATTTTATCCCTTAAACATGTCAATGCTATTGGTTCATTTTGGTCCTGGGAGGGACTGCACTTTTAAAAGGTTACAGGGACATCTGCTATAACCCGTTCTCTCTCAGAGGGTCAGTGCATTGCTGGCTCCTCTGCTAGTGAAGGAGGTAACAGCCCGCTGATTGGATGAATGTTGTCCTGGAACTAGATTCCATATTCCTCTGTCTTCCCCTTTAGTTATGGGATTCATTTCTCCCTTCTTTAGTTGCCTGTCAGTTTCCCCTGTCCCAGCAGCAACGCTGTATGTAAAATGCAACATTATTGCAACATGTCGTTTACACAGCCTGTGTTGGTTGCCTGCAGCTCATATTCTCCTAGCTGAGAGTGGGCTATTCCTACCCCCCTGTCCTTGCTGACAGTTAGTATAGTCCCACTTCCTATCTAGTGTGACCCTTACTCCTCATTTCCTTTTGACCCTGGACTCTGAGTGAGTAACTGCCTGCTATCACCCCAGCAAGGCCCTTTTTGTTTTACACTGTCTCATTATTGATACACTGCACAGCAGACAGAGAAGCCCTCTCTCCCCACACTCCATCTACAAGCACCTATCTCCCTGTGTTTTCCCTCAATAAAACCAAGAAAGAGAAAAGGACTTGTCTGTGCTTTGGAAGAGGTGAGACACGAGTTAAGCTACCTGGAGTCATTCACACACCATTCGTGACCCTGGCTTCAGGATAAATGTGGTATGGCTCTGTGACGTCACCTGACGGATTGGTCGGACAGCCAGCCCGCATCACAGTTGTCCAGACCATCCTCGAACGCTGCCTGGAGCTGCGCGGGTGATGCGATGGTGGCAGAGTTTTCGCGGCAGGAGCGCACGGCTTCAGGGAACGCCAGGGCGTATCGGTTACTGGCCGCACGGTAATGGAAAACCAACCCTGGAGGGAGACAGGAAGACACATGTTTATCATAGGCAGCCCACACTGCACTTTTATTTCATAGGTCTTCCAATGTTCTACAATACGGCGCCTGTTTTCACCGCTCTCATTTTTCCCCACAGATTTTTACATGTACAGAAAATATTATGGCTGCTAAGCCCCTCCCACTTTCTGTTATCACTGTACTTCAAAGAGCCTTATCAGGGAAGATTAGGATAAGACAATTTTTCTGATAGGACCCTGTCATGATAACATTATGAGATATTAGGTATTTTAATCCCTCTGGTGCTTCAGGGGTTAATGAGCTACAGTTTGAAGTTGAAAATACAATATTTGGGGTCTGGCTTGTCATGAATCTGTGTGCTCTTCAAACAGAGCTTAATTGTGTGTGTGTGGGGGGGGGTTCTAGCCTGTATGGCCCACTTAAAAGGGCCAGATGGGTTGTATATTGCTGATAGAGTCGAGATAAGGGCAGTGTCTGGTAGACGTGGGAATAAAATATGGCCCCTGTGACGACTTTCTATAAACAGGATTGTTTTAAAGCAAGCTTCAAAGCATTCTCTGGAGGGGGTTTATAGATGGCCAGGGGCGTGGCTAAAAGTATTCAACATGAGAGTAACTTTATTAAAAATGAGAATATCCTGTGATGTCATCTCCTCTGCCTAATAAGAGTAACAAATCTGTAATCGTGTCACCGAGGGGCATGTTCTGAAATCACACACTGTATTCTTAAGAGATAATAAGGGACAGATATTAATTTGTCGTTTCAATTTAGAATTAAGACGGCCTTGTTCGCTCTCGTTGCATCCACCATGAGTGCCTGAATGTATTGATGTGTCTCACGTGTGTGTAAGTATTACAGAAGTGAAGTTATGAGTGCAGTTACTGTATATACTGAGGCACAATTCAAATGTCGTTGGTAAGAGTTTTTTTCCCATCTCACAGCTCATTTACGACAGGAGGTGGGTTTATGTGTTTTACATGGGAAGAAAGAATATTTAAGTCTGGGCAAAAATTATGAAAAATCAGATGTTTACAGGTGTATTTGGGACCAAATATGGGATCTCTCTTCTTCTCTTGCCTGTGACCTTCTGGAAGAAAACAAATGACATTTGGTGATGTATAGCGTTTTCTGTTATGTTTTATCCTTTTATTTTAAGAAGCTGTTCTGCATTTTATTTGTACCTGTATGTTCTTGTAATACTTTTTTCTGTAATCTAAGCACTGTATTTTTATATATATTAAAACATTTACTAAGTAATGCTTTGGGCTCTGAATGAACTGTTGCACGCTCTGGGGAGAGTATTTACGTTGTATGGTTGCCTAATAGGCATTTCTTATTAAGCACTAAATCCTAGGAACATCTCCTCTTACCTACGCTGGGTTCAATAAATGGTATATTAATACCTCTACCCCACGATTCACTCAAGAGGAGGTCCACCTAAGGACGGGTCAAGCTGAACTAGTTATAGTCATATCTTCCTTGTGAATATCATCCTCATCCCAGGTATACTCCTGTTACTAGAGCTAGAATTACCTAGCACAAGATAGTTACAAGAAGCTTCATGGTTTTAATTTATTTAATTAATTATGTTGTAATAAACTTTATTAAATGTTGTATGTCTGCGCATTCCAGGACCATGATCTAATACTACTTAGGTCTGCAGTGCGCCTTATTGGGGATCTTTCTGTGTGCTCTACACACCCCTTTCTCCTACGTATCTATCTCTGGCAGGACGCGACCATATCCATTCACCTAGGGGTTTGAGTGAGGTACCACAATATCTCTAGTAGCCCGTATGCATGTTGCATGCTCACAGGGGTGCTGTACGTGACAAATGGTGGCACGATTACAGATTTGTTACTCTTCTTAGGCAGAGGAGATGACATCACAGGATATTCTTATTTTTAATAAAGTTACTCTCATGTTGAATACTTTCTTAGCCACACCCCTGGCCTTCCATAAACCCTCTCCAGAGAATGCTTTGTAGCTCGCTCTAAAAAGGACCATGTTTATAGAAAGTTGTCACAGGGGCCATATTTTATTCCCACGTTTGCCAGACACTGCTCTTATCTCTATCGGCAATATACAACCCATCTGGCCCTTTTAATTGGGCCATACAGGGTAGAACCCCCCCTGCCGCCCAGATCTCATGATATTATCATGACAGACCCCTTGAAAACTACATGGAAAACCGTTCTGTGCTGCCTGCTGGGGTGTAGCAAGTGGTAATAAATATAAAATAAAAAACAGCTAGTTGGTTAATCTGCTTTAAACGGCATCACATTGAGTCCACTCTCAGGATAGATCTTTGTTTGAGTGAAAGGCACATACTATTCGGAGCACTCAACGTACACAGCTCAAACCTGCCATGTTCTACCCTCTGTTATAGTTGTCTCTGCCCACACCTCACACAGTTCCATCCTGCCATGCTGCACCCTATGCTATTCCAGTGCTCCCTGCAGGCATCTCACACACTGCCACTCTGCTATTCCACTGATCTTCCAGTATAGCACACCCATCTCCACCCCAGCAACTCAACCCTACTCTGCTATTCCACTGCCCTACTACTCGCTCTGCCATGCTAATCACCCTTTTAGTGTAATACAGGCCCCCTCCGGCACTGAGAGTGTGACCGTGTTCTGCCAATTTCTACTGCCCCATTGGTTCTCTGAGCGACTGAGCCCATCAGGCTGACTCACACTGCACAGTAACAGGATGCAGAGCCGAGCAGCAGTGCCAACGCTGGGCTGTTCAACAAAATGCCCAGTCCAGGTGGCCCTGTGCCATCATAATAATAGCCGTGTGTAACAAGACAAAGACTGCAAGCGGCTGCAAACTAGAAATATATCTAGCACTGCCTATATTTATACAGAGAGCCAGGTATACAGCCAGTGGCAGATTTCTCATTAGGCTCAGGTCAGCAAAATTTTCAGACGGCAAATTACGCCGCGTACAACTAGTATATATAAATAAAGTGTGTGTTGTGCTAATTTTTTGAATACCGTTTATTTTTATATATATATATCGTATATCATATATATATATAATATATATCTACCATACTTCCCGGTTGCACACGACATCAAGGGACAGCACGCAGGTAAGTATTATACATTTCATATATTGATAGAAGACACAAAGAACGACGTTTCGTTCCCCCAGTGGGACCTTTTTCAAGGTGGTGCACACCTGGAAAAGGTCCCACTGGGGGACTGAACGTCGTTTTTTGTGGTCTCTATCAAATTAGAAGATAGTATGATCTATTACCTGCGTGCGTCCCTTGATGTCGTTGTCAACACCGGTATCTATGGTCTATTATGCTTTATGTGGATAGCACTAGGGCCTCATGCATGAGAGCAGCGCTATGCAGAATTGGAGTAGGGGGAAACCATTTTACCTTTTTGGAGAGGTTTTTAACTCCATATAGCAGAAGGCAGAAAAACTGCCTTTACTGCATTGGATGAGTTTCAACCAGCGCTATTAGCGCTTTGAAACTATTGGGGAAAAAAATCGCGTTTTTTTTTTTTTCCCTCTCCACTCGGCCGGCTGAGCGCACTGCTTGGTGAGGAGTGGAAATGTTTAAAATGCGCGCCATTTTTTTGCGCGAACAGCCACTAGATTGCGCAGTCGCGGCTCTCTGCATACGGCGAGAAAAACAACTGGAGAGATTTTAAACTCTCCAGCGCGCGCGAATTTAAGGAAAAAAAAAAATGGCGCTTTTTTAAACTTTGCCGGTTTCTGCCTTTCGTGAAGCAGACATCCGCCATTATGCGCTTTCCATATTGCGCTTGCTACTCTAGCATGAGCGCCTCAATCTTCTTTCTTGCAAATGTGTGTGTCCGGCTTGCAGTTGGAGTCATATACTCACCGTATATATATATATAAGAAAGTAACCTATATATACTACTGAATTTATATCTCTCTCTTCTCTTCTCTCTCGTCTTCTCTCTTATCACTCTCTCAGATCATCCTCTCTACGTACAATGTCTCAGCATCCTTACAGTCTTTAGCTTCCACTCTATCATCTCATGCCTCTCTCGTCCTCACTCCGTCAAAGAAGCTGTACTGTGCGATAGTCCCTTTACCCATGTATCTACACAGTTATTCTAGCTATGGCTTAACGGTAAAAGCACTATCTCCATGTGACGATGAGATGTAAAAAGTGATTTCCCAATTAAATTAAAAACTCCATTATGACACTTATGCTGCAAGTTATCCGGTGTTACATGTTAGAACTTTCGTTATAGCGATTTATTTGAAGAGTGTGTTGTACAGGGTCTTCACTATTCTCTCGATAGGGTGGCCCATTATAGATGTCATTTTACATCTTACGATATATTGCTCTGAAAGCGTCATATGTGTCCGTGTCTAGTTTTTTTTATTGTTTCCTCCCTGTGTCCCTCCCTGTGTCCATAGCGGCACTCCCATTGGCCGTTGGCCAGGCCAATGAATTGCTCCCTTGGCCCGCTGCCCGCGCACCCCGGCACACCTCTCATTGGCCTGGTCGTTAGTACGGGCCACAGTAGAGCGGGATACACACACACACACACACACCACTCACACCCCTTCCCCCACCCACGCTCTCTGCGTCTCTCCCCTCACATAGGCCCTCCCCCCCAGCTGACATACCCCGATCGCTCCCCCACGGCTCTCCTACCACACCATAGGCACTCCCCTCACCCTGGCGCTCTCCTACACCCCCCCCGGCGCTCATCCCCCTCCCCCCGCTCTCCCCCCGCCAGGTTCGGAATTCACCCCCCCTTTCCCCACCCCCCCTCTCTTGCCCCCATCCCTGCATGCTGCGTCCCCCTCTCCTCAACACCCGCCCTCACCGCCCCTCTACCCTCCCCACCCCCCCTCTCACAAGCCTCCTTTTTCCCCCACCCCCGCCCTCTTGATACTCCCCACCCACACAGCTACACAGACACTGCTCTCTGCGGCTCTCCCTCACACACGACCTCGGATCCGCCGCTCCCCGCATAGCCGCCTCTCCGGATGTCTCCCCTCCGTGCCCCTCGAAAGGCACAGCACCTCCTCACCATAGATCGTCATCAGCACTCTCCGCGAGAGGACCCGAGTGGAGAGGGGCGGACCGGTACCCCGCCGTAGGATTAAACGGAGCGCTGCGTGTGCACTGTGAGTACACGCAGGGCGAAGTGGTTATTACAACGCGTTCACAGACTCACCCTGCCTTTGGCCCCCCTACCCTCCCTGCCCCCCGCCCACCTGGCCCCTTTGCCCCTCGCCTCCCGCCCCCGCCTTTGCCCCTGCCCCTCCCTCCCCGTGCCCTTTCCATCCACTCCTGCCCTTTTGCCCCCTGCCCTCCCTACCCGCCTGCCCTTTGCGCCCCTGCCCTCCCTCCCCCTGCCCTTTGCCCCCTCGCCCTCCGCCTCCCCTGCCCTCCCCCTCCCCCTGCCCTTTGCCCCATCCCTCCCCTGCCCTTGTGGTCCCACTGCCACCCCGCCACCCTGCCCCTCCTCCGCTCCTCCCCCCCCACCCTTTCCCCCCTGCCCTTTCCCCCCCCCCCCGCCTCGCCCCCTCCCTTTTCCCTCCCTCACCCCCTGGCCTTTCCCCTGCCCTTCCATGCCCTTTCCCCTGCCGCTCTTGCCCCTGCCCTTTGCCCCTCCCTCTCCCCCCCTGCCCGTTGCCCCTCCCTTCCCTCCCCTGCCCTTGCCCTGATGTTGGCACCCGGCCCTTTGCCCCCTTCCTCCTCCCCTGCTGCCCTTTCCCCGCCCTGCCTTTGCCCCCTCCCTTTGCCGCCCTGCCCTCCCTCCCCCCTGCCCTTTGCCCCATTCCCTGCCCTCCACCCCTGCCCTGTTGCCCCCATGCCCCTTGCACCCTCCTAGTCCTTGCTCTCCCCTGCCCTCCCTGCACCCCGCCGTTGCCCCGGCTCCCCCGGCCCTGCCCCTTTGCCCCCTACCCTCTCCTCCCTTCCCCCCCTGCTCTCCCCTGCCTGCGACCTGCCCTCCCTCGCGCCGGCGGCCTTTCTTGCCCCCGCCCTCCTGTCCCCTGCCCACGTTCCCCCGCCCTTTGGACCACCTTGCCCTCCCTCCCCCTAGGGTCTTTCCGCCCCCTGGCTCCCCCCCTGGGGCCCTTTGAGCCCCCGGGTACCTCCCGCTCCCCCTTGCCTTGGCCCCTGGCCGCCCACCTCCCTCCCTGCCCTTGCCCCCTCCCTGCCCTCCCTGCCCCCTGCCCACTTTGCCCACGTTGGCCCTCACCTAACACTCACCCTAGCGCATACCACCAATGTTGTACTTTGCCCCACTGGGGGCCCCACAAACCAAGGGTGCCCGGCGCTCCCCTCACCCCTGGGCCCCCCTTGTGCCCCACTGCCCTTCAGAACCTCCCCCCTGCCCCTTTGCCCCAGCCTTCCCTCCCTCACCCTCTCCCCTGCCCCCTGCCCCCCTGAGTCATGAGATGGGCGCCGGACCAAAAAAAAAAAGCGATCCCTCCTTCCACCCATTGCCCGTTCGGCGCTCGTCCCCCTGAGCCCTTTGCCCCCTTGCCCCTCCCCTCCCGCATATTGCCCCCTCCCTCCCATCCCCCTGCCCTTTGCTCACCCTGCCCTACCCCACCCCCTGCCCCTTGCCCTCCTCCAGTCCCGCCCCTATGCCCTTGCCCCCTGGCCCTCCACTCCCCTTGTGCCACCTCTGCCCCTCCCGTACGCCCTTGCCCTTTGCCGCGCCTGCACGTCCCGCAACAGTCTGTATTGCACCGCCCTTAGCAATAGTGTAGCTAGCCTGGGCCTAGCCTTGCCCTCCCTGGCCTCCCCTGCTTGCGAACCTTTGCCCGCCGTTCCCTTGGGATCCTTTTCTCTCCCGCCCGGGTGACCTCCTAGCCTTTCAAGCCCATGCCCAGGGCTCCCCCTGTGCCCTCGAGTCCCCCTGCCCTTTGTTGGTTGCCCCCTGCGTTCCCGCCCACTCCGTCCCATGCTCTTGTGGGGTCCGAGGCTCTCTGTAAACTTTCCCGGGATCCACCTCACCGCTGCCCTTTGGCCTCCTCCCTGCCCTTTTCCGCCTGCCCTCCTAGCACTGCCTTACTGGCCCCGCCACAGCCATACGGGTCGCGCTCTGCCCCTTTGTATTGGTCCACGTAACCGTCACCCCCTCCCTCGCACTTCTCCCCCCCCGCCATCCATATGCCCATTTTATCCTTTCCCCTTACTCCTTGACAAGGGCATCACCCCCCTGCCCTTTGTTGGCCGCTCCGCCTCAAACACCCTTCCTACCCGCCCCTTGACCTTGCCCCCCGCCCCTCGCAACCCGCCAGCCCTTCAGACGCCCACGTTCCCCAACTATCCTCACTCGTCAAATCCCGAGTCATTTCGCAAAACTCCCCGCCCCCATGCGCCCTCATTACGCACTCGCCATGCCACCCATGGCCGCTTACCACGACGCAGCTTTCAAACATTGTAACTAGATATAACTGGCAACAAAGCTTGGGTATAGCATGTCGCTCGGACTCCATTTTAAATAAAAGAAAACGGTCTTAAAAGTTACTGCTTACACATAGTTGTCAAAGCCATGGTGTTCCAGTCATCCAAGTTATTTAATAACATAATTCTTGGTGCGGGGGCCCGACTAACTGAGACAGAGACTTGTGCTATCATGTGCAAGCAGAAGATGCGCACGCACAAATTAATTAACGGGTGGAGTGTACAAATCGAACGGTTATCGAGAGAGAGCTAGCTCATTAGATTTAGTTACTTAGAAAAGAGCAGCCGGTCTAGTAGAGGTATATGAATCACACCTAAAATACAAATATATTCTCGCGGGCCAGTGAAGCGGGAGCGCTTCTCCAAAAGAACCTATTCATCCCCAGCCGTAGGCAAGTACTATAAGGGACGACCGGAAGGCCATCCTCACATAGCAAGGTGTTGGAAGTGTCACGTGGAGTGGAACAGGAATTTCAACCAGCAAGACCAAAAGGACAGGGTTCTTTACGTTATGGGGCATTATACAATTGGAGTTCTTATCAGCCATCAGAAGGGGTAGATCTGTTGGAATTATGCATGCAGTTGGTACCTAATAGGGTTTGTTCAAAACAAAAGTTTGGTGACATTCTTTTTAGATGTGAAAGGTAACAGTCGATATAACAAATACAGGTATACTAAAGTCATGGAGAAGCGTATTTGATCAGGGACAGTTAAATTCACGATTGTGCCAATTCTTGGCGTCGGAAGGAAACTCATTTTTCCGCCTTTAATGGGGTTTTTTTGTTTTGCCTTCCTCTGGATCAATAAGAGTATGATATATGGGGATATTAAAGTATGCTGTTGTCTAAATTTTAGCATAATGTCTTTTTGTCAAAACCTCATCTACGATTAACTAGTAACATGTAATATATATATAGGAGTGGCCGAACTCCAGTCCTCCAGAGCCACCAAC
The DNA here is from genome assembly GCA_036426205.1 of Ascaphus truei. Taxonomy (NCBI): domain Eukaryota; kingdom Metazoa; phylum Chordata; class Amphibia; order Anura; family Ascaphidae; genus Ascaphus; species Ascaphus truei. Next base: position 58,300,253 of record CM071573.1, on the reverse strand, counting down.
AGGTCAGGTTTTAGGATTATCCCTCTTTCAGCACGGTGGCTCCATCAGTCCCTGCTTTAGCACCGGTCACGTCAATCAGTGGCTTCAATCTTACGTGACAACTGGAGGTGACCACTAAGGGATTAGGGAGCACTGTTCCGCACCAGTTGCCGTCCTGAGCAGGATATTCTGAAAACCTAGACTCTCGGTGGTAGCCGCTTGAGGACTGGCTACACATACTAAGCACCACAAAACTGATTTACATTATAATGAAATATTCATCTTTAACTCAAGGGGTCGCGGCACACAAACTTAGTTGGACTAAGCCACCACCACCTGGGCCTGCAAAAAAACATAAAAAAGCGTCTCCGGTCCCAAGGGATCTCGCTAAACCCGGCGCTTGAAACACAGCATACTATGGCGATACACGTCCATCGATCAGAATAACCTAGTCTGAAGCGTGACCATGAATCCGCGGGGTGAATGCGATGTCACTTTGCCGTTTGCCATGGCAATCGCGCCATCCAAGAGAAAAGCCACTGAATCACGGTTAGGTGAAGTGACAGAGTAACTTTCTTCGTCGCAGGGGCCAGCCCCCAATGGCCTAATGCCTTGGGAAGAGCATTGCGGGTTGCCTCTGCAACCGGCCCCATGCACACGCCCTACCCCAAGCCCATCATTCACAACGCGCTAAGGAGCATCGGGAGCGTCAAGAAGTGAAAATGTGCCCAGAGCGGTCGTTTTGAAAAGGAGGCCAAGCCAGTAAAAGCCTACCATGCTCACACACCCCCCCATGAGTTTTGTCGCAGATCCATCATAAATCGGGGGACAATTGCTCACTTTGTCACATTGGGCTCGATCGCAACAATTGCATGTAGGTTTGGCTGTGTTCCCATTTTCATCCCGCCTTTGGTCCCTTCGCTGCTTAACAACAGTATGAAATCAGCATGTTTTAGACAGACGTTCATAGTCTTCAATGACCGACACGTTTAGATTTCAGACGACCCATCCTTTTACATACATCAACGCTTCTATTAATGTGTGCCCTTACTCCTGTGCGTTCTTTAGCTACAATATGACATTGTTGTAAATAAAAGTAGTGCGGTGCTCTGGGTTCAAAAACAAACATTCTCCCACCACATTTTCAGGTACCGCGTCTAGCATCCGACTTCAGTGTATTCCCACAAATCGCAGTGCGCGAGGCGTTCGGATGAGTGGAAAATATCGTGTGGCCAGGTACAGTCATGTGCCGATACTTATGCTATTAATTAGCAGCTAACCAATCTGGGAAACAGGCAAGCAGCACATGAGAGGGAGGGTGGGCTGTATCAATCACAAAAAGGAGTCAGTGCCAGATACAGCAAATGGGTTGAATCACAAGAGGGAGGCGAGAAACAGGATGGACATGAGCATAGGGAGCCAGTTACATTGAGGGAGGAAAGAGGGGAACGTCGGTTTAATTGCAGCTATCAGGAGTGGGTAATCCTGCTGAAAGACCAGGACAGCAACATCTACTGTGATCCTCTGATAGTGATACTATGGAGGTGGGAATAGAAGGAAATGGGGGGGGGTGGGGGAGATAGTAGAGGAGAGAGAGCATTGTATCTGAAGCAAGAGAGAGAATGAATTTCCCCCTCTCTCCCTCCTTCCCTTGTCGCTCTCATCTCTCTCGCTCATCTCTCGCGCTCATCTCTCTCTCTCGCTCGTCTCTCCTCTCTCTCCTCTCTCTGCTCTCGTGATGCCTCCTTCCCCCCTCTCTCGCTCTGCCTTCCTGTTCGCCCGTCGCGCTCTCTCTCCTGCCTTGTCCCACTTCGCGGATTATCTTCTTTGCTCGCTCTCTATCGCGCTCCTGGTGGCCACCAAAGCCCCTCGCGCCCTGGCCCTTCCGGCCCTGCCCGCGTCCCTATCCCATCTCCGCCGTGTGCCTGCGCGTCCTGCGCCCCGGTCGCGCGCTGTCCCGTTCGACGAGCTGCAACGCGCTGACCGATCTTTGTGCTGAGAGTGATGAAAGGGAATGGAAGGCGGGGGTGGAAAAGCAGCTGTCTGTGATACATAGGGATGCACCCGGGATGAGGACGGGGAGCGACAACACAGCCGGAAGGGTGGGCGTCGCTAGACAGGACTTGAGGAGACGGAAGAGAAAAAAGAAATGTGGTAAAGAGGAGATACAATTGTGGCTATCTCCAATGACTAACATTAGCCAATGTGTTCCTCCACCTGGGTACCAACAGATGCAACTTACGTAGTCACTTCCAGTGGCACAGTTGTCCTGCTCGTCATCGATGCCCAGGACCACTTCACAGCGATACACCCCAGAGTCACTGGCGGCGGGCAGAGGACAGGACCAGCGTGGCATTGTAGCAGTTGTGGGGGTATCCTGGAAGGGACACCCTGCCTTCATAGCCTGCGGGCCACCTTCACCACGTTTTCCTGGGCCACTAACACTGGTACCCCTCCTTGGACCAGTCCCAGCGTGGATCTTGCTCCACTTGTGCTGGTGACTCAGGAAGCAAACATTAGGACTTGGGAAGGGTGGAAGAGGGAGCAGAAGGAAGAGGAAGGAAGGGTCCAGACTGGGCCAGTCCGCACTGACAGGGCCCTGCTGGTTGTCTGTGGATATGAGAGGCTTCCTGTTGTCTTTGAGCCGGGGAGTGAGATACACCCTCATCACTTATATACACACACAGCGCCAGCTTATATACCATGTCACACACTGTAGTAAACACGTGTCAGCTATATACAACAGGTGACAATAAATACGTATCACTTCACAGACGCACACAAGTGTCATTTATCATAGACAGGCGACATAGTGTAACTCGACACATAAACCACACAGCTGTCACTCACTGACGCACACACAGTGTCACTTTATAGTGTCTGGCTACCCTCACGAGACACCAGTGTGTACATAAACCGTTGTCATGTCTGGAAGTACACAATCGGAAGATCGTGGCCACTGCTTTGAATGAGAGCTGTCTCTCTCAGTGAGTTTATAAGACCTCTATGAGTTTGATTGCCTTATACAAAGTCTTTATTGGGTCTCTGTGCAGATCACTATTTAGCCATGGTCAGCGTTGTTCTACACATTGTATCATGGCCATTTGCAGGTGGAGTTTAAGCATCAAACGCTTAAAGACATTAAAGGCAGCATGGAGACTGGAGGTGGCCAAAATCTGTACCCCGGATCTGTATCTATGTATGTATGTATGTCTTTATTTTATGGGGCCATTAATGTACATACGCCTTCACAGCAGTAATACACGTGACAATCTATAAATAACAATAATACAAATAAACAGGTCATGGAAATAAGTGCTCCAGAGATAAAAGTTACATTAGGAAGAAAAGTCCCTGCTCGAAGAGCTACAATCTAATTAGTAGGTAGGAAGAACGTACAGAGTGCAGTAGGAGGGCTTCCAGGTAAGTGCATTGCAAGGGGCCAAGCTGTGATGTCTGCGTTTGTATAGTTTTAGCACCTGGTGCTACTCATAGGTTTTTAAGTCAGGTGTTCTCTTAAGGTGGGTCTTAAAGGTGGATAGAGAGGGTGGCGTAGTGGTGAGTGTTGGGGGAAGGGTCATTCGACAGAGGAGTGTGTGGAGCAGTCAGTGGAGAAAGGTTTAAAGGTGGCGAGGGTTAGATACCGACAAGGGATAGAATACGTAAGACTATCCCTTGAGCGTAGCAAGAGTTCGGAGATGGTACATCAAATACCGTCTATTACGCTCAACTAAACCATACGTCGTTCGCTCTGTTATCCTCATGAGGATGCCCGACCTAGAGGCTCTGTATAGCGTCATGAACAAGCAATCTCGAACTTAGAGGGGCTGGGCTGGCATCTCTCAGAATTGTTCAGTTACTATGAACTGAGGTACAAGAGGCGCCTGAAGCTGTCCAGTTTCTGAGAGGTTCAGGCTTGTTCCCCTTAATCCGTTGGGGTTCAGTAGAGGTGACAGTCTTGCTCTCAGCGTGTCATGTTATCATCAGTCTCTTAAAGGGGTGCCAGGCTCTGCATCCAACTCATATACTACTTTCTAGGGGCCGACAGTAGCGCTGCATCCGCGTTATCCATCAGTCTTATGTAGCGTATCCTGGAGCTCCGCATGAATATCCTAGAGGTGCCCACTGTCTGCATCCCCTGATCCTCTTGCCTAGAGGACCTAGCTCATCGCAATCCCCTAACAACACAGTCATACTAGGAGGTGGCCGGGCTGTGTAGAGCTGCCAGTCCCAGAGCGTGTCAAAGTTTGGTCACGGCATGCTGTTTGCAATGTCTAATGGAAGCTGCTCCTAGATCACAGCTTCAGCAATTGAGAGCAATTTCAAGGCTGTCAGCGTAGGTGATACCATCGGGAGGGATTGTATTTCGCTCGATGAAAAACCTGAGCCTGTCTTCAGCGTTATATATAACACGAGGGGACAACAGGTAACAGTCATGTGCTTTCAGCGAGCTCCTGCTTTTCCCCCTCTTGCCTGCTAGGAGTTATTCTAAGTCAAAGGCTAGCCTGTACCTAATGGATCCAGGGCTAGCTAGCAAAGTATCGCAGCGAGGTACGGGCCGCAACGATTAGATCACTTCGCACAGGGGAGCAGCTAGGGAGAGATACATCATCTGCACAGGGGGGCACAGGAGGAGATAGCACAGGTGCACACCGGGGCACGGAGGAATACACAGGCAACAGGGAGCAAGGAGAATACACATTCATCAGGGGCAGCAGGAGGAGAGACCAACAGGCACACATCGGGAAGCATCAGAGGATATTACACAGGCATCAGGGGGGGCACTAGGAGGAGATAGCACAGCAGCGGACGCACAGAGTGAGAACACAGCACAGGGAGCCCCACGATTTAGATACAGCAGGCACAACAGGGCATTTTAGTGGAGAGCACAGGAAGGAGTATACACAGCACAGAGGTGTCACGTGAAGGAGATCCACAGCACAGGGTGGCTACAGGAGGAGATAAACACAGCACAGCGCAACAAGAAGTAGTTATACGGCAGCGACAGGGCGCATCAGGGGATGAGGATATCCAGGCCATTCATGGCATTTCAGGGACGGAGATAGGCATGATCGTTCAGACGTCACTAGGGCAGCAGAGAGAGAAGCGCAGGCAACAGGGCACACGGAGGAAGTTATACACAAGTACGCAGCGGCTGCATCATGTATGTAGATACAAGCACAAAGGATGCACAGGAGGTTATATACCACAGCACAGGTGGGGCAACAGGATGTGAGATACACAGGCACAGCGGGGGCACTAGGAGAGATACACAGCATCAGAGAGCACATGAGGAGATACACACAGCATGCAGGGGCACAGCGAGTATACTACAGGCTCTGTACCAGTTGGTCACAGGAGGTAGATAGCACAGCACATGGAGCACAGGATAGATATACACAGCACAGGGAGCACAGAGAGATACACAGCACCATGGATCACAGGAGGAGATACACAGCACACATGTGGATCACAGGAGATGATAAACAGCACAGGGGGCGACAGGAGGAGATACACAGACCGGACACAGGAGGAAGATACAAGCACAAGAGCACAGGATGAGATCACAGCAGGACACAGGAGCACAGGAGGAGATAACACACAGCACAGGGTAGGCACGAGGAGGAGATACACAGCACAGGGGGCACAGATTGAGATTATCTACGGAGCAGGCGTTACAGGGAGCACAGGAGGAGATAGCGCAGGCGACGTGGGAGTCGACAGGATGAGATACACACCATCAGGGAGCAACAGGAGGAAATACACAGCACAGGAAGGCACAGGAGGAGATAAACACACAGGGTGTCTCAAGGAGGTAGATACACAGCACAGGAGGAGGTGTACACAGCACGGGGGCACAGGAGGAGAGTGACACAATACACCAAGGAGGCACAGGGAGCACTAGGAGGAGTCTACAGCCGCACAGGGTGGTACTACAGGATGTGAGATTATACAGGTCATTCAAGGGATCACAGGAGGAGATACACCGCGCAGGGGGGCACATGGGAGAGAATACAGTAGGCACAGGATCACAATGGATTGAATTGCAACAGCACAAGGGAGTCACGGTAGACGAGATACACAATCACAGGGAGAACGAATCACAGGAAGGAGAAACACAGCACAGAGGTGTGGCACAGGATGATCATATCCTACCGCACAGGAGGAGATACACAGCACAGTAGGCACATGGAGGACTGACTATCACAGCACATGATCTCACATGGAGGAGATACACAACTACAGCACCGGGGATCACAAGTAGGCAGATACAAGCAGCAACAAGTGAGCACAGAGGATCTACACTATCACATGGGAGGCATCTGTAGGAGATTACACAGCCACAGGACACAGGGATATAACACAGATCACAGGTCAGGAGATACCACAGGCACGAGGGGCACAGGAGGAGATACACATACACAGGGGGAGGGGTGCGACAGGAGGATATAGGTCACAGCACAGGGATGCACATGAGGAGATGAACACCCAGCACCAAGTACCGGGGCATCAGAGGATATACACATGCACAAGGAGCACAGAGTGAGATACACATATCACAGGGGGCACAAGGAGGTAGAAGATACAAGCCAGGGAGCACAGGAGGAGATACGACAGCATCAGGGGGACAAAGGAGGAATACAGATCAGCACGGGGACGGGCACAGGACGTGTAGAGTCACACATCACAGGGAGCAGCTAGTATGTAGATACAAGCACAGGAGCAGCAGAGGAGCATAACATCAGGCACAGGGGAGCACATGGAGGAGATAACACACACAAGGGAGCACAGGAAGGAGATAGACCCACAGGGAGCACGGACGAGATACACAGCACAGGAGCACATAGGAAGGTACGACAAGCACAGTGAAGCACATGAAGGAGACTATACCAGCACAGGGGGCGCACCGGAGGATATACACACGGCAGCATGAAGAGTCACGTGGAGGAGATACCAGCACAGGTGAGACCCAGGAGGAAGGATAAGCACAGCACAGGGGGCTTAGCGAGTATACACAGGTCACAGGGGGTCACAGGATGGAGATACACACACGGGGGACACATGATTAATATTATCACATCACCATGTTCACCAGTTATTAATACACATCACAGGTAATCCACATGAATTCAGATAACACAGTCACAAAGTGAACGTACTGAGGTGGGATTACACATCACAATTGGTGTTCACATAGACTGAGACACACCAGCAGGTGCGCACAATAGGAGATATCACAGCAAGTGGGTGCACATGATTGTAGAAGCATACACAAGCACAAGTACGGGGATGCTACAAGTGAAGCCAGGAGGAAGATACCAGCAACAGCGGGGCACAAAAGGAGGAGATACACATCACAGCGTCTGCAGGAGTGAGAATACAAGCACATGGTGCACAGGATATAGAGTACACAGTCATCAGGGGGCAACAGGAGGAGATACGACAGCAGCAGGGGTCACAGGAGGAGACATAACAACACACACGGGAGCACTAGTATGAGCATACATATCAGCACGATGGGCACATGAGGAGAATACCACTAGAACCATCAGCAGGGATTTGCACAGTGAGGAGGATCACGCACGAGGGAGCACAGTGGAAGCAACAGGAATGATATACGACACGAGACTACTATTGGAAAGCAGCAGGAAGTCATATACTTTACTTAAGCACAGGCGATCACATGAGGAGATGACACAGAAGCACAAGGGAGCACAGAGGATCACAGCACATGGGAGCAGCAGGATGAGATACGACAGACACATGGGGTCAACCAAGGATAATAGCAGCAGCAGCACGGAAGGAAGACATACAGTCTACAGGGGTTCCACGCGAGATAATAACACATCACAAGGGGAGCACCGGAGGAGCTACAACAGCACCAGTGGGGGGGTCCCGGATGAGATACACACTTGCAGCTATGGTAGCCAAACGGATGATATACAACAGGCACATTGTTCACAGGAGGAGACCATACACAGGCAACAGGAGCGATGCAGTGATTATATACAACAGCACAAGGAGCACAGGAGAGAGATACACGCCCAGCACAAGGGATGCAACCAGGAGGATGATTAGCACCGCCCGAGCAGGGAGCACCAGGTAGGTATGATAACACAGCACCATGGGGTAGCACAGGCTGGACGGATATCAGCACAGCACAGTTATAGCAGCAGGAGGTAATATACTAGCATCAGAAGGAAGGAGTTACACTTACCTTTGTACAACAGATGATGGAATACAACAAAACACAGGAGGATATACATCAGACACAGCGCAGACACGATGATGTAAAACCAAAAAGATGACACATCACAGTGGGTGAGGCACGATGATGAATACGACAGCACAGGTGGAGGGCACAGGGGTAGATAACAAGTCAGCCCGAGCGGGGGGGTCCCAGGGTATGAGATACACAGCACAGGAGTCGACAAGGAGGAGATACTCAGGCACCAGGTGGCACAATAGGGTAGTATCCACAGCACCTCGGGGTGGCACCCAGGAAGGATAATACCCAGCTAAAACGAGGAGCCCAGTGAGGGATGATCTACTAATTGCCAACATTCACAGCGACAGGATATTCGCAGTCCAACTTCTGAGTAGCAGACCCACCACCGTTTCGACGCGCACAGGAGTCGATATTACCACAGCACGGCGAGCACAGGAGGAGATAACACAGCCACAGGCGAGCTACAAGAGCACTAGATACACTCAACCATGGATCACAGGAGAGATCCACAGCGCACAGGTGAGGCACAACAGAGATGAAGCGAGAGTACACAGCACAGGGGTGATGCGGACCAGGAGGGAGATACACGGCCCAGCGGGACACAGAGGAGATTACCAGCACAGGGGGAGCACAGGAGGAGATACAAACCATCAGTCGGGAGTGCTACTGATGAATACCAGCGACATCAAGAGGGGACGGAGAAGGAGAGGTACTACAGCACCAAGTGAAGGTCTACAGGAGAGATCCACATCGATACAGGTAGGAACAGGAGGGATACACAGCACAGGGGGGTTTGGGGGCGGTATACACAGCACGAATTGTGGTACCGAGAAGCATAGGAGGTATATAGGCTTGTAGCAGTCATATATTGTTCACAAAACGGAGCATTAGGGTTGATACAGTGGAGCTTTTCTGAGATCACCCAAGTGTCATAAAACCTCTATACTGAGGTGCACACCTGGCACTTGAGCTCTTGTAAATAATACTCAGGCGTCATTATCGCCATTAGTTCTAGGCTTATCACCATATGCTCATTCCTGAGCACAGTATGCAGTACAGACGTGTCTGGCGTCAGAGGGCACATTCTCAAATCAACGGACTAGATGGACCGGCGAAAGGAAAATTAAATACAGAACACATTTGAACATTCTTCGTTCTTTACTGTTTCTTTCTTCTCTACACATGGTTTTCCTCAACTGTTTCTTTATCTTTTTTGCACTAACAACATCTTCTAATTGGCTTGCTCCCCTATCGACCAATACAGTAACGCCATCTGCTTGCCTGCCCTCTCCTCTGGTCGCCTCCCATTGCCACTTTCTCTTTGCGCGCACTAATTTTCCTACCTTCCGTCTATAGTTGTCTGCGCTATCGTGCTCCGCGGCTCTTAACCTCCTCGCTTTTCTCTCCGATCTTACCATCCCCCCTGGGAGGCATGTTATGAATCGTTCTTTTTTGGCTCACTGTTTTTCTTCAAACTGGGTGCGCTCTGTTTAAATGAAGCACCCCTCTCACTCACTCTCTCGTCGTTTGGTGTAATAAATGAAAAGGGCGTCCCGCCTCATCTGTGGGGCTCTCTAGTGTGGGGGGGGTATCCCTCTTGCTAGCCTCGGTGTCGTTTGAGCTTTCTAGTTCAGTCTCATACTCCTCGCAGGCACTCATTACTCTCCCGATTGCTGCAACGATGTAAGTCTCTAATGGCGAGGCTTTAATCTTCCTGCTCATCTAACTGCCACACAATGTAAAAAGTCGCATTATCCGCTTACTTACTCGTACTTTCTCTGCCTGCTCTGGCCACCTCCGGTGCCATTAACTTCGGTTATGCGTTGCTGTTTCAACTCGCTGGCTCATTCTCGGTCTTCAGATACTTTGTCCTTCTAGTCGTGATCACCTGGGTTCACTCATGTTCGCTCCTACTACTCTCATTGCGGTTTGTACTACCTTCTTCAGGAATCATACGTTATTAGTCTACGCTCTCGTTGCTCACATCTGCATAACTTCCCTCAGTTTCCTTTCTCTCCTTAGGTGGTGCAGGTAAGTGTGATCCCCCCGTGAAGCTGACGAATACATCGTGTGTTCGTGGGCATGCTTCTGGGATACGGTGTCACTGCCGCACTTCCCTTCACTCGATACTCCACCTACGTTTCGCTTATCTGGTGGATTCTCTTCTTGCATGTAGTCCACTCGCATCGAGTCCGACGACGTCGGTACTATTGTGTGAGTGACCGTGCTTCGAAGGTCATTCTTGCGATACGGCTTGAATTCACTACTATCACCGCCGTATCGTTACGATGATCATATCTTCAGAGTGCACTGCAATTCGATAGGTTCTGATTCTCGCTCGCATGTCTTTTCTGTATGCGTAACCTATAGGGTGTAAAATATCCTCAATTACCTTCGTTCGGTGGATCAACATGTCTCTCCGGGCTCAGTGCCTAGCCGCGACACACTCTGCTGGGCATTGTCCAGGCTCAGTAATCGTGCTCCATACTTAGAAGATCCAGACGCGGAAACAATACGGCCTCTCTGGTACAAGGCTGCATGATCTGCGTACATGACTAAAGCTCATTAAACAGGGGGGGGGGCGATAAAAAAAAAAAGCTGAAAAATTCCCGCACTCTTACACTAGTCATGGTCCGGATGGCCATGACACTGGCTCGACACACATGTGTGCACTCAGCTCGTTCATACAAGACTCTCTTCTCATGGCGATCTCTGCAGTTGACCTCTGATTGCCAACATTCATACACTGGCATAACGTATCACAGTAACTCCCAGTCCTAATTTGGGTCATATCGTATGTCATGACACACTCGATTCACTCATAGACTCTGCTCTTCTCACTACTACCTCCTCTCCATCTCCTCACTCTAGCAAACACTCTCTCATGCATGAGCTCTTTCACGCCACTATCTCTCCTTGCCTGACTCTGCTCCTCGCTGCATGGCACTCGGCTTGTCTAGTCTACACTGTTCCTCTTTGCATGCACTCTCTCTCTCCATCTCTCACATCACTTCTCTCACCATCCGCCGTCATCTTCTCGTCTCTCATGCACTACTCTCGCCGTCCATCCTCATCCTTCTACCCGCACTCTCATGCTCCTCATTACATTAACACACGCACTCGGACACTCTCTCCGTAATCTCTCTCTCACACAACTCCTCATCTTAAATATAATATGCATCCTCCCACCACGATGCCTGACATCGCGGCGACTACCTTTCTGCAATCTCTTCTCAATCTCGCTTTCCTTCAAAAAATTAAAAAAAAAAAAAAACACACCTGCTCGTCTCATCGCATCTATCACAAGCACTATCTATTGACGCTCTTCATCTGAACACAATCTGCATCATCTTCCGGCTCACACACACTCTCCATCATAAGTTCCTCACTACACACAGCTCTCTCGGTGTGTTCACCGCGCAAAACACACAGCTTCTCTCCCACCCTCACACACACACACTCCAGTACACTCCTCTATCACACACAACACACTTCGTGATCTCACGACACACACTCCACACGACGACACACATACACACACACACACAACACCCAGCACACAACACCAACACCTAAGACTCGATCACAGCACTCACAATGATGAGAAAATAAGTACCATTTACCACACCGTATCTTCTCCCATCCTGCACCAACGTCAGCACACACTCTCCATCTCACCACACACACCTACCCCTTCTCTACGCCACTAAGGTAATCCACCACCCGACGTACAAAAACAACACTTCATTCACTGTCCCTCACACACACACACACACTCATGCTTCATCACAGCACACAGCACATAAACATTAGCGCACCCCACATCATACAACAACACCACACACACACAACACACACACCCCTAACACACATGCAGCGGCTTTTTTCAACACACACACACGGCACACACACTAGCTGAGCGTGTAACACTTCGTCCATCCTTCATACACACAACACCCCACACTTCGGTCACGGCCACACGTCACACACAGCTACCACAGCAGTAGCTAGCACACAACCACACACACAAGGACACACTTACATCTTCCCTCCCCCGCAACTCACACTCGCCAAAACGTCTCCTTCACGCATCACTGCTACCGAGGTCTCTCATCACTCACGCACAGAAGTTATCGAGATCTCACTCTTTGCTCGATTTCTCTCAGCTCGCACATGTAAATACCTTCGCTTCTATCCTACCATCAGTACTCCAGCCTTCAGCCAATCTGCGGCACTTTCCATTGACTTCTACATCAACTAGTAAATAAGCAGCGTCGACGCTACCAGTCTCTCTCCACCTAAGGCCGCATCTCACACGTTCTTAACTTGTTCTCCAAACAGCGGCCGTCGCAATCCCGTAAGTTCTCCTCTCTCTCAACCACGCGCACCTCTCCAGTCTCCTCTCACACTCACACGCACTCTTCCGTCTCTCCCACCGTGCCCTCTCCGTCTCTCTCCAAGCGCGCACTCGCGGGGGTGATAGGGGAAGTTGTGTGATAGGGGAGAATGGTGATATCAGTCTTTGAGCCACCTGTGCTGAAGCAGGGATATCCTGAAAACCTGACCTGTTTGGTGGCCCTTGAGGACTGGCATTGGCCACCCTTGCTTCAACTCAACAACCTTTGCTTATCTTCTCTCCTATCGTATAGATATATGATTATTTTCCCCTTTGAAACTGCAGGCCGCACTGGTCAGCGGCATAATGCCAGCACACTGTCCCACTCCTCTTCTTACACTGGGAAGGAATGAGTGATGAGCACAGGAGAGCAGCGAGTTATTGGGAAGCTGAGGGGGTGAGAAGCTGCGATGCATACATTTCCATTCTCTCTGCACTGGGGAGAGCTGGGGGCCGCCTGTTGCTCACAAATGCTCTGGAGCAGGAGTGGCCAACTCGCCAGTCCTCAAGGGCCACCAACAGGTCAGGTTTTCAGGATATCTGCTTCAGCACAGATGGCTTTTCTGAAGCAGGGCTATCCTAAAACACCTGACCTGGTGGTGGCCCTTGAGGACCGAAGTTTACAACCCCTGCTCTTGCACTTCCCATCCTGCCCCTTGTTGAAATAAGTTAACCGGTTTGCTGCCAGTAAGGCTCACAACAAGCCATGCCTCTCTTGCAGACAAGTGGTTAAGATGTACACAATATACTGAAGCGAGGTATCCCTATTTTTAAGGTCTCTTGCAGTACGTACAAATCAGGTAAAACATACTATTTTTTTTTTTTTATCAAAGCTTTGATGAAACTACTAAATGATTTCCCCCCCCCCCCCCTTTAAAGAGAAATATTTTGGACTTTTGACAAATAAAAGAATGATATTGTAGAATTTTGCAGCCTGTGTCTTACTGGAGAAGTGATCCTCTAGAGTCTACCCGTTGTTTTTGGAAGACCTGCTGATTTCAGATACCCACCCAGATTCTAAAGGCGTTTGCTGTGAAGCTGTTTCCATCTGCCAGGAAAGTTTTTGAAGCCTCAATCATTTGGGAAAACAACATACTGAGCAGAAGCTAACGAGAATTATTGTAGAAACCACACCGTAAATAAAAATATCACTTGTGAGCACATTCACGTCTCACAGGTCTGCAACCCTGTTTCTCCACATTATCTCTTAGCATACAGTGCTTCTGCTGCAGCCAGGGATTGTGGGAAATGACATGCAAATGAGTACACAAACCACTGAAATATTCACTCCTTCCCTACTAAAAGAGCTTTAAGAGCAACTGAATTAATAAAGGGGATGGAAAGTCTTATCTGAATGAATTGTTTACATTAGAACAGGGGCGGCCAACTCCAGTCCTCAAAGGCCACCAACAGGTTAGGTTTTCTAGATATTCCTGCGTCAGCACAGGTGACTCAATCAGTTGAAGACAGCCACTGATTGAGCCACTTGTGCTGAAGCAGGGATATCCTGAAAACCTGACCTGTTAGTGGCCCTTGAGGACTGGAGTTGGCCGCCCCTGCATTAGAATATAGGGGATATGAACAATATTCACAAATATATTCAAGGTCACCACAAGGAAACGTTTCATCCCAAGCACAGTACAAATGACACAGTCACTCAGAGAAATAAGTGCTCTATTCAGAAACGCAGTCACAGTGGGATTTAGTACTCAGGGAGACTGATGGCAGATATAGTATATGTCTTTTAGAAAGGAGAGAGGTACAGTGATATACTGAATAAGGGAGATCATTGATTCAAAGAGACAACTGAAGTCAAGAGGGAATGTTTTTATTACCCTTCTGAGGCATTTGTAAATGTTTTACTAATATTATAGATATATTATCACTATATACATATAGATAACTAACTATAGCTATATAGTATATAGATTATGAGAGTATATATATGTGTGTTGTTGCTTCCGGATTAATAGAACTATATAGAATGAGTGTGCCACCCAATTAGAATTAACAAAGGTTGAACTTGGACCGTTGTCCTTTTTTTTTTTTTTTTTTTTTAAACCTATATTCATTTTATATTCCAGTTGCCAAATAGAACTGTTCATGTAGTTTACGTTCATATGAACCCAGTAACCGGGATAAAAAGTTCAGTATTCTGGTTTGAGGTAGCAAACAGTAGTTTTTCTCTCCACCATATGGGGGAAAGAAAATGGCAGCATGGGCATTGTTCTGTTCAAATGAACCCGCAGGGCTTCTCCGTGGGAATGTTATTACTTCTGTCCGAGGATGTCCAGATGATAAACTATGATTCTCCCGAAGAAGTCTGTGCTGTTTTGGAAGGAGATCTTCAGCTTATCGACTGACAGGTTGGGGACACTGAATTTGTAAAAGTCAGAAGTTAAGGATCCATACACGCAACTGCATTGCAGACAAACTCAGCTTGTAGTACACATGTGATAAAGACCATTTTACTTGGGGCAAAGGGGAGATCCTTCTCTCAAGCTCGTCTACTGTATATAACAGGAGTGGCCAAGTCCAGTCCCCAAGGGCCACCAACAGGTCAGGATATCCCTGCTTCAGCACAGGTGGCTCAGTCGCAGAGCCACCTATGCTGAAGTAGGGATATCCTGAAAACCTGACCTTGGCCACCCTTGGTACTGTATGTATGGATTTATTTACTGTATATAGCGCTTCACAGCAGTAATACACATGCCAATAACAAATAATACATAAAGGGAATAAGTGCTTCAGACATAAAAGTAACATTTAGGAAAAGGAGTCTCTGCCCCAAAGAGCTTACAATCTAATTGGTAGGAGAAAAGGAACCCAGTCTTCAAGCACTCTGTCAGCACTCGATATTAATTGGTAATGTTAAAATACTTTATTAGTTAACAATGAATAAAAAAAGGGGGGTTTAAAATAAAATTAAATATGTATGATTCAACAGCACGTGACGTATCTTTGATAACCCAGCTATGGCTAGTGTGGTCGATTAGAAGTAATGGGGGATAGACCTAATAGTATTCGGGATCTAGTGCTATGTATATAGTCCTGAGATATAGGAAAGGAGCCATGGTGAACCCACTCGGAAGAGGTTATGCTCTAATATAGATGTATCAGGGGTGTAGTTACATACCGCTTGAGAATCACTCTATACGTCTTTACATTGATGTATACAGTGGCTCTATCCAGTGCCCCAAGTATGCCAATAATCTACACATACCTCTAGTATCTACTATACCTCCTGCACCTATTCCTGAAGTGAGGGCTGCATAGGTCACTAACTCAGACCCGGCCAGCTCACACTCAGGGGTTATACATATAGAATTGATACTCTGCTTGACAGTGTGATTGAGAGTTTTTTTTCATTAGCTACCAAACCACCCACTACTTATTTACAACGGGTTTTTCCTACATGTTTGACTTACCGCATATTATGCCAATTGTGTTTACGCACACACTACATAACAGATCTACAAATTAAAGCGCGTAGTAACTACACGCCTGATACATCTATATTAAGACATAACCTCTTCCGAGTGGTTCACATGGCTCCTTTCCTAAATCTCCCCCCTAGGTAGCTATATACATAGCACTAGATCCCGAATATCTATTAGGGATCTCCCTATTACTATCTACCCACCTAGCCATAGCTGGGTTATCAAAGATACAGTCACGTGCTGTTGAATCATACTATTTAATTTTATTTTAACCCCCCTTTTTTTATTCATTGTTAACTAATAAAGTATTTTAACCTTACAATTATACATCGAGTCGTGACAGAGTGCTTGAAGACTGGGTTCCTTTTCTCCTGTATACAATTACGTCCCCATCCGGTCAGCACCTCACCGTGGTTCATTTAATACTCAAGCTGTGCGGGTTTTTTCTTTACGTGTAGCAATCTAATTGGTAGGTAGGAAGAACATACAGAGACAGTAGAAGGGCGTTCTAGTAAGCGCGTCTGCAAGGGGCCAAGGTTTATGTATAAGGTGTATAGTGTTCGCCACGGAGCTACTCATATACTTCGTTAAGCAGGTGTGAGAGTGTACAGAGAAAAGAGGAGAGGTCCCAGGACAGAGCCCACACAGAGACATCGATGGAGGAGGTGTTAGCAGAAGAGACACAAAGTACGGTGGAACAGGTAAAAGGAGATCCAGGATAGCGCTTTGTTACAAATACCAAGAGTATGGAGAATGTGAAGGAGAAGAGGGTGATCCACAGTATCAAATGCTGCAGAGAGGTCAAGTACTATGAGCAATAAGTGTAATGACCTCTGTCTTTGGCAGCATGGAGGTCATTAGTTATTTTAGTTAGGGCTGTTGCAGTGGAGTGAGCAGTGCGGAAGCCAGATTGTAGAGGGTCTAGGAGAGAATAGTTGTTGAGAAAATGGAGCAAGAGAGAGAATACAAGACGTTCAAGGAGTTTAGAGGCAAGAGACAGGCCGATAGTTAGAAAGACAGGTAGGGTCAAGCTTGCTGTTTTTGAGTAATAGTATGACTGTTGCATGTTTGAAGGAGGAGGGAAATGTACCAGAGTAGAGGGAGGAGTTAAAAATCTGTGAGAGCATAGGGATTATAGTAGAAGCAAGATGTTTTAGGAGATGGGAGGGAATGGGATCAAGATGGCAAGTGGTAGAAGGAGAAGAGAGATCAGCAGTGACACATCCTCCTCTGTGACAGCGGAAAAAGAGTCAAGGAAGGCAGGAGGAGAGTTAGGAAGAGGTGTAGGATGGGAGGAGGAAACAGAGGGGATGTTCTGACGAATGGATTCCACCTTTTCCTTCAAATAGCAAAGCCATGAGATGAGATGGAGGAAGAAGAGGAGGTAGCCGAGGGTGGTCTGAGTAGGGAGTCAAAGACAGAGAAGAGTCGGCATGGATTAGACTTGTGTATGTTGATTAGTGAAGAAAAGTAGGTTTGTTTAGCCTGAGAGAGGGCAGAGTTGTGGGTTACTGCATATCCCTCTATACCTCACCTACACCTAATATATCTTGAGGCAGTGTACTGCTCCTGTTATATCCCTCTCTCTTATGGGGGAAGAAAGGTGATATGGTATAATAATATTCTTACCAGCAACACCTCATTATATCTAAAGTTTGCACCATCTATTTGCACTTTAGCTAGTTTTCAACAGTAAGTTGTGTCATCAGTAAGGTGTGTTGCTGTGTTTCGCTCTTGTTATTGATGGCTATTGCCATCACTGCTGAACAAAGCCATAATTTCCCACCTCTGACAAGCATTACACTATGTCAGGGATTTTTAGGTGTATTGTTTCACTGTTGATTGATTTTTTAATTACTGTTATATTCACATTCGGTAATATATGTTTTATGTAAATACTAATTAAAAGTTAGATTTTATATTGCTAGTGGTGTGCATTTAAGTACATTTTCTTGCGAGCACACTGCCGTGTTCTCATTACTTTACTGGTCTTAGTAGGACGTCAAAGACGGCGTGGGTTAGACTTGTGCGTGTTGATTAGTGAAGAATAGTAGGTTTGTGTAGCCTGAGAGAGGGCAGAGTTGAAATAGGACAGCATAAATTTGTAGTGAAGGAAGTCTTGCCAGAGTGTGAGATTTCCTCCGGAGGCGTTCAGAGGAACGAGTGGAGGAACGCAGCATGTGTGTGTGGGAATTTAGCCAGAGTCTGGGGTTAGAAGGGCGAGGACGGCAGAGAGAAAGCGGGGCATGTAGATCAAGAGAGGAGGATAAGGCAGAGTTGTAGTTCCTGACAAGGTTGTCAGGGTCTGAAGCAGAACTGAGAGAGGAAAGGGAGGAGCGTAAAGTGGAATCAAAAGCTGGTAGGTTAATAGAGCGCAGGTTTCTGCAGAAACGAGGGGTAGATGGAGAAGGGGAGATGTGAGTGAGAGAAAATGAGATGAGGTGATGGTAAAAGAGAGGAAATGGGGAAATGGAAAAAATCAGAGAGAGAAAAGTTTTTTTTGTGAAAAACAGGTCTAGGTAGTGGCCAACCTTGTGGGTGCTGGCTGCAGTCCACTGTTGAAGGCCAGAAGAAGAGGTTAGAGAGAGAAAGCGGGAAGCCCAATTGAGAGAGGGGTCATCAATGTGGCAGTTGAAGTTCCCAAGGAGAAGAACAGGGGAGTCTGAGGAGAGAAAGAAAGCCAGGATTCAAAGTGGGAAAGACAGGAGGAGGATGAGTAGAGGTAGGTGGGTGATAGATGACCGCCACGTGGACAGGGAGAGAAGATCTGGACAGTGTGAGCCTCAAAAGGAGAGAAAAGTGAGAGGCATGGCCAAGACTCTGAGCCGGCTCAGCTCCCCAGCAAAGCAGTGAATTTGGGCACAAATGTGCCTAATAAAAGGGTATCTACAAGTTCTAACTGCAGGGGACCGGACCAAGAAAGTTGAAAACGACCTGCTGCCGGATCCTGGGACCCCCCTGTAGACGAGTCTCTGCCTGGGAGAACTCAGGAGAGATCTATGCGGCCACAGCTCCACAGGATGCCCAAGATGGCCGCCGGCCACACGCGGCTCTGCTAACTTGAGACCTGTCGATCGTCCAGGACCCAGCGGGAAGAACCCAACGATAGCGGGTGTCCTCAGAACAGCGACTGTGCTTGGACGGGCTCCGGCGCCCTCGCAGGTGAGCGTGACAGGCAGGAGGCAGAGACCTGAGAGCCGGAGTCGCGGCTGACGGCGAGCGGGAGGAAGCCCCCCTTATCAGGGTAAACAAGCAGCAGCCTGCTAAAAGACAGGGCCCAGGACCACCCAGGCCCAAAACGGCAGCTGAAGGCCTCTAAAAAGCAAGAGAACTAAAGTAAGTGCCAGCCTCTGACACCAAAGGGGATCACCCAGTCATCTCGCACGCGCACATTTAAATCTAAATAAAGACTTCAAGGTAAAGCCTACAGCCCAATATCTATCTCCCACAAGGGAACATCCACCCTCCCCTGTTTCTGTGGGAATCAGATCAAGAGGGCGGAAGAGACTGTTAGACAAACCAACAAATACAGGTTGCAATAGTGTGATCTCCCTTGGAGGAACTTGTACCCCTCTACAAAAAGATCAGTACGCCCAGATATGCCCTAATTGAGCCGACTATGACAGCAACCCGAGACCCAGGTTCCATAGTACCCCGGCCTTCATTCTAAGCTTATGAAAGCGTATCGGCTCTAAGTACCTAAAAAATAAATCTCATCTTGTGCCAGTCTCATTTACCATGGCCCCGAAAGCAGTTAGAACCATCAAAAAGAAAAAGAACCAGAGTGAGTTCCGTGAATATTTTAAAAACTATGGTCGGCCAGTAACGCAACAGGTGGAGTTGGAAATGGTCCCCTCCGTGGAACACCCAGACACGGAACCAGGGGTGGAAATTGAAAATCTTTCCACATCTTTACTCATCTTCTTTAATAAAATCGAATCTCTAATGCAAACAGCGGTGAAGGAGGAATGCACAAGCTCCTTGAAATCCAAGGTCGATGCTACAATCACCCAGCAATCTCTGATGGACGCTGAGCTCAAAGAAATTAAGTCCCAGCTCCTAGATATCAAAGATAGACAGGAGGATGCGGAGAATAGAGACCACCGTAATAATCTTCGGATCCGTGGGGATCCTGGAGTCTGTAACGGACATTGAGGGTTTTATGAGCAAGTGTCTAATGTCAACCCTCCTTGACTCTACAAAGGAGTCTCTTACCCTGGACAGATGCCACAGAGCCCTATGATCAAGACCTCAACCAAGAGACAGACCAAGGGCCATGGTGTTGAGATGCCACTACTTTAAAACAAAGGAAGCTTTCAGCACGGTGATGAGAGGTTCCAGAGATCTCAAGTTTCAAAATATACCTCTACAGGTTGACTTAGCGCCATATACACTCGCCAAAAGAAGAGATCTTCGAGAGATCACAATAAGAAGTATAGACGGACATTTCCCTTTGTCTGAGGTCTCCTATTTTTAACTACTGAGTCCACTCAGGAACCCAGACAGAGGGTTTGGGGAATAGGAAAGGTTCGGGGAATAGGAAGGGTTCGGGGAATAGGAAGGGTTCGGGGAATAGGAAGGGTTCGGGGAATAGGAAAGGTTCGGGGAATAGGAAAGGTTCGGGGAATAGGAAAGGTTCGGGGAATAGGAAGGGTTCGGGAATAGGAAGGGTTCGGGGAATAGGAAGGGTTCGGGGAATAGGAAGGGTTCGGGGAATAGGAAGGGTTCGGGGAATAGGAAAGGTTCAGGGAATGGGAAGGATTCAGGGTCGGGAATAAGAAGGGTTCGGGGTCGGGAATAAGAAGGGTTCGGGGAATAGGAAGGGTTCGGGAATAGGAAGAGATCTCTGCTCCTTAAAGAGACAGTAGGGAGTTACGTTATTTAAACAAAATAAGTTATCTGTGTAATTGCCTTCTTTAGAAAGATGTAATCCCCCCTTAAAATGACACGTTTAGTTATTGTATATTGTGAAAAAGGAATGCTTCGATTTTTGGTAGGAACACTGTACTCAAGAGTTCCTAATAGCGGCTTTCTAATTACATTACAAACAAATGACGGCGGGACACCAACAATTTTACTGTGGCTTTAAAGTCTGACAAACACTTATTGCCAAAAAAGTAGACAAAGGTCGTAAAAGCCCTCTCTAAAGCTTTTGTTTGCCAAAGAAATGTTAAAATAAATATTGTAAAATACTTAACATTTGTCTGGCCTGTCTGTGAAAAGCCCCATTTATAAATACCAAGGCCTGTGTTGCTTTTGTATGGTCACTTGTGAAGCTTACAACGCAAAATGAACTTGCTTACTCGAGAAGGCTATCATTTAACCAGGGTAAAAGGGATATTTGAAGAGCGTTGGTATCTTCTGGGTAGAAATCAGATAGTTTCACAAATTCTTTATCATTCGGGCACCCTGCAATTGGAAAGAACTAGTTAGGTAGGCAATTTGCTTAACACCATCACTGCCAAAAGGGTTTGTAACAAATGGCAATGCTCCCTATAACTGCTCCTATTGCCCCATATAACCACTCCCTATAACCCCTCCTATTGCGCCATATAACTGCTCCCTATAACTCCTCCTATTGACACTCCCTAAATCGCAAGCTGATGACGTAAGGAACAGCAGTATTAATGCATAAAGAAGCTATGTGAAGCAAAGGGTTGCAGGCGATCTGGCAGCAGATGGGGTTAGTTATTATACACACAGAGGGTTTCAGTGCTCACCTTCTAAGGTGCAGGTTTTGCTGGAGAATCCCCCTTGGAACTGGATGTGGAGTTGGGAAACGCAAACACTTTGTGGGAATTCCAGCAAGATCCACTGGGAGGCGCCCTTAGACAAGCAAGAATATCTGAATCATTCACTGTTACAGCCTTCATTCATAGGGAATTGAAAATAGGAAAAACCATCTGTAAGGCTCAAAGGTATACACTCCTGGTTAGCTAAAAAAGCCCGGTATAATGATTAAATGGAGATAGCGGAGATAAGGCCAGAGAAGGCCTTGAGAAAGGGCAGTTCATGCCCGAAACTAGTGGGAGGAGGTCATTCCTTTTTTGTTCGTCCCGAGTATCCGTTTTATGTAGCCCAATAAAGTTTTTTGTTTTTAATTTTCACTGGTGAGTCTCAGTCTATAGGAGTGGCTGCTGTTTCGATCTTCTACTTTCTCATTCATAGGGAAATTATTATTATTCAAGTTAATTTGAAAGACTTGTTATTTATTTACGTTCAGTAATATTCCAATAGACATTGCTAAATATGTGATTTTTTGGGGGAGGGTTTACACTTGATAAAATTGGGAGTTTCCTGTATCACTTAAGACTTTTTAAAATTTGTTTTGTATTGCTTTTACCCTACATTTTGAATTGCATCATATCATTTACGGTCAATGTGCCCAGAAAAATCGGGAGTGCAGTGGAAGGCGGCAGTGTATCCCTAACAGAAGCCATCACATGTATTTATAGAACTGCAAATTGAAGGGAAAAGGCGGCTCTTCAGAGGACTTTTAATGAAACTGGATGGACGTTTCGGTCTGCAACTCGTTGATCAAGTTCCGTTCAAAGTTTTTTCACGGTTGTAGTAGTTCTTTGGAGGGCTGCTTTTTCCCCTTCTGTTTGACATCAATCGCGACCTCATCAGTGATGGCGTGCACCGGAGGATTTAATGAAGAGTCGAGGGTGTGCACTCCCCCCCCAATATTGCTTTATAGAAATGCAGCCACATGATACTATAATGTAGCTGTGTATTACAGAGAGACAGTAAGGATCATTTAATGTATAACCTACATACACGCATGTCATCTTTTCCCTAGTACAGCTCAATTGTTACATAGCAGCAAAAAGGTTAAACTGTGAAGTGACTTCGCTAACCGAACGCAGCAGGTATTTTTTTTGTGACAAGCAAAAAGAAATGGTTTATGCTGCTTGGTATCACAGATGCTCTTATCCATGTATTGATGTTAGGTCCTATAACGCAGGGGTCTGCAAGCTGGGGGGTGCAACATTTCATGGGGTGGGGGCGTGGCACTTGAGAGGCCCCGAGGTCTTCCTCAGAACATTTAAATAAAATGCCGGGGGCGCACGAGGCCTCTGTAACTGCTTCTTACCTGTGGCTTCTGGCGACGCCTCGCCATGGCAACGCAATGTCACATGAGGTCGCTGATGCTGGAGAGAAGGTAAGAGGGGGGATGCGAGCAGGCAGGGGGGCACAAAGAAAAAAAGTTTGCGCACCCCTGCTTTAACACACCTGATCAGAATTCCAGCAGGTGTCTTCTTTCCTGTCGAAGAGGTACTTTTTGCCGAACTGCTTCACGTCTCGGTTTAGCACAGAACTCACCCTGCGTAAGAAAAAAAAGGTTTATGTAGATGTCGCTGGAGGCTGAAGATTCACATTACATGCTATGTTCAATCTGTTTCCCCCCCCCCCCCCACATTATATGAATCATTAGGTTTATAAATCAGAGAGGTGCGTTCATGTAGTCCTTGTGGCTAAAGCTTGCAATTAAATTGATCTGCTATTTTTGGAGTTTGCCTGGGATTTTTTCTTATCCTCTTTCCAATTCGGATGTCATTATACTGTGCTCTGTTTGCCTACTACTACTGTGGATTTCTCTCATCGATGGATTGCACACTGCGGATACAGTGGATGTTCCTGCAAGTTACACAGGTAATGGGCCATAGTGCCCTGTAATTGTTCCTGTATATACTGGATATTGCTTCTCATTATATACTGTTTGGGTGTACATTGTGTGCCAAATTCTGTGTTTGTCAAGTGGACATCACTAGGTGCATACCCCTCTCAGTTACTATCAACATTTATGTGTGGACATCACATGTGTATCTGGACATTTATTTCTTCATATACTTACTTACAAGAGCCACATTGGACTATCTGAGCACCACATTCTACTGCTCAATTATAAATCAGAGTTGGCTGTTACTGACCGTGTGTATTTATTTGTTGTGCGAGTAACCCCTTCATTACGAGCAGGTCCAGCAATGCAGCGTGCAACGGATTAGTAAAATCTTAGTTTGTTAGTAAACCTAATTGTCTCTGATATGTTAGTTAGATATTACTATCTTCCCAATTATACACAGCTATCAGGATATAAATGGCTATATTTACTGATCACACAGAGTGGGTATATCTTATAACAAGCGACTGTCTTATGATGAGACCATTTCTCATACTGTATGATAATGAGACTGCCTTCTAATGAGTGGGGATATCTTCTAATAAGCGAAACTGTCTTATGATGAGTCTTTCAATACTTTCTAATACTGTGCAATAATGAGACTGCTTTCTAATGAATGGAGAAATCTTATTGTGAGACATTTAGGAAGTGAGCATCAAGTTGTACAATGAGCGAGACTCCCTTATGAATGAGATTTCTTTGAATGACAGTGAGACTTGTATAACGAGTGACACTGAATGAGATTCTCGAGTGGGACTCAATTATAAATGAGACTGAGTGAGACTCACACAATAAGTGGCACCCTCATTCTGTGATGATAGGGGAGCCCCGTGTCATTTTCACCTCACCTGCTCACAATCCCACCACACACCACGGACACTGCCATTTTGTCGTGAAATTCATTCGCTGAACCTGAGACTATCGCAAAGCGCAACCGCATGCGTTCCAAGCCTCTCTACGGTAATGATTTGCATTTGTTTGAAAGCAAATTTATCTGATTGGTTAGACGAGGCCGCTCCCCTTTTACCACGTGTCTGTATGTGTGAGATATAGTGGCCAGCAGAGGGCAGCAAAGCTACACGCAGTGATCCAAGGTGTTAAACACTGCATCACGTGTACCTTTGTGCAGAAGAACATGGAGAGAGACCATGCATATGTAGATAGCTGGTGACGTACATAGAGAGATATAAATACATACTCAACATGGACAGATACATAGATATTCGAGGATAGATACATATATACTTAGAGATATAGTAAGATAGCTAGATACACACATATTAACTAGATACAAGTACATTAACAGGTATAAATACATACGGTACACGATCATAAATTAACACAAATGTAGATAGATGATAGAACAAAAACACAGATATGGACAGATGTACACACATACAACATGGATCGACACAGAGATACTTAAATATAGATAGAGTTATATGGATATATAATATATGCATACATACAGCATACGTAGATAGATGATACAGTAGATAGAGAGAGAGACGCATACATATAGATAGGTACTAGAAAAAAAATATTTTGATACTCATACATACAGCATGGATAGATATATACAGGATGTGTGCTCATTTGCATGTCATTTCCCAGAATCCCTTGCTGCAGTGGAAGTGCTGTGTGTTGGGTGATAATGGGGAAAGGCGGGGTTGCAGACCTGCCTAAGACATGCAGATGAGCATACAGTTGTATTTACATTTGCATTTACTCACCATAACTTAACTCAGTATTATGGTTGGCCTATCCTTTAGCTTCTTTGCATACCCAGTTAATCAACCCCACACTGATGATACCCATTAAAGTCGAAACAGCTGTCTGTGATCGATTCTCGGCCTTTTGGCTAAGGTCAAGGCGATATGAGTGCTCCTCTCGACCTGCACAGCTATGACCAAATGCAGTACCATCCTATCTGGGGCTTCAGTAGGAAAGGTCTGTGGCAAGCATTTGGCCCTCTAGCTCGTTGAGAGGTGGTGTCCAGGCCCCGGACCACAGAACCCCTGAGCCTTCAGGCTAAGGGGGGATGGCATTCGAACAACCAGCCCTTCGGGGCTGGGGTGCACCCGCACAACCCTCGAAAGAGGGGAGATGACGCGAACTCCCTTGCGGGCCTCGGGCCAGAGGGAGGAAGAGACGGATGTCCTGAATCCTAATGGAGGAAGGCATCAATGTCCCTGGAGACCTAGGCTTTCGGGCTGAAATCTTCAGGGAACCCGTTCCGAGGGTGGCTCTGACTTCGGTTGGACAGTCCAAGGGCATGCACCCGAACCACTGAAGTGGATTGGGATCTGATGAACGAGAGGGGAGGGTACCCCCCAACCCTCTCGGGAGGGTAAAAAAAAAAAAAAAAAAGTTGTCTGTGGGTGGGTTTCTGGGTATGCACCTTAACCCTGGCTGTGCTCAAAGCTGTGACCATGCAGCAAGCGTAAGCCTATAGGGAACCATGTTAAAAATGGGTTTTGAAGCAAAAAGTGGCACTGTGTGCTCATTTGCATGTCATTTCCCAGAATCCCTTGCTGCAGTGGAAGTGCTGTGTGCTGGGTGATAATGGGGAAAGGCGGGGTTGCAGACCTGCCTAAGACATGCAGATGAGCATACAGTTGTATTTACATTTATATATATGACATAAATTGTTAGTCCAAATAAAAAAGGTATTACCTAATATTGAAGAACTCATTTATTCTGCACTATATATATATATATGTATAACACACAAAGAGTAGTGCTAAAAGGTTAGAAAATAAAGTGACTAAACTGTGCAGTGCCAACGTGATGTTACTACATAAGATGACCAAATAAATATTATACTAAACAGTGAAATACACAATTCAGTGAAAAAATTGACCAAAAATAGGGAAGTGAAAAAAAGTGTCACATACAGGCCAAAAGGATAAAGTCCAACCGATTCCACTAGAGGGTTTAGGGAGATGATAAAAGTTACAAACAACCGGATCCTTTAGTTTAGCGCATTCTGCAGCTTCTAAGCAGTGGTATAGCCACCCACTCAATTACCTAAAACAAAAGACAAAGAGAAGCGCAGGCTCCATAGCGTATAACTGTGTATAAAAGGGGTGCATTTATTATAACAAGCAGTCCCAAGGAATTGCACTTACAGGATATTAAAATAACAAATATATTGGAGAGAAACCTCTATTAGGGAGTCATCAACAGGGGTGGGGGAGTCCAAGATGGATCATTTGCACCTGATTGCCAGATAATGTTCGCATGCAGCTCCTGCCACGAGCTGGCGTCGCCTCACTTAGTCTCCCTCGATCAGAGTTAGCGTATCGGCAGTAGGAGAATCAGCTGGCTGAGACTGCTGGAGACACACGACTTCCTCGCAAACCTCCCCGCACAATGACGTCACCAAGTCCCTACGCGTCTCGGCACGGCATCTGTAAGACGCTGTGGAGCAACGCTAGCTCATGGCAGGAGCTGTATGCGGCCAATCAGGTGCAAATGATCCATCTTGGACTCCTCCACCCGTTGATGACTCCCTAATAGAGGTTTCTCTCCAATATATTTGTTGTTTTAATATCCTATAAGTGCAATTCCTTGGGAGTGCTTGTTATAATAAATGTACCCCTTTTAGGCTGTGCTTATAGTGCCTGGCGACGGCGACGCGACGTCGCTCCAAAACAAATGTATTGCCGCCGTCGCAAGCGCTTATAGTAAGTGCGACGCGACGGAGCGACCAAAAATTTGGTAGCCGGTCAAATTTGATTTTTCAGAGGCTGTCGCCACATGTGATAGCCTCTGAACCAATCAATGGCCACGTCGCTAGCGACGTTGCTGCAAAGCGAAATTCAACTTTTGTGTGTGGCGACGGGTGACGTCATCCGTCGCGGGCACTGTACGCGCGGCCTTATACACAGTTATACGCTATGAAGCCTGCGCTTCTCTTTGTCTTTTGTTTATATATATATATATATATATATATATATATATATATATATATATATAAACACACACATGAAATACCTGGATAGATACAGGTTGTTACATAGGAATATACATGAACAAGTACATACATAGACAGACTTTACTGCTGTTTAGTAACCTTGGCCCGATGTTACCTTTAATGTGTAATCACCAAGTCACCCATCTCCTTATATTAGGCACCTCACCCCCATGCCCCAGCACCCTGCCAGCCCCCCTGCCTTGTGGCCCTGGCTAGACAGTATACAGAGCTGAAGATGATGCATTCGTTTCTCAGATAACCATCTGTTGCTCTTCTCTGAGTTATTGATCAGTCTCCGGTCCAGACACTGTGAGCGGGTTTAGTTTCCATAGTATTGGATGGCTATTGATTGGGGACACGGAGGAGGGGGGTGGTGACATTGAGATGGGACACAAGGATAATTCCCGAGGGCAGATCATTACCAGACTGTCGGCAGCACACACCGCAAAGGAAGATGTGAATGTATCATGCTGAGCTACCTCTCACCATACATGTGTGATAGTATACGCAGCTCCATCAGCTTCTCTCCCACTATACGATGTGCAGCAGCACAGCTATCACTCTGCCTTCATTTGGCATTATAATTTGCACAGCTATCTCTCACTCTCCCCCATCACTGTACGATGCACAGCTATCTCTCCTCTCACACTTCTAACTCTAAGGGGATTATTCATTAAACTGCATAGAGACATGGAATGTCACAGGAGATAAGGATCCCTTGGCTCACCTTGTCTGCCCATTGATCCGTCTGCTGTGAAAACTCTGGCCCCGCTTGACCCTTGTTTTTCTTTTGGGTGTAGGGTAGCCTGGTGTCTATCCCAAGCATTCCCTTACTGCAAGGGGTTCTCAACTCCAGTCCTCAAGACCTCCCCAACAGGTCAGGTTTTCAGGCTATCCCTGTTTCAGCTCAGGTCGCTAAATCAGTGGCTCAGTCGAAGACTGCGCCTCTGATTGAGCCACCTGTGCTGAAGCAGGGACAGGTTGTCACCTGTGCTGAAGCAGGGACTGGTTGAGTCACCTGTGCTGAAGTAGGGATATCCTGAAAACCAGACCTCTTGGGGGGGGGGGGGGCGGTGTTCTGAGGAGTGGAGTTGAGACCCCCTGCCTTACTGTGTTAGCCTCTACCTCCTCTGTTGGAGGCTATTCCACGAATCCACCACCCTTTCCGTGAAGGACTACCTCCCATCCCTCAGAGCCTCCAGCATCAGGGCGCGACCTCATGTTCTAGCACTTCTCTCTCTCTGAAACATGCTTCCCTCCATGTGCTTTGTTGATTCCCTTAGTACAGGGGCGGCCAACTCCAGTCTTCAAGGGCCACCAACAGGTCAGGTTTTAAGGATATCCCTGCTTCAGCACTGCTGTCTCTCCTCCCACCCCCTCACTCTAAGATACACAGCTATCTCTCATATTGTCTCTTTTTCACTCTAAGCATGCACAGCTATCTCTCATATTGACCCTGTCTCACTCCGATGCACAGCTATCTCTCATTCACTCCTCTCTCATATACGGACAGATGTTGCATTGCATTGCTGGCCGCTCTGGTGCTGAGGGGGTTAACACGCTGCTTTCCGTCCTCCTCCCGGTGATTGAGCTGTGAATGAAATAATAAATATGCAATTTTCCCCATCACACAACATACACTCCCAGCCCACAGTGTGTCACCGCACTCATTCACCTGCTATATAGCTACTGGTGATAATTAAAAGCTGTTGGTAAACCTCCATCCTGTGAAAATCTCTCTCACGCCCTCTCCCCCTCTCACCCTCACACCCTCCCTCCCCTCTCGCTCACACACACGCACCATCTCTCCTGTGTCACCACTCTCACTCACACTCTCACCCCCTCTCACACACACACCTTCTTTCTCCCTCCCACTCTCTCTTACACACATTCTCTCTCTCTCTCTCTCTCTCTCTCTCTCTCTCTCTCACACACATTCTCTCTCTCTCTCTCTCTCTCCCCTTTTTTCTATATACAGTACTCTATTATCTTTCTGTCTAACCCTATGACCGCGCATCCACTTTTTCTATATATTTCCATCTCCGTTATTCTCTATTGTATTGCTCTCTTCCTCTTTCCTATTAATCTGTCTTCTCTTCCTTCTCTCTCACATGAGCACTGTATTCACCTTCTTTTTAGAACCATTCTTTCTCTCTCCTCTCTGTATACCTTTCTCACTGCCATCTCTCTTATCCTCTCTCCTCTTCATTTCCCTTACTACAGTATCGTCCTTCTGCCTTGTTTTCTTTATTACAGCTCTTGTATCTTTGCCCTCTTCTCTTTTATTCTGTCTAACATTCACCGCTCTCCCCCCCCCCCTCCCCACCACCACCCATTTTGGTTTTCTTTATTCTCTGTATCTCTAACACAATTCTCTCTCACTCCCCTACACTCTCTCTCCCCAACTATCTTTCTCCCCATCTTTCTCCATCTCTCTTTCACCTTCCATTTCTCTCTCCATCTCTCTCCATCTCTCTCTCTTTCTCTCTCCATCTCTCTTTTTCATTCTGTCTCCCTTTTTCTCCATCGCGCTCTCTAGCCATCTCTCCCCAACTATCTCTATCCCCATCTTTCTCTCTCTTTTGCTCTCCATCTCTTTCTTTTGCTCTCTGTCTCTCTTTCGCTCCCCATCTCTCTCTTTCACTGTCAGTCTCTCTCTTTTGCTCCCTGTCTCTCTTTCTCTCTCTTTCTCCATCTCTCTCCCCAACTATCTTTCTCCCCATCTTTCTCCATCTCTCTTTCACCTTCCGTCTCTCTCTCTCTTTCGCTCTCCATCTCTCTCTTTCATTCTCTGTCTCTCTCTTTCTCCATCACGCTCTCTAGCCATCTCTCTTCCCAACTATCTTTATCCCTCTCTCTTTCGCTCTCCATCTCTCTCTTTCACTCTTCGTCTCTTTCTCCCCCCAACTCTCTCGCTCCCCAACTATCTCTCTCCGTCTCTTTCGCTCTCCGTCTCTCTCTTTCGCTCTCCCTCTCTCTCTCTCGCTCTCCTTCTCTCTCTTTCGCTCTCCGTCTCTCTTTTTCGAACTCCTTCTCTCTCTTTCGAACTCCTTCTCTCTCTTTCGAACTCCTTCTCTCTCTTTCGAACTCCGTCTCTCTCTTTCGAACTCCGTCTCTCTCTTTCGCTCTCCATCTCTTTCTCCCCCCAACTCTCTCGCCCCCCAACTATCTCTCTCCCCATCTCTTTTTCCATGTCTCCCTCTTTCGCCCTCCATCTCTGTCTTTCACTCTGTCTCTCTCTTTTGCTCTCTGTCTCTCTTTCTCCATCTCTCTCCCCAACTAATCTCTCCCTCTCTGTCTCTCTCTTTCACTCCCCATCTCTCTATTTCCTCAACTATCTCTCTCCCCAACTCTTTCTCCACCTCGCTCTCTCGCTTTTGCTCTCCATTTCTCTTTCACTCTCCATCTCTCTCTCTTTCTCCTCTCTCTCTTTCTCCTCTCTCTCTTTCGCTCTCTGTCTCTCATTTTCATTCTCCTTTTCTCTCTTTTGCTTTCCATCTCTGTCTCTCTTTTCTCCATATCCCTTTCTCCATCTCTCTCTTTCGTTCTCCATCTCTCTCTCTCTCTCTCTCTCTCTCTCTCTCTCTCTCTCTCTCTCTCTCTCTCAGACGAAGAGAGAGCGAGCATTTAGATAGAGTATAGAAGAGCCAGACGATATATCGAGAGAGAGAGCATCTCTCTCTCTCTCTCTCTCGCAGCGCTCTCTCTCTCTCGCTCCCGTTCTTTCAGTCCTCCGCCATATCTTACTCTAAGCTGACTAACGTGGTACGCTCGCTATACTCCTCTCTCTCTCTCTCTTTTCCCCCCCCGCCCTCTCATGCTCCTGTTCTCCGTTCTCACCCCCCAACCCTCTTTCTCCCTCCTTTTCTCTCCCTCTCTTCCTCTTTCCCTGCCCCACCCTCGCAACCCCATCCTCCCTTCCCATTCCCCCTTCCCCTCGCCCCCCCCCCCCTCTCTATTCTTCTTCTCCTCCCCTCCCTCTCTCCCTCTCCTCTTTTCTTCCCGCGCTCTCCTGCTACCGCCCCCTCTCTCTCTGTGTCTCGTTCCCGCCAACTTTGCTCACCCCTCTTTATCTGTAGATAGCGAGGTGGATAACGGGATTTTCGGTGAGCAGCGCTATTTCGGACCTGCGCGATTTGGCGTTCACTAGGCTAGCCGCCCCTCGAGGGGCGATTCTTAGTTGGGGAGTAGAGATGGAGAAAAGATACAAGAGAGCAAAAGAGAATACAGAGTGAAAGACAACAGAGATTGAGGTCGTAAGATAGGAGACATGCTGTAAACACTCGCTTGGGGAGACCACGTAATGAGTTCCTTAATGGGCTCTGACTCGTTTTGTTGGTTTGATATAATCCTAAATCTCGACGCACCTCCTATGCCTTCTCTTCTCCTTTTTTCTCTATCGTTCTAATCTCCTGTTTTACTCTCTCATCCGTGTTCGGCGCCTTTCCTTTTACGTCGTCACCTTCTTACTGTTTCTCTTTCTCTCCTTTGGGGCTTTTTTGTTTATCAATATACCGCGCCTATTGTCTTCTATATTTATACGTGTGCGTCCCTCCTCCTTTCTCGCCGAACAAGGAGAGAGCGAGAACGGAGTTCTAAAAAAAAGAGAGAGTACTGATCTTTCTAGCAATAATATAGAAGTGATTTTGTTCGAAAACCGAAAGAGGAGATTTGCGAAAGAGGCTAAAGGGAGTGAGGAGTGCGAAAGTGGGCAGCTACTCTACCTTCTAATCTCAGTTGTCTCGCTCCGTCTCCTCTCTCGCCCTGCGTTCGCCCCCGCCGCCCTGCGCTCTCCCGCTCGCTTCCATTTCTCATCTACTGCGCCTCTCTTCTTATCATCCCACACCCTTACAAACAATACCCTTCACAACTCTCTTGCCTCCGACACTTCTGCCTACGTCAGCCTCGTCCGTGCGTCTGCTCTTATGCTTTCTCGCTCTACTTTTGGGTTCTAAAAGAGACGAAGAGTGAAAGATAGAGTGGAGAGCGAAAGAAAGGGATAAGATATAGTTGGGGAGAGCATGTTGCTAAGGTTGATGGAGAAAATATGAGACAGAATAATGAAAGAGAGTGTGGAGATCGAAAGAGAGAGGAGACTGGAAGGTAGAAGAAGTATGGAGAAAGACTGGGAGAGAAATTAGTTGGGGAGAGAGATGACCGAAAGAGATAAATAGAACAGGGATCAAAAGAGAGAGACTGCAGTGAAAGAGAGATTGGTGAGCGAAAGAGATACAGAGACAAAGATAAGATTGGAGAGCAAAAGAGAGAGAAAAGATTGGTATAGAAGATAGTTTGGGAGAGATGGCTAATGATAGCGCGTGGAGAAAAGGATACAAACGAATGAAAAAGGAGATGGAAGAAGAAAGGATAGATGGCAGTAGTTGGAGAGAGTAGAAATGGAAAGGTTGAAATAGATATGGAGAAAGATGGGGGGAAAGATTAGTTGGTGAGAGATTGAGTGGTAGTGGAGAGATTAGAGATTGTGTTAGCAGATACGAGCGAATAAAGAACACCAAAATGGTGGGGTGGTGGGGGGCGGTGGGGGGGGGGAGACGGTGATGTTAGACAGAAATAAAAGCAAGGGCAAAGATACAAGAGCTTAATAAAGAAAACAAGGCATAATGGACGATACTGTAGTTAAGGGAAATGAGAGGAGAAGGATAAAGAGATGGCATGAGAAAGTTATAACAGAGAGGAGAGAGAAAGCAATGTTCTAACCAAAAAGTGGAATACAGTGCTCAGGTGTAGAGGAAGGAAGAGAGACCAGATTAATATGGAAAAGGAAGAGAGCATACAATAGATAACGAATACGAGATGAAATATATGAAAAAGTGGGATCGCGGGTCATAGTCTAACAGAAAGATATAGAGACTGTATATAGAAAAAAGGGAGAAGAGAGCGAGAGAGAGAGAATGTTTGATAGGAGAGACGAGAGAGAGTAGAGAGATATCTAGAGATAGATAAGAGAGAGAGAGAATGGAGAGAATGTTGAGAGATGTAGGCGTAGAGAGTTATAGAGAGAGAAGAGAGAAGATGTGTGTGTGAGAGGATAGAGAGAGAGAGAGAAGAGAGAGAGAGAGAGAATGTGTGGTAAGAGAGAGTGGGGGAGAAAGAAGTGTTGTGTGTGAATGTGGGTGAGAGTGTGGTTAGAGTGGTGACACAGAGATGGATTGGCTGCGTGTGGTTGAAGCAGAGGGGAGGTAGGGTGTGGGGTGGTGATAGGGGGGATGGAGGGCGTGCTATATAGTATTTCAACAGGATGGAGGTTTACCAACAGCTTTTAATTATCACCAGTATGCAATAAGCAGGTGACTGAGTTGCGGTGACCACACTGTGGGCCGGGAGTGTAAATGTTGTGTGATGGGGAAAATTGCATATTTTTAAATTATTTCCTCTCTCTCTCTCTCTCTCTCTCTCTCTCTCTCTCTCTCTCTCCCTTGTGGACCTCTTCGGTAGTGAAGGTGTTAAAAGCGGGAGCTATTACTGAACAGACAGTGATCCTGTAGCATGGAAATAAAAGGGATTATTATCATAAGAGTAGAAATACCAGCCGTGACGTGCTCCCCCCTCCCTGTTACCCATCACATCACCTACCTCAGTGCAACAGAGTGTCAAGGGCTTCCAATTAGCGAGAGAGATCAGGTTCCCCCTAGGACGCTCAGAACGGAAACACAATTAATGAAACAGAAATCAGAACAATTAGGAGTGCTCCTGAATCTGAGCCACTAGGAAATTCATTAACTGGAAGGAATCCATGGCCAAAAGATAAGAGCGGACAGGGTTAACTCTTATAGCGACCACAAGCTGTAGAGCACTATTAAAAAATGGTTACCCAGCTCCTGGGTGCCTTATTATCAAATCTCACTAGACAATATAAATAGATGGAAACTCTGATCATTCATTTTTTATTGCCATAAAACCCTTCAGGCTGATATAGCCAGATGATAACACAACTCTTGGGTGCCTTATTTTATAGTTCCTTTACAGTTGATTTCGCGTGAGTCTCTTTTTTTTGTTACAGTGCCTTTAAAGTTGGTATCATTTGATGGGATACCCCAATTCATGAGTGCCTTAATGCTATAGTGTCTTGAAAGTGGATCTCATGTGATGGGATAACCCAACTCCTGAGTGCCTTATTGCCCTGGTATTTATGTTTACAGCAGCCGTCACACACAGACTATGGTAGAACCCCATAGATGTACAATACCCATACCCCAGCTCACTGCCTGGATGTGTCATTTCTCTCTTCCCATTATGAATAAAATGCACACTAATATGGGATGAATTATTTGCTAAGGTGAATAAAAGACGCCTGCAGCAGGCTGGCTGTTAGAATTGGCTATTTCCCTTCAAATGGGAGCGCTAAACCATCCTACTCAAATATGTCTGGCAATAAAGTGTTCATTATTGTTCTGTATCCCCCCTAAATATGATATACACCCAAGACGGGAGGGAGAAAAACGCATTATGCGCACACAGCGCTGTCACATTGACCCCTTGGCTGCCAGAGAGGTAGCGGCGGCTGTGAAGAAGTTAAGTTCAACTCATAAATAAAAAAAATTTGCCCTAAAATCCTTTGTGTTTTTTTTTGCAGAATTTCTTTGTATTTGGGATGAAAAATATTTAAAAAAACCTCAACAAAAAACACGTTTGTATAGGGAACAAAGTGTAACTTCAATCTGAATGCATTGGGGGGAGGATTGTGCCAGGTTAGATAGGTGTGTGAAAGGGGGATTTAGACCCTCGTTCTGATTTTACTATCAGTGAGAAGTCTATGAAACACTGGTGCTAAAAATCAGTGATTCGTACCCTAAATCCAGTGAGACGAACCCTAAATCAGCGAGACGTACCCTAAATCCAGTAAGATGTACCCATAATCAGTGAGACGTACCCTAATCCAGTGAGATTTACCCTAAATCAGTGAGATTTACCCTAAATCCAGTGAGACGTACCCTAAATCCAGTGAGACGTACCCTAATCCAGTGATACGAGCCCTAAATCCAGTGAGACGTACCCTAAATCCAGTGAGACGTACCCTAAATCCAGTGAGACGTACCCTAAATCCAGTGAGACGTACCCTAATCCAGTGAGACGAGCCCTAAATCCAGTGATACGAGCCCTAAATCCAGTGAGACGTACCCTAAATCCAGTGAGACGTACCTGAATCCAGTGTAAGAGCCCTAAACAGGAGAGTACCCTAAATCCAGTGAGACGTACCCTAAATCCAGTGAGACGTATCCTAAATCCAGTGAGACGTACCCTAAATTCAGTGAGACGTACCCTAAATCCAGTGAGACGTACCCTAAATTCAGTGAGACGTACCTTAAATTCAGTGAGACGAACCCTAAATCAGTTGACCCGTCTGGAGTTTGGTTACCACCAAATAAAGGTTTTTGTCACCGTTTTACTCCCCATAACTTACTTTGCGCATCAGACAAAGGGTGTCTGAAGCCAAGAAACTCCAGCTGAAACAGTCTGACCTACACACGGCAACAAAGGGTTAAAACAGCTAGCTTTTTACACGCAAAACACATCCAATTAGCGATTTTTTTCAGTTCCTCTGGGGTTTTTTCTCTGCCGAGTCTCCTGCTGTGAATATGAAGTGTTTTTAAACTAATGAATTAACCCCTTTCTATGCTTGGCGGTCTCTCTGGGCACTTCCGCATAGTGAGATATACACGGCAAACCAAAGCAATTATACACAGCACGTACTTTTAGATCGCAAGCTCCCGTGGTCACCTGCCCTGGAGAAGGACCACGTTCACCACTGTGATGAAATGAGGACATTTGTTGCACTGATTTTCTGTGTCACTAATTTGGGGTCAGTCTCAGAATGAAATAGAAATAGCCGTGTTAGCCCAGCTGCGATAGTGCAGTGTGGGTTCCAGGTTACACCTTTTCTATTTGCACCAACCACTGACATTTTAGGACAAGCTTTCGAGAGTTCTCCCTCTTCCCCAGGTCCGGCAATACCACAGCTCACATTTTAAAGAGATTCCTACTGATAACATCTACATTTGCACAATAAAATGACAATTATTTTACCCAGAATCCCCAAATCTCCCTTACAAATTGACGTCCCTGTCTTTGCTGGTGGAAAAAAAAGTCACCCATTTACGAAATGTTGCTTCACGCGTCAAGATCTAACATACTCTCCCCAATTTTCACCAATGTTTGGCTGACTTGGTTTTGGCAAAAGTTAGCGATTCTCTTGGCGAGTTTTGACCCCGCAAATCAGCTTTTGATTAACATTTTTACTTAAACCCAAAACTATGTGCGGCAGGCCCCTGCGGCAGCAAAGGGGTTAAAAAAAATAACCAATTATTTACAAAAATAAGTAGAAATGTAGCTTGGGAAATAAAAAAAAAGCAGCGTTACCCAAGCAGCATCTCCAGTGGATATAGTTAAGCGTTTTGGCATAGGATAGGAAAGTGCTATGCTTGTGGAGTGCCTCGGGAACTGAGATCCAACAGCAGGCAAAAACGTGATGAAGTGATTCACCGATCTGTCAAAATTTGCCAAAAATCATAGTTTGCAAAGTTAAAATCACCACAGAGAGAGGAGAGAATGTGTGTGTGAGTGTGTGAGTGAGAGAGAGGAGCGAATGTGTGAGAGAAGAGTAGGTGTGTTTGTGTAAGAGAGGGAGAGAAGGTGAGAGAGAGGTGTGTGAGGGAGAAGGTTTGTGTGTGTGAGAGAGGTTTGTGTGTGTGTGAGATAAAAGTTGTGTGTGTGTGAGATAGAAGGTGTGTGAGACAGAGAAGGTGTGTGTGTGTGTGAGAGACAGTGTCTGTGTGAGAGAAAGAAGTTGTGTGTGAGAGAGAGAGGTGTGTGAAAGAGAGAAGGTGTGTGTGTGAGAGACAGTGTCTGTGTGAGAAAGAAGTTGTGTGAGAGAGAGAGCGTGTGTGTGAGAGAGAGAGGTGGGTGAG
Organism: Ascaphus truei; assembly: GCA_036426205.1. Classification (NCBI taxonomy): domain Eukaryota; kingdom Metazoa; phylum Chordata; class Amphibia; order Anura; family Ascaphidae; genus Ascaphus; species Ascaphus truei. The sequence continues at coordinate 58,262,619 of CM071573.1, read as the reverse complement.
AGAGAGAGAAGGTGTCTATCACGAAGGCAGGGAAATCAGGAGCGTAAATACATCCAGGGTTATGTGGATAAACCAGAATATATATATAGTGCAATATGTATAAACCAGAAAGTGGAAGATGAAACTTGGTAAGTATCTCATTCACAATTTTGATGACATTAAAGGCGGTATGGTTATATAGAATCACCAACTCACATGCTTCTTCCGGTATTCTTAAGAGACGTTCCTCAAAGTCAGATGAGTAGAATGGGTGGGATGCCCACGCATGGAAGAGAGAGGACACAGAATAGTGGAGATAGTTTTTTTTTTATCCTACGCGTTTCACTCACTTGGAGCTTCTTCAGGGGTATTATAAAATATAATTATTTGCCGACTACATGCTGCTCTCTTTCACCGGCACATACAGATCAATACAGAGTCTCTCCGATCTCCTAGACTAATTTGGCAAACTATCTCATTTTAAAATGAATCGTACAAAATCAAAGGCGATGAGTTTGCAGCTCTCAATAAAAGAATTTACAAACCTACAGAACGGATTCCCAATTAAATGGAAAATTTACAATTTAAAGTACCTTGGGGTGTATGTTCCTAAAACCTATAACGAGCTTTACGATTCAAACTTCCTGGCATTATTAAAGAGCCTCAAAAAAGACATAAAACCCTGGGACTCGAACCAGATCTCGTGGTCAGGTAGGATAACATCAGTAAAATGTAATTAACTTCCCTGGATTATGTGTCTATGTCAGGTTCTACCTATATCAGTCTAAATCTCCCAAATACATAATTCTGAAAAAGCAGTGACAGACTTTATCTGGCAGTGTAGGAAACCAAGAATTAAGAAAAGTATACTATGATTTTGCTTACTGTCTTGGGAAGCCTAGCCCAACCAGACTTGCTCAGGTATTATAAGTCGGCTATACTAAGCCCTCTGATGTACTGGTCCTAACCATGTGTGGATATAGAAAAAATAGAAGCAGGAATTTATGCCAGCCCTTTTATGTGTCAGGGAGGACAGACCCCCACAAACGAAAGACCACCCAGTCCTGGCGCTCGGAATTTGGGATACAATCTGAAAAATAAATAAAAAATATCTCAACCGTGCCATGACCTATGTGTGACGGATCAGGGGACTCACGCTTCCCAATGTATCCCCATCACCACTGTTCCTGCTGCCTCTAGCCCTATCTCCTCACTACCTCCTCACTCTTCCCCTTCCTTTCCCCACAGCCGTTCCTCTGCGGCGCGGTTGGCATGCCCGGACGCGCGCGCAGGTCACGGGCACGTTCTCCGCAAGGTGCGCACGCATCCTCAATCACTTGCTCCCCTCCGCGGCTCCCGGCGTGCCTCTGTTTCCCCAGCCTCCATATTACCTGCTTCCTCCGCTTCTCCATCCCTCTCGCCCTCCATGCCGGGCGCCCCCGTGGCGCGGCGTTCCTCGCACTCTGTTGCACGCACGGTGCACGCGCATAATTCGCTTACAGAGGGCGCGCGCACACGCTGCAGCTATCTGCCGTCCCAAATCCCTAGCTCCGCCCCCCGTGGCTTACAAGCCATATCTCGGAGTTATTTCCCTGTCTCCTCCCCTGCTCTTTCTGACCTATCCCTGCAAACTCTCACTCAACCCTCTGCTCCTCCTCTCTCCCCCATTGGTTCTCCTTCCTTTTATAACCCCTATCTGTCCTCTTGCTCATTGCTCTGCATAGCTTTCCTGTGACCCCTGTGTGTGCAGTGTCTATGCCTAGCTCCCTTGTTTGTTTCAGCGCTGGTTCCTGTCCCTGCCTCTGTTTGGATTCCCCTGGCTTGAACACTGCTTCGAATTTGACTACTCTGCTTTCTCCTGCCCTTGAACCTTGGCTTACGGACTTCACTACGCTGCTTTCTCCAACCCTTGAATACTGGCTTACGGACATCACTACACTGCTCTCTCCTATCCTTGAACTCTGGCACACGGACACTACTATCCGAACTCTGGTGCCCCGGACTCTGCAAGTATACGTTAACCCTGTCTTACCAGGCACGGCAACGCATTACCACACTCCCGGCACGCCCTCACTGCTGTGGGTACGTGTTATACACTTACCCACCTCAGTACTGGGGACTGGCCAGGTCTGCGGGCATACAGGCGTTACACTATGTCCCTAATTATAGATAACCCAAGATTTGCCCCGGCACCTCAACCACAATCCTACCCCAAATTGAGTAGTCTGGATTGAACTAAAATGAAGGATTTTTTTTGCATGGGGACAGGCCAAAGACATTCCAGGAGCTCCAGGCAGATCACAAGATCCCCAACAATTTTCAGTGCCAATACTTACAAGTACAACGCTTTATGTCCTCGCTCCCAATCAAAAAAGATATATTTAGACCACTCACGACCTTTTAAAACGTGTATTCGAGAGCCAAATGCCATAAAGGTATGATAGCTCTGCTTTACCAACTGCTGATAGCAGGGCTCACTGATCCAACAAACCACAATGTCATCAATTGGGAAAGATGCATGGGCAAGTGCCTCGACTATGAGGACTGGGGAGACATATTTGAAAGGGTCGCCAGGTCCTCTGGATGCTCATCCATCAGGGAATCTGATATAAAGGTTGTGTACAGATGGCATTACACTCCAGCATGCATTCATGTCTTTTTTCCAAACTCGTCTTCACTCTGCTTGCAGAACTGCGGGCATATCGCACATTCAAACACATCTGGTGGTCTTGCTCTAAAATTACCCGATACCGGAGGAAAATGAAGAGACCAATAACTCAAGTTATGGACATAATCCCACCCTGGGACGTGGGCACATCCCTGATTAATAAACCTATAGACCACATAGAAAACACAGATTCACTGCTCAAACATGTCCTTTCAGCTGCTAAGGCGGCAGTAGCTGGTCACTGGAAACAAGTAAAACCTCCAGCAATCATTATAGTCAGAAATAAGATGAAGAATACACTGATCATGGAAAAACTCATGAGTCTACCAGAGCAAGGGTGCGCAAACTAGGGGAGTGCCCCCCCACTCCCTTTCTGGGGGGGGGGGGGGGGGAGCACGGCAGTTACAGAGGTCCCGCGTGCTCCCCCAAGGCATTTAAATGAACATTTTCAAATACATTATTTGAATTATACCCCTCGTGTGTGGTCTCTTCTTGCTGGACTCCAATCTGGTAATTACTATAACAGATCCTTTTATATGGGACAAGCAATCGGGATTCTGTGGATATTTGTGTGTGCTAGCTGCTGCGCAAAAAAAAAATATTATATATATATATTACATACCACACACACACACACCACACACACCACACACACCACACACACACACACACACACACACACACATCGCATACTGCACAGGGGGAGGGATAGTCTTCAGTCCACGATACATTCCAAGATGCACGGTTTTTAAGTAAAAACCTCTTGCTTTATCCATTGTAACATCGCCGGAAGAAGAGATCAGTGTATCTCGAAAGCTCGCACAAATAAAAGCATTTCGTTAGCCACAGAACGTTATTGTCTATTAATTTTATATTATATATATATATATATAAAATCAACCTCTTCACTGCCAGAGGGTTGCAGGTTTTAATTCATATACAGGTGTACAAATATAGCAGATATCTCTGCGTGCATTATATAGGGAGGAGGAGGCCTGCAGATTACAGCAAACAGGATCTCAAAAGGATCTGATGTTATTGAATGAATAACATTTTTATTTTAAATACACACAGCCCAGAAAACAAAAGCGTTTCGGGGCCTCAGCAGGCAGCTAAAGAACTAACACTGACAATGCCTTTGTTACAGCTGCTGCTGCTGCTCCTCTCATGTTCACGGAAAACCTGTATTTAAGTCACACTCAGAAGCATAAAAAGACAGACAATGTTCAGGCTGCAGGGGGCTGTGAAGGCGTTCAAAGGCTCTCCCCACCACTGCAAGAGGGGCCAGCAATGCATTGCAGAGCAATATAAGAACACAGAGAACAATGTGGCCCAGGCCCTTCTGCCAGTGAAGGGGTTAATGGTACCCTCTGCCATCTATAGCTGCTGATCCTAATGTCTGCATGTGATGCTCTACACAATTTTTCAGAGACAAGGAGACACACAGATGCATATGCATAGACAGTGATACATACACACTGATACACATAGACACATTGATTCACACACACACACACACACACACACACACACACACACACACACACACACTGATCCACATACAGATGCACTGATACACACAAGCAGACACATTGATACACATACAGTACAGACAAACTCATACACATACACACACACACTGACATACTAATACACAGACACACCGATACAGTGATACACATACAGACAAACTCATACACACACACACACACACACACAAACAACACACACACACACACACACACACACACACACACACACACACACACAGACATTGATATACAGACATATTGATAAACACACACATTGATACACATACAGAGTACTGATACACATACAAATAGATGCATTGATGCACACACACTAATAGATACACTGCTACACACATACAGCAGACATATTATCTCTGTAATTCTCTTTGTCAATATCCCAGTGTAAGGCGGTGGAAACAGGACTGGCACATGGTAAGAAGACCCCGGTCAGAAAGACCTTGAGGTGTCAATTTATTAAAATTCCCCCGGCTGTGAAACGGGAAACAAACAAGAAAACAACCAGACTCTTTCAAGGATAAAAGATCCCATGGAAGCACTGGGGGTACTTTCTTTATTACAGATGATATTTTGGGTCCCAGTTTTGGAGCCAGGCAACAGTGATAAACAAACATCTATGTATCAATAATGGTTGCATCCTGGGGCAACGATGCAGAAAACAGCACCAGATTTATCCACCATTAATGAATGTGGTGCTTTGAAATGTATTGCAAGTGACATGTGCCCTCAGGGACACCCCTATATGTGTAAACCGCCTGTGTGTATCCTATATATATGTAACGGTGTTTCTGGCCCGGCCTGACCCACCCAATCTCACATTGGCCCCTGTGGTCTAACCGGCCCCCATTACAGTGTAGATATGCCTGATGGTGCACCTGTTGGCTACAGGACTCCTGAGTCTCCGCATGATGGTGTGTGGGGAGGACCCGTCAGACAGGCAGCTGAGGTAGTGTGCTGAGTCTCACCTAGTTCCAGTGCAGCGCCTCCACCTCACCAGGGTCCTGCGTCCGCATTGGATGATCCTGACGAGGAACTCCTCGGTGGTGCAACCTCCTGTGTAATCATTGGACTCTCACACACAGGGGTTTCTTGATCAGCTCCATCTTTATTGTCACGGTGGGCATAGCTGCCCTCCACAATGGGGTGTATTTAGCCGATCATCTCGCCCGTGCTCCCCTTTGATAGGTATGTCACCAGATGAGGGATTCACTATTCCGCAGGAATCACTGCCCTGTGCCAGGTCCCTGGACACAGTTCCCCTGGGTTACTAGAACAAACTGACACTCTAGCAGAACTTGAACTAATCCTCTTAGCCAAACTCCTTTCTCAACTCAGACTTCAGGTAGAACTTTCCAGCAAACTAACTTTAGACACAGTGCTGTGCCTTATGTAACTTCTGAGGCTGACAACACCTCTGACATCACAACCATGGAGTCAGAGCATGTGACCAGTCCCATCCATACAACAGGGCACCCCACCAGGGTGTGAGGGAAAACCTCCATGATTATGTGGCATGCCCACACTTACCAGGCCTTGCTGCCAGCAGGAGAGATGACTGTAGGCATTTTACATGACCGCTACATTCTCCCCCTGGTGAATCCATCGTCCTCGCTGGGACCTAAATTGTATACCTATTTCCAGGAAGCACTGTAACGGAAAAATATTAACACTCACACAAATTTCCTCATAATGCAGTACACATGAATACAGTCATCCGCCAAGCCGCCCCGACCAGCAGCCACAGACCCGCGTGATGCACAGTACCACCTAAAAATAGTGATAGGGGTCCGGTTTCTTTATCTCTACCCCCCTTCCCGAACTGTTACTGAGAAATGCCTGGGTAATCCCCTCTCTGGTCTAATGTTACTCTATGTTTATAGATATTTTCCCAATGGCCCATATGCGGATTAGATGTTCTACGTTCCTCGGCCTTCTTTCCTATCACGGAACTCCCTCTCCCCACTAGGTGCATTTCTATGGCCTCCCTAAGCCACCTATCCGGTTGTCCTCTATCTCATCCATGAGAGGCTCAGGGACATAAGGGTACTCCAACCGTGGGAAGATTTTACCGAGCCATTATGGTTCTCCTGCCCTACTAATTCTAGTCAGGTCAGCCTTACCTCCCTCCCAGGCAGCACCAGATAGGGGTTCGTCAGGGTACGGGGTCTGACAAAATACTGGGACCCATAGGCTCTATTTCCCTATTCTCAATCTGCAGCCATCGCTCCTGCAGCTCTCTGTCCCTCTGTTCTGGGGTAAACCTCCCCCCGCCCACCAATAGTCACTACATCCTCTAGCCGGATGAGGAACCGAGTGCGGTCCATCCAGGCCGAGTACCCTTAAATAATGGGGCCCACCACGGTTCTCCCGGAATGTTTGACCCTCCTGAGTCCCTATCATCGTCCATGGAAAATACCCTGATGACCTCCAGATCGCGGGTACGGACCCCTAAACGACCCCGAGGCCTTTACTATGGGTTGGGGTGCTGTAGTTGCCACTCTCAATCTCCCCTCCCCTTGAATCGCCCTCCGTAGCGCCACTGCGCGCCTTTCCCAGTCCGTCTTCCCTCTCCCCCTTGTGAATTGTCCACGTACTCCAGGGCGGCGGTGAACCTGGTGACGTGGATGGGGGTAGGGGTGTTAACTATGGCGGGGGGTTGGGCATAGGGCAAGGAACGGGACCCACGGGGTTACGACCCGCTCCTGGCTGTCCGTAGACTGGTCCAAGGATGATGTTCACCCTCCTCAGTCCTGAGATGTCTCTCCAATTTCTGGGCCTTGTTAAGTGATCGGGGACTTCCCCCGATCGCCGAAGCGTCGCTGCTTTTTCTTCATGGGTTCCGCCGTCACCACACCGGAAGTGACGTCCTCCCCGGAACCGGAAATCACCCATCATGCGTGGGCCCCCAGCGGGATCTCTTCCTCTATGACGACATCGGTTGCTCCGCCGTCGTTGCCGGAAGTGATGCCATCCATCCACGTGCGCTTTGGGCCTGGCGCGGCCCTCCAGCGCTTCGCCGTCCGCTGTAACCAGGTAAGTAATAGGGCTGCTTGGTTACCCGTCCGCAGGGTGTGGGCGTCTTCTCTCCGTCTCGCCAGGTCCTGGGATGGCGGGGACTCGTCGGTCGGCTCGCCGATCTGCGGGGGACATCCTGCCACTCACCCACGGGGTGTCGTCTTCGGTCTGCCTTTCAGCTCCGCTTTACCACGCCAGCTCACGGGGTCTCGTCTGAGTAATCCCCTTTTCTGACTTAGGGGTCTCCGGACGGGGTGACAGTCTCTTTTCCCCGAACGGGGGGTGATTCAAGCCGCTGATCGCCCATGACCCAGCAGACTTGACCGGCTCCAGTCCCTTGTTCGGGACTCGCGCGGTTGATCCATAGCGCGCCCGGGGACTCGGCGGAGCGCCTTGTCACATCCACCGGGGGGTCAGCAGGTGTATAGGAATAAAGGTGGGCATAGGCCACAGGTACAAAGTCCCGCAATGAGGACAACGTGCCGCCGTATTGACCGTGCCTCCGGGCAGCCCGCATTGTAGGAGAGCCCGACCACCGTTCGGTGTTGGCCACCCTCACTAATACACCCCGCCGGGCACTGAGTAGGGCTGTGTGAGGACCATTGTGCCCACAGTGGAGGAGCGGCCATCTTGTACAGAACCACTTCCTGTACAGGTCTCTCCTTCTACGTGGTTCCTCGCAACTGACTGATGGAAGTTGCTGGATCGCCACATCCTTGCTTCGGCTCCTCCCTTCTCTGACAGAGCTGGAACCGCCCCAGGGGTTGCAAAATGGGCGGGTCCACAGGGGAATATCATGCCCCTTAATAAGGGCCACCTCTCTCAGTCTGGTGGGCGCGGTTAGCGTTTTCGCGCCAATTTCCCACAAGGGTGGGGGTCTTTTCCCGCGGCTAGTTCCCGCCTTTCTTGGCAGCCGCCCTCTGTGCAAGAAACCATCCTTTTGCACGGCTCTTCCACGGCGGAACTAATTTTATTGTGGGCGCCGTCTGGATATCAGTCCCTGGGCCCAGTGGGTGCATTCCCACAGGCCATAGTTGAAAGTCACTCCCCCTGGTAGAAATCAGGGGAGGGTCCCATAGACTAAGCGGTTGACTCAGCACAGGGGCTGAGTGAGTAACTGTCCATCCCGGCGCAGCCATAGCTTTCGCGCCATGCCCCCCATAGGGCGGGGCTCTGCTGTTCGCGCCATTCCGGCCAGCTCTTTGCAAGTCCTGCATCAGCCATTTTTTCTGCGGACTGGCCCATGCGGTTTTCCCTAGCAAGGGGAACCGCCATTGATTGACTTTTACGCCCAAAAGTCATTGTTTGCTCCTCGCGGGTTCTCCCCCAATTATTACAATTTCCACACTCTTCCACCCCTCGCTGTCCCAGACAGGATAAAAACGGGGCAGCCACGGCCTTCGCTCCGCCCAGAGCAGATTGGTCAATGAAACTCGGCGACAGTCTGCCTTCAGTGGGTGCACGCCAGGGTGCCCTCACAAGCTCTGTCCGCCATTCATGTTCTCCGCCCACGCGGATCCTCCACTTCTACGTAACAGTTATCATACAGGGGCTCCACTCTGCGGGGCAGCCACCCACACGGTACAATAAAGATTAGCTTCAGATGCACACCACATGTGTACTTATCGTTAGTGTGACCCAGTGTTGCACTACCTCAGGCTAGGTCAATCTCTCAGTGTCTTGCTGTGACTCTTCCTCCCAGTCTGTGCTTCTACGGTGAGTGTCTGGAATGGGCTAGGTACTCTGGTCTGCCATGCAGTATTGGGGCGTCTACCTGTCTTGGTTAGCAGCGCAGACCCTCTCCAGGACTCCCTGACCAAGTTAACAGGCTATCCTCTGTGATCCTACCAACTAGCACGCCTCAAGGTGACTCGGTCAGCTATAGCCCGGCTCCAAACCCCTCACTCCCTTCAGGCCCCTAGGTCGTCCCTGCGAACTGACAATATTCCGTCAGCCCCCTGACCACCCTAGGTCGTCCCTACGAGACAAAGTGGCAGCAGACTCTCTCCTGTTTCCCAGTGTGCCTGCTAGAGCCTGTCCTGATGACAGATCTGATCTCAGCAGCTCGCTCCAAATGTAACAGGTGTTTCTGGCCCGGCCTGACCCACCCCATATCACATTGGCCCTGTGGTCTAACCGGCCCCCATTACAGTGTAGATAGTGCATGGTGCACTGTTGGCTACAGGACTCTGAGTCTCCCGCATGATGGTGTTGGGGAGGACCCGTCAGACAGGCAGCTGAGGTAGTGTGGAGTCTCACTAGTTCCAGTGCAGGCCTCCCACTCACCAGGTCCCTGCGTCCGATTGGGATGTCCTGAAGAGGAAACTCCTCGGTGGTGCAACCTCCTGTGTAATCATTGGACTCTCACACACAGGGGTTTCTCTGATCAGCTCCATCTTTATGTCACGGTGGATAGCTGCCCTCCACAATGGGGTGTATTTAGCCGATCATTCGCCGTGCTCCCTTGATAGGTATGTCACCTAGATGAGGGATTCACTATCCGCAGGAATCACTGCCCTGTGCCAGGTCCCTGGACACAGTCTCCTGGAGTTACTAGAACATAACTGACACTCTAGCAGAACTTGAACTACTCCTCTTAGCCAAACTCCTTCTCAACTCAGACTTAGGTAGAAATTTCCAGCAACTAACTTTTAGACACAGTGCTGTGTAGTAACTTCTGAGGCTGACCAACCTCTGAACATCACTAACCATGGAGTCAGAGCATGTGACCAGTCCCATCCATACACAGGGCACCCACACCAGGGTGTGAGGGAAAACCTCCATGATTATGCTGGCATGCCCACACTTACCAGGCCTTGCTGCCAGCAGGAGAGATGACTGTAGGCATTTTACATGACCGCTACATATATGTAACAGTATTTCACTGATATCACTGCATGTTATCATACTGCTCTGCGTGTTATTATTTATTTATTTATTAAATGTTTTACCAGGAAGTAATACATTGAGAGTTACCTCTCGTTTTCAAGTATGTCCTGGGCATAGAGTTAAGATGACAAATAATACATGGTTACAAATACATGGTTACATTAATGAACAGGGTATACATTATATACAAGACATTGCATGCACAGTTAGAGAAGATGTATATTATAGGCTTATGTAACAGTTACAGACCAGATTAAAATGTGAGACAGCCTTAGTTTTGAAAGAACTTAAACTGGTGGCGGATGTGAGAGTCTCCGGTAGGCTGTTCCAGTTTTGGGGTGCACGGTAAGAGAAGGCGGAGCGGACGAATACTTTGTTGAGCCTTGGAACCATGATATCGTTTTGCATGATAGTATATCTCTCTGAATGTAATTATATTGTCCTGCATATTATATTCCTCGTCGTTATTATATCGCTCTACGTTATATCTCTCTGCATGTTGTTAAATCAACTGCATGTTGTTATACTGCTCTGCATGTGATTATATTATTATACTGCTCTACATGTTATTAGAATGCTCTGCATGTTATTATATTATTACCGATATATATTGCTCTACATTTTACTAGATCTCTCTGCATGTTATTATATTATTAAATTCCTCTACATGTTATTATACCGCTCTGCATGTTGTTATATTATTATATTGCCCTACATCAGGCCTGTAGACCTCCAGTCCTCGAGGGCCGCAAACAGGCCAGGTTTTCAGGATTTCCTTACTTCAGCACAGCTGGTTCAATTAGTGGCAGCTGTGCTAAAGTAGGAATATCCTGAAAACCTGGCCTGTTTGCAGCCCTTGAGGACTGGAGTTCTGCAGGCTTGCTCTACATGTTACTAGATCTCTCTGCATGGTATTATATCGCTCTGAGTGTTATTATACCTCTGCCTTTATATTGCTCTTCAATGTGTTGCTGGTGAAGGTGAGAAAATTCGAGCTTACAAGTTGTTAGCCGCGCCTGATTCCCCCGGCTGTGGAGCTTTGTCCCACTTCAATGGCTAGAAAGTGTGCACAGTGAAATAAGGCAACAGAAAGTCATATAATCACCCAATGATACAGAGCAGAGCCTGAAAGGCTCAGGAGCCTGCATGAACCTACAAAAAGAGACAGATTATGGGTATAATGATCCTATTATAATAATTATGTATGGAAGGTCATGATTTCTCCCGTTAATGGGATGATTAAAACAGGGCCGCGTTCCCTCGCATTAATGGGGCCACCAGTAAGACATTTCTCAGAGACGGGAAGTGGCATTCCATTAACATGTACTTGTTTAACTCTTTAAGGCACACTGCGCATTGTACAAAGGCAACGCGTTCAACATCTCATCAATCCAACTTGTGATAAAACATATTTTGTGTGCAGATAATTTGATGCCAAGAGACATTTTCATAGTGTGTCAGTGTACTTATACAGTAGCTACTGTGATATATGAGACAGCTTTTGGTTTGGGTAATTTAGATACAATCAATTCAAGAAAAGTTAAAAGATGGGATGTATCAAATTCCCAAGTACTTCCTACTGTATAACTCCTCTCAACCTACTCCTATATCTCCATATAGCCACACCCTATAACTCCTCGTATTGCTCCATATAACCTCTCCCTATAACTGCTCCTACTGCTCCATATAACTTCTCCTGATAACTCCTCCTATTTCTCCATATAACCTCTCCCTATAACACCTCCTATTGCTCCATATAACTCCTCCTATTACTCCATATATACTCTTTGTTTTTAGATTCCCATGCTATGCTGAAGTTAAGGGGTAAATTAGTTAGCTAACACATTTGGAAGAGATATCAGCTGCGCTAAATGAATACCACCAAACCATGTATCTATACAAAAAGTAAACATAACGTATAAATAAATTGCAAATATGTTGAGACTAAGTAAAGTGCAAATATGTGTAAGCTGTAGCAGTCAAATCTACACCCATGGTAAAACACGTTCTATTGTAACAGTAAAAAGGGGCTAAGTATGTGTTGTAATAGCACAAAAAAAAAAAGAAATACAGGCAGTCCTCGTTTTACAACGCTTCGTTTTACAACAAAAGGCTTATCCAACGCTAGGCAATGCATACCTATGTTCATTTTTACAACGCCAAAACAGCTTATCCAACGCTCTTACGACGCTTTGCAAAGTTGTTTATGTGTATATAATATATATATTATACTATATAATATATTATATTTTTATATTATGTTATATTATATATATAATTCAGTATATGCACTATATAATTTATGTGTGTGTTGCATATCTTATTGTCTGCGTAAAATATTTTGTGTATTTTAGCTTTACATCGTTTCGCTATCCAACGCCATTTTGAGTAACGCATTGTGTCGGATAACCGAGGACTGCCTGTACAACTATAATGTCCAAGTGAATATATGAAAGTCACAAAAAAAGGTGAAGTTCAAAGTGATACAAAAAGGATATGACATTTCTGAGCCCGCTGGTGCATGAGGGGTTAATACCATGTGTATCTGTCCTGCAGCTGATCTCAGGTAGGATAGAGAGAGGAGAAAAGAGTGTAAATGAGTTAACCTCTATGCTGCCAGAGAGGCCTGAGACGCATTGCCTGGCATTTTATTATATTGCTCTGCCATGCGTGCGGGTCCCTGTAGCAGTGAAGGGGTTACATCCTGCTATACTGTGTATATTTGCAGCATCAGAATGGAACAATGGTGCTCAAAGTGCTGTGTGTGTGCTTCTGAAGGGAGGGAGACACTGGGTATTAAGGTATTGTGCATTGGTATACTCAGTCCATAATAATGGGGGTGGGGGCACCAGGAAGCCCTGAAGATTAGGGAAGTTGTCCTAGGACACCCTCCTTCACCTCATTGGGATAGCCCCTTAAGAGTACTCACAGTCTGTTCACCTCCAGAGTCTCCCTTCCAATGCGTGCTGCTATGTAAACGAATTCCAGAGATGTAGGTGTGTAGCGCACAGCATCCAACAGAGAACAGGTCTGGCAAAAACTTTCTTTATTGGCAAGGCATAAAAAAGAGGGGCGCAACCCTTCAACGCGTTTCGTGCAAAGCACTTTCTCCTCTCTCTATCCTACCTGAGATCAGCTGCAGGACAGATACACATGGTATTAACCCCTCATGCACCAGCGGGCTCAGAAATGTCATATCCTTTTTGTATCACTTTGAACTTCACCTTTTTTTGTGACTTTCATATATTCACTTGGACATTATAGTTGTACAGGCAGTCCTCGGTTATCCGACACAATGCGTTACTCAAAATGGCATGTGTAGGGAGAAGCAGGGAATATCCTGAAATAGACCAAGTTCACCCACGCAGGTTGTGGTGTTACCTGCTGGCACTGCCATGCTACCACTGGCACTGTCACCTGAAACAATGATAGTCCTATTGACATGGTACTAACAAAGCTGATAATGACCCTGTTTGACGGTTGGAGTGACACCCAGGGAAGCAGTGACACTGGCAGTGACCTTTTATAGGGAGCAGTGATGTTCGGAATGACACTGTGACACGGTGACAATGACATTGGCAGTGACCTCATGACAGAGAGCCAGTGATGCCGAGATTGATGCAGTGACATAGTGACAGCTACACTGAAAGTCACCCAAAGACAGAGAAGTAGTGCCCCGGCACACACTATAAAAAGTGACAACATCTGAACAGTGACATTAGAGTCCTACTACTGCAGTGTTCTGATGACACTAACAGTGACCCATTCACTGACTGTCACCCAGCAACATTCTTAGGCTGTGCTTATAGTAATGTCGATGGTGACATGCTCGTGACTGCTGATGTCACACGCCACCATCGCTGTAGCGAAAGTTGCACTCAAGTAGGTGCAGGAGGCAGAGAGAGGAGGCAGTGGGTGCAGGAATCAGAGAGAGGAGGCAGTGGGTGCAGGAATCAGAGAGAGGAGGCAGTGGGTGCAGGAGGCAGTGGGTGCAGGAGGCAGAGAGAGGAGGCAGTGGGTGCAGGAGGCAGAGAGAGGAGGCAGTGGGTGCAGGAGGCAGAGAGAGGAGGCAGTGGGTGCAGGAATCAGAGAGAGGAGGCAGTGGGTGCAGGAGGCAGAGAGAGGAGGCGTGGGTGCAGGCAGGCAGGAGACGCAGAGGAGGCAGTGGGTGAGGGGCAGAGAGAGGAGGCAGTGGGTGCAGGAATCAGAGAGAGGAGGCAGTGGGTGCAGGAGGCAGAGAGAGGAGGCAGTGGGTGCAGGAGGCAGAGAGAGGAGGCAGTGGGTGCAGGAATCAGAGGGAGATTTTTCTTTTTTTTTAAATTACAGATTTAGAACCGAGGATCCTTAAAAACTGAACCATGCTATTTTTAGCTCCAGGGACTCTGCTGGTTTTTTTTTTTACTAGTGAGCTGTTTTTTTTCTAGTGAACCCTCAGAGTTTTTCATGGCCATCTGATAAGAAGCCTCAACCTCATTCCAACAATGGCATCGCGGCTTCCTATTGGCCTGCCAGACCCGTGACATTTGGCAGCCATTTTGATTTCTGTAACAGGGAGAGAAACACTGGCAGCTAAACTGGTAAGTATCCTGGGAAATGGGGGGTCCCCTGAGATAAAAATAGCATGGATCAGCTCTGGAGAACACCCCAGGTTTGAGTTCTGGAAAATAAACCTTTTTTTTTTTTTTTTTTAAATAGGCGAGGTGGGATTGCTATTTTAACACACTGGTACACAAACACACACACATTAACACAATAATACACATACAGACACACTGATACACATTAACATAATGATACACATACAGACACGTACACAAACGCGCACACACACACACACACACACACACACACATTAACATAATGATACACATACAGACACACTGATACACACATGCACAGATACATATACAAAGGCACTGATGCATACGTTTTCAACACAGATCTGCAGACTCACATGTACATATACACACCGACCGACACACTCTTATATACTAAAGACATTGTAAGTCTGTGAGTTTGGTTCATTTGGGCGCTGCACCCCTGAAGATACAGTGCAGGGCCCCAAATTAACACCCCTTCCATATCAGAGGGGCTGGCAACACATCACAGAGTCTTAGAATAACATCAATTCCAGCATTAATGCAGCTAACTAACTGTCTGCATATGGATAAATAATAACACCCCCATCCCAACATCCCCTCCCCAGGTCCCTGGAGATAACTCTTCTGCAATATAAAGTGACATAGGAATCCAGGCCCATGCAATCCCCTTGTAGAAGAACCCATTAAACAGGCACCAGCACAAATGGACAGCTAATGGCATTTAAATTGGCAGCAGGGGGGAGGTGGAAATAAATGAGAGTTTTATTGCAACATCTTGGCAGAAAGGAGCACTTCGGGACATCTGATATTTGGCTATTTTATTCAATGCCGGCTTCCGAAATACCTTAACCTCTTCATGGCTGGGGAGACCTACAGTGCATGGCTGGACATTATTATATAGTGAAGAAGAAGAATCAGGCACACGGTCTTAATCATAAATGAAAAGGGGGTATATTGTGCCAAGGAATCCAACGTTTCGGCAGTATTACTGCCTTTTTTAAGGTGTAGGCACTACCATCATTCCATGGGCATTATTATATAACAAATATATTATGCTTTTAATATATAAAAAAGTAAGATATGAACTTGCAAATATATATACTTTTATATATTTATATGTAATTAATGTTAAATGAATACCACATTCATATCACCTTTTTGTGATCGATGCAAGAAAGCCTTATATTTCTTTATGGCCAAAAGACTGACCTTTGATGTTAGTGAGGCAGGTTTCAGATCATTCCAAGTTTTCATAATTAAAGATATTTCCTCTCAGTGTTTCTTATTTGTGAGCACCGAGGGGTCTAACAATTCCTAATAATCTGGTTGCTCTCCTTTTATGAGTGACAATATGTGCACCCGTCTGGCAGCAGAGATGAAACTGCTGTTTGACAGTTCAGCACCTGGACAGCTCCTAAAGGAGGGGAGATGAGGAGTGCAGCTGCTCCCTATAATTTATCCTATTGCTGCATATAACCGCTCCCTATACCTCTTCCTATTGCTCCATATAACTGCTCCCTATAACTCCTCCTATTACTCCCTATAACTCCTCCTATTGCTCCATATAACTCCCCCTATTGCTCCATATAACCTATCCCTATAACACCTCCTATTGCCCCATATAACCGCTCCAGATAACTCCTCCTATTGATCCATATAACCTCTCCCTATAACTCCTCCAGGGTGGGTTGCAGGGGAGCCAGGATGGCCTTAGACCCAGGAGTTGGTGGCTGTGTGGTAGAGATGGAAGTAGGAGAGGTTGCAGGCTGCAGCAGTGGTTTAGGCCTTGGGGAGCCTGATTGCAAGTTACAGGAGATTTTGGAGAAAAAGGAAAGAGCAGAACAGATCCTGCTTAAGAAAGAAGAGAACCAAGCTTTATTGCAGATGTATAACAGTAAGAAGGCAGAGTTGGAAGAAGAAAACATTAAATTAAAGAAATGTCGTGGTTCTGAGAGAGATGTGCACAAGAAGCAAATACATTATCTGCGTGATGAATTAAACTGATTGGAAGGTGAGATTGCTAAAATAGCAGTGGATCCAGTCAAACAGAAATATTCCCTTTTGAAAACAATTGAAATGCTTACACACAGTGCTGAGCAAAGTGCAGAGCAGGGCGCAGAGAAAAATGCAGAGCAAGGCACTGATTTATGTTGTAGAACAAGAAGCAAGAACCCCAGTAAGAGTCACATTAAAAGCGCTCAAGAAAGATAAGTTTGGAGACGCCTAAAAGAAGTGGGAGAGAAACTAGATCCCAGAACAAGTCTGGAAGGCCTAAAGATAAAACAGAGAACTTATCCCAGGAAAACTCTGACTCAGATCCTGACAGTTTAATTCAATCAACTGCCAAGAAAATCCCAAAGGGGTAAAGCTGCTAAAGAAAGGAAAGCAAGGGACCGGCGGCTAAAAGGTTTCTACAGAAGAAGGTAACAGCCCTGAAATAGGGTCCAAAGACTTCAGGAAAGGGGACTCACCTCAGGGTGTATCAGACTGTGAGCAAGGATCTGTTCCAGAGCTTCCAGCATCCCAGGGGTTAATAGCAGAAGCAGCAGAAGATTTAGTTTAAAGCCCATTGAATGCAAAGAAAGCAGCAGACACCTGTGATGTTAGGTTATCTCAGACTCCCACGCTGGGAGAAGTTAAAGCAATTACAAAGAACTCTGAAGAGTAGCAAAGCAAGAACCTAGAAACTTTGGGAGGACATCAGGTGGAATTGGAGTTTGTACCTGAGAGCATTTAGCCAGAGAACCTATGCTCACCTGGACTTACAGAACCATCCCCTGCTTATTAGCAGGTGATTCACAACCCTGAGAGGGGAGAACAGCAGGTGGTAATTAGCAGCAATGGAGACAACATTAACGCTGTAGTGTCTGGGAGGGAAATGAAAGTTGTAAAGACTGAAATTGCTGCTCCTATCCAGATGTTTCCTGATAATAGACTGGCCTAAACAGAAGATGGGGTAAAGCAAAGTAATGGAATTAAGGCAACCCTAGTTTATACAGCACCTCATTCAGCCTGGAGTGGGAGGTCCTTTGTAAGTTCTGTGGACAGAAATGTTCAACCTTTGAAAAGGAGAAATGTGGTAAAGTTGAGGTATAAAGGCGGAGAGGAGATGAACCCCGACAGGATTTTTATTGGAATACATCTATTAAAAGAATCCTTAGGCTTCAGAGCAGATGAAATGTATGCACTTATCCATGTTCCAGACACCTGTGATTATTATGTCAGCTTTAAGAGACCTCAAGCTTTGGACTATTTCTGGACAAGATATGAGAGTAGTAAAAACACTGAATTATGGAAGTCCTTTGTAGCTATTCCTGTGTCTAAATCAGAGATAAAGTCTGTAACAATTCTCTTCAGACACCAGTCAGTCCCAATATCAGATATTCTGATATGACTTGGCAGACAATGTGAAGTACTGGCTCCACTACAAAAATCATGGATGCAGAGGACATCTGAATAGGAGGCTGGAAAGTGCAAGTCAGACTTTGGTGACATGACAATGTTACAAAAGATCTGCCCAACTCTTTCTTTATTGGAAGAGAGAAAGGAAACTGTTTTTATTAAGGTCAGCCAACCATGTGCCATTGATGTGGTTCAGCCAGACACATAAGTATTACATGTGATGTGCAAAAGTGCAACTTGTGCCAGTCCGTGGGCCATGAGAGGGCAAGTTGTATAAAGATCAAATGTAATTTATGTAGTAAATTTGGACATTCATATTGGAGTTGTGCAGATGCATGGCATAATGCTGACATAATTTGTCCAGATCAGCCTGGGAAAGGAGTTTGCCCAGATCCACCTGCAGACAAAGCTTTCCCAGATCCACCTGCGGATGAAGCTTGCCCAGATCCACCTGCGGACGAGGTCTGCCCAGATCCACCTGTGGATGAAGTCTGCCCAGATCCACCTGCGGACAAAGTCTGCCCAGATCCACCTGCGGATGAAGTTTTCCCAGATCCACCTGCGGACGAAGTTTGCCCAGATCCACTTGCAGATAGATTCCATACAGATCTACTGGTGGAAGAAGAGATTATGGATTGTGTTGACATGGCCCAAGGAATATTAGAAAATACCTTAGAGGGAACCTTCTCAAACTCACTTCCAGAAGCAGAACAGTCTGAGAATACAATGGATGAATTTATAAAGAGTGTAATCCTGGTGGGCAATAAAGATAAACACAGAACGTAGAATTGGATACAGGCTAAAAGAAGGAAGAAGGGCCCAGTAAAAAGACTTGGAGGGACTCTGTGTCTTCCTACAGGTCCTGCTGGTAAACTTCCTCAGGTGCCTGTAAAGAATCGTTTTTCTGTTCTTAGGAAGGATTGGGGTTCAAGAGCTGAAGACCCTGATGATGTAGAGGAACTTTCCTTATCCGAAGAGGAGCATAATATGGACATTTCCATAGGGATAGCCTTGGACATGACCCCACCTTTGGTGGCCACTAAGAGGTCATTAAGATTGGTCATTGGGGGATAATGTGGGGAAAAAGTAATATTTGTTTAGATATTAATCCTTTTAAGGTAGCAGCTATTAATGTGGCAGTTAAGGCTCTTATTTGGTTTCAATTAAAAATGTGTATAAAGGGGAAGTGAAGGTGCTGTTGAGGAGGAATGTTGAAACAAATGATGAGTTAATATTGATATAGTATAAGTTTGTACATCATTTGCAGTTTTTGTTTGAAAATGTTCTATGAAATTTAATGCTGGAATTTTTTTTCCAATAAAAAGAGTTCCTCATATTGCTCCATATAACCTATCCATATAACTCCTCCTATTGCCCCATATAACCCCTCCATATAACACCTCCTATTGCCCCATATAACCTATCCTTATAACTTCCTCCTATTGCCCCATATAACCTATCCTTATAACTTCCTCCTATTGCCCCATATAACCTCTCCTTATAACTTCCTCCTATTGCTCCATATAACCTCTCCTTATAACTTCCTCCTTTTGACCAATATCACTCTTCCTATTGCTCCATATAACCGCTCCCTATGACTGCTCCCTATAACTCCTCCTATTGCCCCATATCAACCCTCCCTATAACACTTCCTATTGCTCAATATTACCGCTCCCTATAACTCCTCCCATTTCTTCATATAATAGCGCCTTATAACTCCTCCTATTGCTCCCTGTGCCTATATACCTATGCAAAACTAGGTGTACTATATAGTAACAAATCCTCCCTAAGTCTGCTGGACAGAAAGCGCATCGCATAGGAGATGCTGATGCCAATTATAGACTATGGGAACATAGTATATAGCACAGCACCCCAAAACCACCATAGCAAATTTAATACCCTCTACAACTCAATATGCCGCTTTGTCCTCCAATGCAACTACAACACATATCACTGCGAAATGCTCAAAGAACTAGATTGGTCATCACTTGAGTCTAGGTGCAAAGTTCACCTTTCCTGTCTTGCCTTCAAATACTTTCTGGGCAAGCTACCCATCTATCTGAACAAGCTCCTCACCCCTACCACATGCAACACATATCTGAGATCTGACACCAAAAGACTGTTCATGGTCCCAAGGTTCAAAAAAGAATCCGGCTGCTCCTACTTCTCTTATTGTGCACCCCAAAACTGGAACAGTCTACCGGAGACTCTCACTGCCGCCACCAGTCTAAGTTCTTTCAAAACTAAAGCTGGTTCACATTTTAATCTGGTCTGTAACTGTTATATACGCCTATAATATATATTATCTTTAACTGTGTATACAATGTATTTTATATAATGTACTGTATAACCCCTTTCACTCATTTTAACCATGTATTTGTCATTATAACTCTGTGCCCAGGATATACTTGAAAACGAGAAGTAACGCTCAATATATTACTTCCCGGTAAAACATTTGATAAATAAATAAATATAAACGCTCCCTATAACTCCTCCTATTGCCCATATAACTGTGCCCTATAACTCCTGCTATTGCTCCATGCAACTGCTCCCTATAACTAGGGTACCCCATATAATGAAAGAACAGCATCTCAAACCTAGCAGATGTTTTAGACACATAGGAGAATACATTACAGGCCTCCCAGACAACAAATGGGTTAAAACCTCCCCACCTCCATGACCCCAGAGTTGCCTGAATTAGGAATGATGTCCCAGTTGACTTATTGCTGTGCTTGTAATCTCTTAACAGCTGATTGCAGGGAAATCCTATTTCCAGGGTTTGATTGTCAGTATTGTTCTTATGCAAATCCGCATCCCATCTCAGGCTTGGTGTGGGGGATCTGGGGTATAAATATGATGTGCCACTGAAATTTCTGTCCGTCTGCGCTCCTGGGTCTCAACTCAGAGCCTCAGCTGTTTTCCGCGGCTACACAGAAATAATAATGATGAATGGCATTTTACATTATTTTGTCAGCTTCTGTTAAACTTGATTCGTGTGCCGGGGGTTGGGGGAGATTGGGGGGGGGGGGAGAGATGGGGGGAATATTTCTGGGTCGTGTTGCTTATAGATATAGGGCGGCTTAGTTGCAGTTCCTGGGTTTTCTCTTAACCCCTTTGATGCCTGAATGGTCAGTAACGTGGCTGATCTCTCTGGCAGCTAAGGCGTTAATCCCAATCATACAGTTTTAGGGAGATCGTAAAATGATATCTTTTTTATTTTTTAAATGCTTTTCATGTACTTTGTTTTCTTCAACTAACCTGGCGTTATGTGATATAAAACCAATACACATCCCGGATTCATTGGGAATGATTTTAATGTTAATGTAAATGCTAATTTAATGTTATTGTTAAAAGCGTGACTTGCAATTATCTGTGTAATTTTTATTACAGGACATGTATATCATCCGTCAATGTTATGGCTCTATCAGTAGCAGATGCCCATGAACAATGATCTTTTATATTTGACTGTGACAGGATAGCTTGATACTTATGAGTAGGCTTTTTCCTCTCTGTAAAATGCATCTCAATAGGTCTCAGGCCCGTATTCTATAAAGAGCAACCGTGCAGATCCTGCTTCAGTTAACTTCTCCCAATAACTCCTCCTATTGCCCCATATAACCGCTCCCTATAACTTCTCCTATTGCTCCACTAAACCCCTCCCTATAACTCCTACTATTGCCCCATATAACCACTCATAACTCTTCCTATTGCTCCATATAACTCCTCCTATAACTCCATATAACCGCTCCCTATAACTTTTCCTATTGTTCCATATAACCGCTCCCTATAACTCCTCCTATTGCTCCAGATAACCCCTCCCTATAACTCTTATTATTGCCCCGTATAACTTCTCCCTATAACGCCACTTATTTCCCCATATAAACACTCCCTAAAACTCCTCCTATTGACCCATAGAACTCCTCCCTATAACTCCTCCATGGCCCCATATAACCGCTCCCTATAACCCCTCCTATTGCTCCATATAACTGCCCCCTATAACTCGCACCCCATAGTCATCTCGCTGCACCCGTTCTCTATGCTCTGGACATGGGCCCCCATTCTCTTCTCTCTGTACCTGGGCCCCCCGTTCTCTTCTCTCTGTACCTGGGCCCCCCACAAAAAATAGTACTGGTCTCCTAGTGACCGACCACTAAACACCTCGCCGATAACTGCCCGAGCTATTTGGGCCCTATAACCGGCTCATTACTCGATTCCGTAATTGCTCCATTAAAAACAACTCAACATCCTAAATAGACTCCATATAACCTGGCTAGAAGGGGATCCCTATGAACTTTTCAACTATAATGTTCCATAGAAACGCTCCCTATAACTCCTCCTATTGCGCCAGATACCCCAAGGACCCGAGGTAGCCCTTATTATTGGCAACGTAATTGCCGCCGTGATACTTCGTTCGCCTAAACAGCCGACACTTTATTGTCCCCTATAAACACGATCCTAAACGTACCGAATCCTTACCCATAGAACTCCTCCCTAATAACGATCCCCAGTTGCCCCATGAGTAACCGGATCTGCGCTATAACGCCCTCGCTATTGCTCCCATATACTGCCCCCTATAAGCGCACCCCAGAGTCATACGTCGGCTGCCAAGCAAAGGACCCGCTCTAGTGTCTCGGGAGGGCATGTGTCGCGGCTGCGCCAATAGCGCTTCTGCTCTGTACCTGGGCGCCAACCCCGGGAATCAAACTTCTCTCTTGAAAACCGTGGCGCCCCGGTTACGGTCTTCGGGCAAAGTCGATACGAACTGCCCGCAAGGCCAACCGAGGGCCTTTCGGTCATAGATTCTCTCTGTAACCTGGTCCCAGCCCTGCTCGTGCTCTCTGTCCTGCCCCCCCCCCTGCGCTATACATCTCTGTCACTGGGCCCCCTGCGTTCTCGTTCTCGTCTGTACCGGGCCCCCCATTTGTTTTTTCTCTTCCGCTGTACCTGGTCCGCACCGTGTCTCTTCTCTCTGTACCGGTCCCCCCCCCCCCATTCATTTCTCTCGGTACCTTGTGCCCACCCCGTTCTCTTCGTCTCTGTACCTGGGCCCCCTGTCTCTTCTCTCTGTAGCTTCTCTCTGTAATACCTGCCCGCCACCCCCCCCCTTCTCTTTCTCGTCTGTGTTAAAACCTGGCCCCCCCCGTTCTCTTCTCTCTGTACCTGGGCTCCCGTTCTCTTCTCTCTGTGACCTGCCCCCCCCGTTCTCTTCTCTCTGTACCTGGCCCCCCGTTCTCTTCTCTCTGTACCTGGGCCCCATTGCTCTCTCTTCTCTCTGTACTGTTGCCCCCCCCCATGCTCTTCTCTCGTGTCCCTGGGCCCCCGTTCTCTTCGCTCTGTAACCTGGCCCCCCCTTCTCATTCGTCTCTGTACCTGCCCCCCCCGCCAAACAACGTTCTGCCTTCGCGGTCGGTACCTGGACCGCCCCGTTCTCCTTCTCTCTGTACCTGTGCTCTCACCGTTCTCCCTTACTCTCTGTACCTGCCCCCAGCGCCCCGCTTCTCTTCTCTCTGTACCTGGCCGTCCAATCTCCTTTCTCGTCTCTCTGTACCTTGCCGCCCCGCCCCCCGTTCCTCTCTCTGTACCCTGGGCCCCCCCCCCGTTCTCTTCTCTCTCTTCTCTCTGTACCTGGGCCCCCCGTTCGCTTCTCTCTGTACCCTGGTGCCCCCCGTTCTCTTCTCTCTGTACCTGGGCCCCCCTGTTCTCTTCTCTCTGTACCTGGGCCCCCCGTCTCTTCTCTCTGTACCTGGGCCCCCCCGCCCCCCCCCCCCAGTTCTCTTCGTCTCTGTACCTGCCCCATCCGCCCCCCTCCCCCCCCACACATTCTCTTCTCTCTGTAACCTGGCCCCCCCTTTCTCTTCGCTCTGGACCTGGGGCCCCCGGATTCTGTCTATCCTCGTGACCTGGGCCCCTGTTTCTCTTCTCTCTCGTACTGGGCCCGTCCGTTCTCAAACTTCTCTCTGTACCTGGGCCCACCCCCGTTCTCTTCTCCTGTGACCTGGGCCCCATTCTCTTCTCTCTAGACCTGGCCCA
This sequence comes from Ascaphus truei, assembly GCA_036426205.1. Classification (NCBI taxonomy): domain Eukaryota; kingdom Metazoa; phylum Chordata; class Amphibia; order Anura; family Ascaphidae; genus Ascaphus; species Ascaphus truei. The sequence continues at coordinate 58,238,485 of CM071573.1, read as the reverse complement.
AAACCCCCGTTCTCCTTCTCTCTGTAACCTGGGCCCCTTCTCTTCTTCTCTGTACCTGGCCCCCCGTTCTCTTCGACTCGGTCCTGGCCCACCCTTGTCTCTTCTCATCTGACCTGGGCCCCCCGAGTTCTCTTCTCTCTGTACCTTGGCCTCCGTTCTCTCTCTCTGTAACCGAATGTCCCCCTGTTCTCTTCTCATCTGACACTCTGCCCCCCGTTTCTCTTCGCGTCTGTACCTGGGCCCCCCGTTCTCTTCTCTCTGTATCATCTGCCCCCCACGTTCTTGCGCTGGCTCATTTCTGTACATGCCCCGCACCCCATAGTTCTCTTCTCATAGTACCGTGGGCCCCCAGTTCTCTTCATCTCTGGCGGCGTCTGTACCTTCCCCCCCCACCATGTTCTTCGTCTCTGTATCTGGGCCCCCCCTCCGTTCTCTTCTCTCTGTACCTGGCCCCCCCGTTCTCTTCTCTCTGTACCTGCCCCCCCCCCATTCTCTTCTCTCTGTACCTCCAAACCCACCCATTCTCTTCTCTCTGTACCTGCCCCCCCCCCATTCTCTTCTCTCTGTACCTGCCCCCCCATTCTCATCCTCTTACAACCTCCCAGAACCCCCACCCCCATATCTCTTCTCTCGTGTACCCCTGGGCCCGCCCATTCTCTTCTCTCTTGTAAAAACCATTGGAGCCCCCCTTCTTCTTCTCTTCGTTACCTGTGTACCTGGCCACTACCGCCGTTCTCCTTTCCTGTACCCTGTGCCGGAA
>CM071573.1:57904932-58237673 GCA_036426205.1 Ascaphus truei | reverse complement strand
CCTCCCCCCCCCCCCCGTTCTCTTCTCTTTGTACCTGGGCCCCCCATTCTCCTTAACAATAAGACAGACACTGGATAGGACAGCAAGTCTCACTGTGGCATCATGTGGCAGGCTCCGTGTCACCTGAGACTGATGTAACCCAAGAGGCCACACAGGGGGCTAGTAGAAATGCTGCACTTTTAACCCCCTGTGCTGTCACAAGTAGAGATGGGCCCGGTGTCAAATCCGCAAACGGATTTGGTCCATTTTAATCTGCACAGATTCAGTAAAAACCGCCATTGGATACAATTCGTGGACGGATTTGTGGAATCTGCCAATGGATTGCTGAATCCACGCATTGGATTCCACAAATCCGTCCACGGGTTGCGGAATCCATGGTGTATATTGCTAATAATAATAATAAAAAAATTGTAAAACGCGAATCGCTCTTTTTGAGATGAAATCCGCAGACCAAAGGAACCAACCGATTCCCTGCAGATCCAAACCGCCCCAAAAAATGTGCCCCTCTCTAGTCACAAGTGCCAGCGATGCATTGTGCAATAAAGGGGTTAATCAATTGCCCAATAAAATAATTTCAGATCTTTTATTCTGTCTGTCTCTTTTTTCTCTCTCTATATATTAACACTATTTTCTATTTCTTATTTTTTCTCTCATTCCCTCTTCCAGTTGCACTCTCTCCCCATCTTTCTCTTTTCCACCTCCTCTTCTACCTCTAAGCCTCTCTCACAGTCTCTCCTATTTCCCTCCTACCATTCTCCACCTGTCCCCTTTATTCTTACCCTTCTCTTCATCCCTCATTTACTCTCTCTAACTTTCTCCTTCTTCTTTGTATTGTCACTCTCATTCTCTCTCCCCACACTTCTCTTATTATTTCCTTTCTCTCCCTCTCCCTCCCCAGAAAGAGTTAATCCACAAGAAAGGGAGACACTTCACTGCATGGAGATACCCTGCCAGTGCAACAAATCACTGCAGGAGGTAGGTTACCCTCAGAAAACAGCGAAAAGGGGCTATTCACAATGTAACATAACCCCAGCAGTGCATCAGAGCAAAATCGGGGATACAGCTGAATTTTAACACCAAGCATGGTAGTAAAGGGTGCAGACTATAAAACACCACGCATGCGCACATCAGCCATCCCTCTCTGCCCCTTTAGTTAAAGGCTGTGGACAGAGCAGCAGTGTTGGCTATCTGTGCCTCTCACTCATCACATTGATCCCTGATGGGATTGTCCCTGGGAGAGGTGCAGATGGAGGGGGGGAGATCAGGGGTCCTGAGGCTACAGCCCTACAATAAACATACCCACAATCTGCAGATCTGACATCTCAAACCTCACAGGAGACGTGGGAAGACAATGCTGTCTGTACCCTATTGAACACACCCCTTCTGGCTTACATTTGGACTGATCATCCTGCGGGATCTCTCAGCAGAGGTTTACAAGAAGCTATGTTAAACCTGGATGCTTAACCTGTCTTTTCCCTTTGTTTTCTCTTCATCACTGGTGCTCACCTTTTTTTATCTCTCCCTCAGTCACTGGTACCCATCTTATCGCTCCATCACTGGTACCCACCTTTTGTTTATCTCTCCCTCAGTCACCGGTACCCATCTTATCGCTCCATCACTGGTCCTTACATTTTTGCTCTTCAGTTGGATTGACATAAACTGTATTTTGGAAGGTGTTACTAATGCATTCCTACAGACTTTGAAGATGAACCTACAATATCCAAGCAGGTAAAAGAGCAACCCTTTTATTAAATGTCCTATTAACCGTGTTCCCCTTTTATTAAATGTCCTATTAACCGTGTTCCCCTTTTATTAAATGTCCTTTTATGCGTGTTCCCCTTTTATTAAATGTCCTATTAAGTGTGTTTCTCTTTTATTAAAATTGCACGGGTTTTATTAAAGGGCACCCTTGTTAAATCTCATATCGGACCTTATAACATTCATATTCCCTTTTATTTAGGCTCATTATGGGATAACACTGTGGGATTAAGTGCTTTCCTTAAAATATATATTTTCAGTGCACAGCAACGCATTGCTTTTGCAAAGGGGTTTTAATTCTACAGAGCAGCGTCTATTTCAACTAATCCCTTATCAGCCCAGCTTCATTCGTGTTGTGGCTTTAAAACATAATACGATATAAGGGTTTATTTATAAAAGATTTCTTCTTTTCGATTTTTCATTACAGAAAAAATAGCATAATTAAAAAAAAATAGTAATCAGATTATATTCCTAAAATGCTATTTAGTGGAGAAAACAAACTGAAACAAAACTTTGATAAATGATTCCCATGATATCTTGTGTTTATAATGAAATCTACAAATGCAGAGTGTCACCCGCCCACAGAAACCCTTTCTGAATGTCTATGAAAGATAAAAGCATTATTAGACTAATTCAATTAGAATACAGAATGTTTTTCACCTTATCTATTTTACCATGTTTAATGTCATTGGCATAAAGCACTTTGCATATAACCTAAATCCCTACATCATAATATAACAATCTCTTGCAATGGGAATTACTATGTAATAACAGGCACAAATCAGTCAGTAATATTGCACACCATCAATGATGCCTTATTGCAGGGGTGCTCAACTCCGGTCCTCAAGAACCCCCCCCCCCCAAGAAGATTAGGATATCCCTGCTTCAGCACAGGTGGCTCAATCAGTGGCTCAGTCGCAGATCTATGCTGAAGCAGGGATATTCTGAAAACCAGACCTGTTGGTAGCTCATGAGAACTGGAGTTGCCCACCCCTGATCTAGAGTGATGGGACTTTAAATGTGAATCGTATTGTAGCTGCTAGTCAAAACCAATATAATTGGCATTTGTCATTATGACTTTTTTTCACTAGAGCAGCTGAGGTCATTAGAAACCCCTGAATAACCAATTACCAGCCCTATTGAAATTGATAGGGGGTTTAGGAGAAAGAGACACTGCAGAATTGGAGTGTGCAGCATTATTAAAGGCTGGGAGAATGATTTATTGGTGTGCCCCGCTGCACAAATGGTGCTACCTACTGTAAATGCAACAAACAACACCAGATTTTATCAGCAACAAAAACGTATTGACTGATTTTTATGGGATGTATTTGTGTGTGTGTGTTTGTACTTGCATACTGTGGTCTTTCTGTGTGTGTCAGAACTCTAAACAAAGACAAATTATTTTTTAATGTAAACTAGAATAAATGTTGAAGCATTAATCCAGTCCCATTCTTAATAATATCGTTTTAAATATACAGCAGATCTTTTTTGGCTGATTCTTAATTAAATGGTACTGAACCCAGTTCCCCTGAGTTTTACTTTTATATATTCATTTGTGTTTCACATACATAATATATATATATATATATACACACACGCACACACACACACACATACATTTTTGCACCACCTTCTGCTCCAATTTTGCAGTCATGAGATTTCTAAACCCTTCCTAGGCTTTAAGATTCAGAACTGCAGCTCTTGATCTAACTCTGCAAAAGATTTAGAATGTAGAATGTGTAGGATTCCCAGTGCAAGGAGCGTGAGAAACTTAGTACAGTTTGTTTTATTTTGATGCAGATTATTAGTGTTAACCAAGTGTATTGTATTTTTCCCTAAAACTCCTATTGCTCCATATAACTACTCCCTATAACTCCTCCTATTGCTCCCCATAACTGCTCCTTATAACTCCGCCTAATGCTCCATATAACGCTTCTTATAACTCCTCCTATTGCCCCATATAACCGCTCCCTATAACTCCTCTTATTGCTCCATATTGCTCCATATAACCACTCCTTGTAACTCCTCCTATTGCCTCATATAACCCCTCCCTATAACTCCTCCTACTGCCCCATATATCTGCTCACAATACCTCCTCCTATTGCTCCATATAACTGCTTCCTATAACTCCTCCTATTGTGCCATATAACCGCTCCCTATAACTGCTCCTATTGCTCCATATAACCCCTCCCCATAGCTCCTCCTATTGCTCCACATAATTGCTCTATATACATATATATATATATACATATATATATATATATATATACATATATATATATATATATATGTCTGTATGGCTGGTTGTCTATACATAGGTCTGTGTGCGTTGGTGTGTGTGTGTAGATATAAGTTTATGTGGTGATGGGATGAAACCCAGAACAATCATCTGAGAATAGAATGGATTTACATGGCTAAATGCTTTCAATGTTTTGGAACCCCAATATATTTTGGTAAGTGGCACTGAAGGGTTTTTGTTATAGACCCCACAAACGTTAATTGATTGGGTGCTATTGTTCTGCAGATGGCCGGGGCTGCGAGTGTTAACTCCATGATAGTGATTTCTCACTGATGGAGATAAATTAGCAGAATGGAAAAAAAATGCACTGGGGAGAAAAAAAAAAAGGTGTTAGTGAAATAATGAGAGTGTACTTGCAGTATATGGGGTCTGAGCAGATACAGGGCAGGGAGGAGTATAGGGGTAATTTATCAGTCTTCCAGCTGCAAAGCTGGAGAAAACCCAGTGCAATAAACAGCACCAGATTTAACAAAGAACGCTAATCCCACTGAAAGCAATGCCCATTTTTCTTTTGATAAATCTGGTGCAGTTTTTGCAAGAAAGACTCTAGTAAATAACCGTATATATATATTTTTTTTTCTTTGATGAATCTGGTGCAGGTTTTCCCCATATATGTCACATATGTATATGGATATGTAGGGGGGGGGGGGGGAACTACACGAGACATCCAAGAAAAATAAAAAGAAAATCCAGTGCTGTTTTCCTACCATTGGTTTTGCATCCGGAAAACTTTTGTCCAAACCCCCTTTCATGCCCGATTATAAATAAGGGGTTCTGTCAATCTAGTGATCCAAAGTTGTAATTTAAGCAATATCACCTCTGAGCTCCCGAGAAGGTGAAAAATATTAATTTAGCCTTGAAATTCAGCTTTGCTTTGGCTCCCCGCGGGTCTCACTTACAGTATAATACAATTTTAATACCATCTGTGTCTGTATTTTTAGCCTCTCCCTGTTGAAATGCTCTTGGCCAGCAATCTGAGACTAAATCCAGCGAACCATTTTTTGCCAGCGATGACATCACTGGAAATCAGAGAACCCCGTTGGGTTCCGTACTTTTGCTGATGCAGAGGTTACACCGAGAAAGCAGCCATCTTTGTTTGTTTCCATAGGAAATCAGCAACATGTAGTTCTATATTATTGTCTCTTTAGACAGTATCTATTTATCAAACTCTACTATCTGTACAAGTCTTCCGGTTAATGCGGGGCTGTGTTTTTTTGCCTCAATGTAGTAGTGGGAAGACTCTGATACACAGTCCCGCTAAATGTAAATATTCTGCAAAATTGCAAAACTGCCCCAAGATTTGTAGCAAATAAAAATACCGTTCACATGTCTCAGACAGGTCTGCGACCCGGCCTTTCCCCATTATCTCTTAGCATACAGTGCTTCCACTGCAGCTAGGGATTCTGGGAAATGACATGCAAATGAGCACTCACAGTGTCATCCTTTGCTTCTTATCCATTTTAACATGGAGCCCTGTAAGCTTATGCCTGCCGCATTACACAGCTTTTCAGCGCATCCTGGGTTAAAGAAGTGCAGAGCCACTAACCCTACTTCACAGACAGCTGTTTCGACCCTTTGGATCGCATCAGTGCGAGGTTGGTTGCTGGGTATGCAACGTGAAGCTGCTAGTGTCCCAGATTTATCAAAGCAAGAAAAAAAAAATCCCGTGGCTTGACTTTCTCTGATAAATCCCGTGCTGTTTTTTGCCGGTTCCAGTTCATCTCTATTCAAGGAAAACTGCAGCCATGTTTATTTGTTTAAGCCGTTAATGCTGCTCCGTGCTTCACTTCAACCCTGTCACGAGGGGTTAATGGACGTGTCATTTCCCTATCTCCAAAATCTGATTAAATATCACGGGAAGTGAGCTGGCATTTCCATGGCAACTGATGTATAGAAATAGTTTTCTGTCTCACGATGTGTCAGCTGTCTAGAGTTCACCCAGCGCTGCGTGGGTTAACCATTTGCCACAGGGCACAGCTAGGGTTGATTGTCAAGCAAATACTTTGCAGCATCTTCTGGCTGTGAAAGGGTTAACGCCCAGTGTGTGTCTCCTTTTCTCTCTCTCTCTCTCTCTCTCTCTCTCTCTCTCTCTCTCTCTCTCTCTCTCTCTCTCACTTATATACAGTATATCCTACTCCAGGGGTAGCCATCTCGAGTCCTCAAGAGCTGCCAACAGGTCAGGTTTTCCGGATATCCCTGCTTCAGCACAGGTGGCTCAATCAGTGGCTCAGTCAAAGACTGCATCATCTGTGCTGAAGCAGGGAAATCCTGAAAACCTGACCTGTTGGTAGCTCTTGAGGACTGGAGTTGGGTACCCTAAGGCTACCCTGTCACTCTCTCTTACTTTATCTTGCCTACTCTCTCTCTCGCGCTCCCTCGCGCTCCCTCGCAACAGAACAGTTAAACTGGTCTTGGCAATTGAAGGTGAGAAAAGCAGGCCGTGAAAAGGGGTTTGAAAAATGGCCCCCGTTAAGGTCTGACACCCGTGAATAACAGCTTCGTGAAGTGCAAATTTATTCTGGCGAACAATAGTTGCAGAAACACAAGGGGTCTGTTTATCAGCGCGCAGGAAACGGCCCAGAGCCATTTATTCCCTAGAGGGAAAAAATAAAATAACTTTTCAATATATTGTCTGCAAACATTTCATTACCTTCAAAAGCAAAAGATCAGGTCTTCAGTGCAATACTCTGTCTTATCAAAAACTCGTTGTCTTCCACTCTTAGCTCTTTGGCTAATGATGGAACCATAATTACTTCTCAAGAAGAAGCAGGATAATTAGGGGTCTGATGGGATGACTCACTCTCTCTCTCTCTTTTTCTATCAACCTTTATCCATCTTACTTCCTCTATCCTAAATGCTATTTGTTTTTTCTTGATATCTTCACCCTCACATTTTCTCTCTCCTCTTTCACACACTCTCCCTCATGCTCTCTTTCCATCCCCTTCTTTCTCCCTCTCTGCTTCACCCTCACACTTTCTATCTCTCTCCCCCCTCCTCTCTCACACTTTCTCTCTCCCTCCCTCTCTCTCTCTCTCTCTCTCACACTTTCTCTCTCCCTCCTATCTCACACTTTCTCTCTACCTTCTTTGCCTCACACTTTCCCTCTCCCTCTATTTTTAGATTGAATGGTATTGCAAACATTCTAATAAGAAAAATGTAAAGCAACATGCATTGCTGGCCACACAGGCAGTGAAGGGGTTATTCCCCCCCCCCTCCCTCTCTGGGGGGCAGATCCCAAATAACCTCACACTCACCCAAGAATTCACATCCTAATACTCCCCCGCTTGCTGTTTCTTAATGGGAAGTTAATCAGTGTTTCTGCATTTACATATTCATAGGCTGCCCATATATTATTCATACGCTGTCTCTGTGACAGATGTGTCGCCTATTCATTTTGCATTGTGCTAATTTGCACTTTGAACGCGCGGTATTTACATACCCAAATGCATTGCTGTTTACTTGCCATCAAAAACTTTCCTGACTAATAATCAGCATCCTGTATACACGTTGGGTTTTACTTGTTAACCCCTTAGTGTCTGTAGCAACGGATTGCACCAAGGGATTAAATTCTTCCAATTCTAAACCCAGGCCAAACTTCATGGACATAAAACGGCATCAAGATTTATATTTAAACTGGTAATATGTCCATGGTTAAAAAAAAAAAGCATTCTCCCCCTATAATCTTTATCTGATATATTTTGGTGATGAGACTTTTTTAAGTCCTCAGGCAAATTGTTCATTTTGATTTGTCTTTAATTATGATGCCGTCATTAATCAAACAGATAAACAGAAGTAGTTGATCTGCTGAAATTCGGTGTTCCCGGAGAAAAGCAAAAAATATTAATTTGTGTTACATATAAGTAAAACCATTAGCTTACGGTAGAGCGTTCTCTTACCGTGTACCTCACAACTGGAATAATCTACCGGAGACTCTCACAGCCATCGCCAGTCTACAGTAAGTTCTTTCAAAACTAAAGCGGTCTCTCATTTGAATCTGGTCTGTTACATACGCCTATAACATATATTATCTCTTACTCTGCGTGCAATGTCTTGTATATAATGTATAAACCTGCTCACTTATGTAACTATTTGTATCCATGTATTTGTCATCAGAACTCTATGCCCAGGACATACTTGAAAACGAGCGGTAACTCTCAATGTATTACTCCCTGGTAAAACATGTTATAAATAAGGAAACTAATGACACTGAGAAGTTGTATAAAGTGTGACCGACGCGTTTGCAGGACAAACATTTCCAATTTGAAGTTCTTTCCTTAATTCTGCTCCTTGTGCCTGTTCCCCTTAAAAATAAATTACAAATACAAGCACCACTGCCGGGCTCTGCAGACCTCCGTCGTGCTGTTATTATCCCTTCAGAGGTGCAACGTCTTTCAGGCCTGTCTTGCAGCACAGGGGTTAAGGCAGCGGGGACATTATCTGCCTTGAAATGCGGTAATTGCATCTTTTTTACTCTTTTTAATTGCTCTAAACTGCCATCTGCGAAGGAGATTGGAACAGACTATGGGGACCCCAGCAGATCTGTGTCAGTTTAATGTGTTTTCGCTTAAAATGTTAGGTTTCCGTTGTGTGATACAATGAGGAATCTGTTTGCTTTTGGGAGAGGTTGTAAGCTGCTTGTCTGATGGGTCTTGAGTAATGTCATTTGTTTGATTACTGTATATTGGTGCATCACTAACATATGCCATGATGCAGTACAATACCCACCATCTCTCCCATCTTTCTTCCCAATTCTATACCTTTCTGTCTTTCTCTCCTTTTCTCTTCTGTACATTTCTATCTCACATCTCATTCTGTTGTTTTCTCTTTCCCTGCCTCATTCTCTCTTGTAATCTCCCATCAAATCTCTCATACTTCCTTTGTCAAGCTCTCAATTTTATCTACCCCCTCTCTTTTTCCCTCCCTCACTTACTCACTCTTTTTCTCTTTATTACACTCACTATCCCTGCCCCCCTTTCACTTTGACTGCCCCCATCTCTCACTCTTCACCCCGTCTCTCCCCCCACTCACCTCTCTCACTCTCCCCTCTCCTCTCACCCCCCTTCTCCCTCACTCTTCCCCCTCCCTCTTCCCACCTCATCTCTCACTCTTCCCCCTTCCTTTACCCTCCTTCACCTCCTCTCCCCATCCCCCTCCTCTCTCCCTCCTCAACCCGCCCTTCTTTGCCCTCCTCCTTCTCCCCTCTTCTCTCCCTCTATCCCCTCCTCCTCCACTCGCTCCCCTCCTCGCCCCTTCTCCCTCTCCCTTTTCCTCCCCTCTCTCTCTACCCCCCCTATTCCCCTTCTCTCGCTCTCCGTCCCTCCTCCCCATCTCCTCTCCACCCCATCTCATCTCCCCTCTTCCTCCCCTTCTCCTCAACATCCCCCCATCTCTCACTCTTCCCCCCTTCCCTCCTCTTCTCCCCTCTCTCTCCCCCCTCTTCCTCTCCCTATCCCCCTCCTCTCTCCCTTCATCTCCCTCCTCTCCCCCGTCTCACTCTTCCTCAACTCTCTTGCTCTCCCCCCTTTCTCGCTCACCCCTCCTCTCCCCCCTCATACCACTTTCTCTCCCCTTCCTCCATCTGCTCTCCCCACCTCCCCTCCCCATCTCTTCTCCCCTCCTCACACCTCTCCCCTCCTCCTCCTTCCACTTCCTCCCCACTTCATTCTATCCCCTCCTCCCCTTTTCCTCCACCCCATCTCCCCTTTTCCAGCCCCCCCCACCTCCCCTTTTCCTCCCCCTCCTCCCCTTTTCCTCCCCCTCCTCCCCTTTTCCTCCCCCTTCTCTTTGTCCCCTCTTCCCCTCCTCCCCTCTCTGTCCTCTATTCCCCCTCCCCTCTTTGTCCCCTCTTCCCCCCTCCCTTCTTTGTCCCCTCTTCCCCCCTCCCCTCGTTGTCCCCTATTCCCCCCTCCCCTCTTTGTCCCCTCTTTCCCCCCTCCCCTCTTTGTCCCCTCTTCCCCCCTCCCCTCTTTGTCCCCTCTTCCCCCCCTCCCCTCTTTGTCCCCCCTTCCCTCTTTGTCCCCCCTTCCCTCTTTGTCCCCTCCCCTCTTTGTCCCCTCTTCCCCCCCTCTTTGTCCCCCCTTCCCCCCCTCTTTGTCCCCCCTTCCCCCTCCCCCCTTTGTCTCCTCTTCCCCCCTCCCCTCTTTGTCTCCTCTTCCCCTCTTTGTCTCCTCTTCCCCGCTCTGTCTCCTCTTCCCCGCTCTGTCTCCTCTTCCCCGCTCTGTCTCCTCTTCCCCTAGCAAATGGAAATATTACTGTATGCTCATTTGCATGTCTTAGACAGGTTTGCAACCCAGGTCTGCAACACACACACACACCAAAAGGAGTGCTACTGAGTGTGGCCAAATGTATACATCAAAAGACAGAAAAGCCCAATGCTACATCCAATTTGACAAAATATATAGTAATTAGTATATAGTTAAATACTTCAATAATAATAATAATATTCTCATGAATAAGGGGCATTTAGTTAAACCAGGCCTGCCCAACTCCAGTCCTCGAGGGCCGCCAACAGGCCAGGTTTTCAGGATAAATGACCAGTTTCATGGGTAACAGGACCAGAGGTGAAGAACCGTCGACTAATTCCATCTTCACAGGAAAGTCTTTAAATCTGGACGCAAACAAGTTATCTTTGGCAAATTCAAGGCCCATGAAATGTCCCCCTGCACCCGAGTCAATCATAGAGTTGCCACTTTTCAAAAGTGTTTGACCCGAACATGAGATTGGGGTCCAATGTAACTTCCCCCGCAAGCGGGACCACCCTAGGTGTGAAACAAGGGGCGTGTCCTCCCCCAGGAAATGTTTTTTTTTAAATTAAGCTAGATACATGTTTACGGCTATTTTTAGATTAAAATTAATTTGGGAGACTTTATTTGTCAGGAGGAAAAAAATGTACTAAATGTCAAATGGTTAACTGCACTATGAGAAGGCAGGCTTTTAATGAATAAACAGCTTTTTAACTTTTTTTTTCCAGGAATATTTGTGATTGGAGGATGCACTTTTCAAAAGTTCAAGTTGTTCAGGCCCGTTAATAAACTCATCGAATTCTTGGCAACACATGTCAAAATTCCGTTTGGAATACAGTTCCGCTTTAACTAATTCCACCCGCATTCTGTTTCTTCTGTCACTCCATGTGGATCTGACTCCAAAAGACTGTTCATGGCCCCAAGGCTTAGCAAAGTATCCGGCCGCTCCTCCTTCTCTTACTGTGCACCCCAAAACTGGAACAGTCTACCAGAGACTCTCACAGCCGCCACCAGTCTAAGTTCTTTCAAAACTGAAGCCGTCTCACATTGTAATCTGGTCTGTAACTGTTACATACGCCTATAATATATATTATCTCTAACTGTGCATGCAATGTCTTGTATATAATGTATAACCCTGTTCACTTATGTAACTTTGTATTGTAACCGTGTATTATTTGTCATCATAACTCTATGCCCAGGACATACTTGAAAACGAGAGGTAACTCTCAATGTATTACTTCCTGGTAAAACATGTTATAAATAAAATACAATAAATAAATGTGTTCCCCATTATGGAAAAAAATCCTTTCACCGTAGGCATAGCTGATTGGAATGGAAAGGATCTTCGCCACAAGTTTTGGCAGTTCTTTAAATTGGTTACAAGTTGAAAACATGCAAACCCATTTTTAATCAATAAGCAAACCAAGAACTTGTACGTGTGAAAATATCTTGGAAAGCAATTGTATCTCATCATCCAAATTATCTTCATTCAATTCTGCTTTGGCAAATTTAACAGCGTGTAAGAAATCTTCATATAAAAGTGGTTCATTCTTTAAATTAATAATAGCAAAGTGTTGGAACGGGTGATTATCGTAATTGTACCATTTCTTCAGATACTCTATAGCGCTGGCGTAATCTTGCGTCGCTTCTTTTGTCAACGTTTGTCTGCTTCCTGGATGAAGGTAATTCAGACTTGAATTCACCTTGCAGCCGAAGAATTTGTCACTAAGTCTACGTTCATGTTTTTCTTTTAATGCAACCATTATTTTAAGTACCTCGGAACTCATCATGTTCTAGTACTAAGACAGTTTGTGTCATAATGTACGTGAAATGATGAACGAAGTATAAGTAACATTCAGGCAAGGATAGGCTTGCTTTAATATCATCATGTAGCCTGTCCTGTTGATCTCCTATAAAACTCCAAACTGCATTACAGGCATACCCCGCTTTAAGTACACTCCCTTTAAGTACACTCGCGAGTAAGTACATATCGCCCAATAGGCAAACGGCAGCTCACGCATGCGCCAGTCAGCACGTCCTGAACAGCAACACCGGTTTCCTACCTGTACCGAAGCTGTGCGCAAGCGGGGAGACTATAGAGCCTGTTACAAAAGCGTTATTTACATCAGTTGTGCACGTATATGACGATTGCATTACAGTACATGCATCATTAAGTGGGGAAAAGGTAGTGCTACACTTTAAGTACATTTTCGCTTTACATACATGCTCCGGTCCCATTGCGTACGGTAATGCGGGGTATGCCTGTATTAGTTTCTCCTTGTTGTATGAAGTACGATTTTATTGCTGGCCAAGAAGCTAAAATTTGTGAGACCACCCAAAAAATTGATAGCCACTCTTCTGACAACATGGTACAATACATCTTCATACTCCATTTCCACAAATTCAAAACATTGTCTGCGTCTTTTTTTGCGCTATTTGAAAATTCGGAATATATCTTCAAAATCAAATTCTCCCCATCGAATGATAATGCCTTACATGCATTTCTGACAGCACTATGAATGACATGGCCATTGCAATGACTTTTTTATGATGTCCAAGTTCAGATGAGTGAGTTTTTGGAACGCTGAATTATGTTTGCCGTAGTTCACCGATGCATTATCTACTGTGTACGAACTAACGTTTGCAATGTCAAGTCTGTACCTCTCTAGGCAAGACGTCAGCCGGTTTGCTATAGCTGCAGACGACTCATCACTAGCCTCATAAAAATCAATCATTTTATTCTGGACCTTTAGACACATCCAAGTACTTAACGACAATTAGAAAAAGTTTATGATTTCCTTTGTTGGGAGCCTCACTTACCAAAGACAAGGGAATTGCAGAAGCAGTGTCTGCTTTCATTTCCTGAAGGAGACGTTGGATGGATTTTGGGGCCAGTACATTCTCCACCGAGTGATTCTGCTTTGACTTTTCCACAATGGACTTTTTTGCAACAATGGAATCCGAATATAATTTTGAATGTAGTTTTATGCCTCAATCAATGCTAAAATAGCTATGATGGAGATTTATTCCAGGATAGACTTGCGCGAACTCTAGCACGGATACTTTTAGTTCCTCTGAAATATTTTTCTTGGGAATAGAAAAATGTTAGAAGTCAATTACATGCAACCGTTTTTGTCATAGTTTGGTCCTTTTTGCTATACCGATGAGGTTTTAATGCCTTTTCACCATCATATCTAACAGTAAATCTTATATTACATGTACAAATTGCTGTACTTTTGTCCACTTTTCCCAACCACTCTTCTGGATGCCTAGTCATCTTGAAACATGCAATCATAGTTCATTTTTTTTTTAATTTGCTCTACTTCATTTGTACTACTACTTCTACTACTACTACTACCAGTTTCTTTCGCCAGCTGTGCAATATGGGGTATGACCGGCAACTGTTTATCATCAAGCCAAAGGGGTTAGGTAGAGACTTCTCGGTGCTGCCGGCATACTACCGGGACTTACTAAGGTCCTGGAGCCAGGTCTCCGTGACCAGGAAAGGACAGGCGGCGGTAGGGGTTGGTTTCCTTGCCGAGCCCCTGCTGTTTAATCCAGCAGTGAGGGCTCGGATGTTGGATTCACCCTATATGTGCCGGCAACTAATCCTGGCGCGGGTGGCCAGAGTCGGGGATCTCCTGGACTACGAACGACGGGACTGGGTAAGGGCAGAGGTGCTCGCGCACCGTATGGGTATTGCACACCGGAGAGCCCTGCCCACCTATCACCCCCAGCTCTCCGGATCTTTGCGTGGGACCAAAGCCACGGCAACCCCCTCAAGCTCCTCTCGTCCCCAACCTCAGCAGGTTGGAGGACATGTCCCCGGCATGTTTCCGTAGCATGCCTTGGAAAGGCCAGTAATCTCTTGTGCTCTATACAGTGCACTACATGCCCTTGTCGCCCGCCCCCATACCATCTGGAGGCGGGTACTTCCTGCAAACGAGGGCGAGAGGCCCCGGTGGAGGGAACTCTATTCAGAGTTGGTTCCCCGTCCCGCCGGGGATCTTAGTTGGAGAGTCTTTCACGGTGCACTGAGCATAGGAGAGTACTTGGCCCACTTCATGGACTCCCCCGACACCTGCCCCTTCTGTGGCGAGCAAGAGTCCGTGTATCATATTTATTTTAGCTGCGCCAGACTACATCTCCTCTTATCCACCTTGAGGGGCCTTCTCCTGCAGTTCTGGCTGCACTTTTCCCCTCACCTTTTTGTTTTTGGGTGCCCAGTGTCCCGGGACAATAAGCCTAGGGATCTCCTCGTCAACCTGCTCCTGACATTGGCTAAGCTAGCTATTTATAAGACCAGGAAGCAGTGTTTGGAGAGGGAGGTCCCAACAAACATCGTGGCCATGTTCCGGGCGCTGGTGCACTCCCGTATCTGGGCAGAGTACACGTACGCCGAGCCCACTGGGACGGTTTCAGAGTTTGCCTCGCAGTGGGCGTCAGGCGGGGTGCTCTGCTCGGTATCCCCTACTCTGGATTATTTTTTTTATTTTATTTATAAAAATGTTTTACCAGGAAGTAATACATTGAGAGATACCTCCCATTTTCAAGTATGTCCTGGGCACAGAGTTATAAAAAATACATGGTTACGATAGTATTGACCCTTCATTTTTAGTGCACTTTATTTTATTTACAGTGCACTTGTTGTTGGTTAAATTTTTATATTTGTTTGGCTGTTTTTTCTTTGTTCTACTTGGCAACAAGTAGAATTGCTGTTCAACTGATTGGCCAATCAGTCAAACGAAATCAAAATAGAACTACTTTTGTTGCTCTGCTCGGTATCTCCTCATCTGGCTTCTTTTCAATTACACCTCCTCTTTTAGTGCACTTTTTTTTTTAGTTACAGTGCACTGGCTTCAGGTTTTATTTGTACTCTGTTTCAAAGCCTTTTTTTTTCTGATTGGTCTGTGACCAACCAGATGTCGTATTTCACTGGGTTTTAAATATATATCTGGTTCTAACTGCACACTTAATACTACTACTACTTCTACTACTACTTTTTGAAGTGCTAGGCTGTTCATTGTGGTTACTCATGTTCACGACTCTAATAATGAAAAAATATTTATTAAAATTATAAAAAGTACAAGGTTTGTAATATTTAAGTAGACACTAAATTATAGGGGGAGAAACCCTAAATTATATATAAACCTCTCTACTTTTAGCTCTCCGACTTATAACTATAACTGAGGCTGGGACCCGAGTCCCTGTTCATAACTTACTGGGCTACACGTGGCCTAAGGTCAGAGGGCAGGAAGAACACAGACACAGTATGGGTGATAGAACTAGTTTACTTACAGTACACTATATCTTACTGACTCCGGTACCTTGTGATCCTCATGTGAGGATCACTACACAATCCCCAATAGCGTTGCGCGGGTGTGAGTCAGTGTCAGTGGTGTAGTAGTAACCCTATCCTGGGTGTGATGGCTTGTGATGGTGCTGGCACATCGTGGGACCTTGTTTACTGAACCTGTTGCAGGCCTGTTCTTCGAAAAGGGTGCTTCAGTACCACCATGCTTTTATAGCCATTGTGGGTCCCCCCCCGGCGGCGCTGAATCTCTTGTTCACGTCTAGACCTGAACCTCTCTACACCTGCTGAACATCCACAAGTGCACTCCCTGCGGACCTCGACCAAACCTCCTAGCACTCAGGTCCGTGCAGATCGGATCTAACAAGGCCGTCCCCCTTTCTAAAAGCTCCTCGTCCTCATAGTCCCTCCTCTTCCACAGCCGTTATTATTGGTTGCTCTCATGCCCATCACAGTCACAAGTCCAGAGCACATTGGAGAGAAACCTGCTAGGGGGCAGTGTGAGTGTGTGTGAGCTCATCACACATGGGGTTACATATAGTTTTTGGTAAGCAATATACAGGTATCAGGGATTCCCCGCCGCTACTGTTTTATTCCGTCATTGAATTTAACGAATTAAGACTACGAAAGTTAATGAATGTTGCTGGCCCTGATCGTCCCCCCCTCCCCCCCCGAAAATACACAGTACTACCCCCGCAAAATAGATAATACCCCCCCACACACAATACACAATACTCCCCCCATACAAAATACACACTACCCCCCAAAAAATACACAATACTCCACCCAAAAATACTGCCCTTCCCCAAAATACACAATATGCCCCCACAAACACAATACCCCCAAGCACTAAATACACAATATTACCCCCCAAAAAATACACAATACCCACACACTTACCTTGGGGTAGTCTGGCTCAGGAGGTACATGCCGCTCTGGTCCTTCTCAGACGGAGGTGCTGCCAATCTGGTCCTTCTCAGACGGAGGTGCTGCCGCTCTAGTCCTTCTCAGGTGAAGGTTCTGTTGCTCTGGTCCTTCTCAGACAGAAGTTCTGCCACTCTGGTCTTTCTCAGGTGGAGGTGCTGCCACTATGGTCCTTCTCAGGCAGAGGTGCTGCCACTCTGGTCCTTCTCAGGTGGAGGTGCTGCCACTATGGTCCTTCTCAGGTGGAGGTGCTGCCGCTCTGGTCCTTCTCAGGCAGAGGTTCTGCCGCTCTAGTCCTTCTCAGGTGGAGGTGTAGCCGCACTGGTCTGATCCCGAGCACAGATATGGAAGCACAGCTTCTGACACGGGGGACGGAGGAGTGTGGAGAGAGGTGTAGGTGGCCAATTACCCGTGAACAGTTCAGCCATACCCCCATGTGTTTCCGGAACGCACATGTGGCTTAGAGACACTGTCAGGAGGAGGTCCGGAGGTGGAGAATGATTGTCAATATGAAACCCAGACCCCGGAGATGGCAGGCTTAAACACTGAGACTTCGGGTCAAACCTGAAGAGATGGTAACTCCAGTCAATCATAGCAGTCCTAGAGATGCAGCGAGTACCTTCCTTAAGAATGATAGTCAAAAGTAAAGGGGATGTTGGATCGGTTCGTTGGTATTGTCTTGAGTGGTGAAGAATACGGATTGAGACAGAGACTGTAGCCAGTCAGAGTGAACGACATTCATGGTATTCCATCTCGGTCTCTCTAGTCTCCTTTGAAATCCTCAGCTCTATCTGGATACAGAGGTGAATGAAGTCTTCCAATATCATTGGAGAAACAATTCGAGAAAGTTCATCTTTTATTTGATTGGACAGGCCTCTGCAGAGAGGCAATCTCTGTGCCGATTCCGTCCAGGTTGTGTCTGCTACTCATCTACGGATCTCCGCGGCATCCTCAGAAGCTGTACGCCTGTGCTGGAGGAGGTTAATCAGTATTGTTCCTGCTGTAGCGCCGTAATTAGGGTAATCAAACACAAGGCTCATAGCATCCAGGAAGTCTTGCAGGTTCCTTAACAGAGGACTATTTAGATCCAGAAGAGGGGATACCCAGGAGAGGGCCTCATCCTTTAATATGGTGATGATCAGTCCTATTTTATCAGCGTCAGTGGTATAGACGGCGTGCTGTATCTGAAAATGGGTCTGCACTGGTTTAGGAATCCTCTGAACTGGTGCCAGTCACCCACGAATTTCTCTGGGAGAGGCAGATGGCACGCTGACTTGGCTGGTGTGACTATCTGGGAAGCACGTAGGTCTTGCAACTGAGCTTCTGCGCAAATGATCCAACAAGTCAAAATGGCTGACCAATGTGTTTGTGTGTATCCCTCTGTAAGATCATTTATTCCTTCATACATATAATGTAATTTGTGTGCTGTGCTGGTAATTCACTTAGCCAGCCAGCTCACAAAGGAATCTGGGAAGGCTGGGTGAGGTGCTTGTGACACTGAAGGAGTTGGGAGGGGTCTTTACACAGGTCTGGAGAACAAGGACTTCAAAAGTGGAGCCATTGTCATCCCAGACTCTGAGGCATCTATATCTGCAGGAGGTATCAGACTGAAACTGGAAACTGAGGCCTGGGTCCTAGCCCCAACTGACTCAGTTCCCATTGGTCAGTTTGATTTTCCCACTCTCCTTAAGCCCACCTCTGTGGGCTGTCCTAAAGCACTGTCACCTCCCACAGCCCTGATTGGCCCATCACAGGTGAGCCCTCACTTTGTGATTGGCCAACGAAGCATCCGTGCTCTGGTTGGTCGACACCCGGTCCTCCATGGTTTCAGATGGAGACCGGGAAACTATGCAAAGCCCTGCTGATCAGTTCGTCAGATTAGATCCTGAGTCACAATCTGGGAAACAGTTGGCGTGTTACTCTGAGGTTTTTGCCGGAGCCACACAGATCCAGAACTAGGCTCGGTTGTATAGACGAGGAGGACATTTAAACTTGCTAGGATGCAACTAACATCCCTACAGTACTGTGGCTCCTAGAGATTCTCTGCGTGTGGAAGACATACTGGGTCCTACTGAGGCAGCACCACGTAACCCTTTGTTTTGGTGAGTGTAAGCCTGAAACCTTGTATTCATTTATAAAAATGTTATACCAGGAAGTAACTCCTGTTGTATTCCAGGGGGAGCATGGAGGAAAATAGAACAGAAAAAAACAATCTAAGTGTAAACAGTATTTAAAGTGCAAAATTCAATATCTTGTCTTGGCTCGTATGTTGTACCTACTTACAAGATGTAAGTTGTTTTCAAGCGTTTTAGACACACAATGGTCTCTGCTATGGATGTTGTTCTCCACTTAATGAAGCGGTCTCCAATAGTCAGCTCAGCAACCCAGTGCATGTAAAGAAAAATGATACCATAGTGCAGACCAGTATAATGATAAAACTAAACTTTATATATTTAAAATTGAACACTTACAATAAAAATGAATATATTAAGCATTGTTCACAATATTAGTGAGGAGAGAAGAGTGTGTTAGCTTCCGGCTCACCCGCCTCTTCCAATGGGACCCGGTACAGTTAGCCTCTTTCCGCGACTCCGCGTCTTTGGCGGTGGACTGTGTGATTTGGGCTGTATTCTCCCGTGGGCTGTTTGAACTCCCCTTCAGCTATTCAAGCCTGGAGCTGCCTCTCGGGTGGGTGATCCCGCCTCTCTCACCGCCGGAGCGTCACTTCTGCTTAGTTCCGTCGCGTCACTTCCGGGTGCGGCTGGTAGAATTTCTAAATGGCAATCACGCCTCTCTCCTCTCTCCCGTCTGGACGGCTCCCACTCTACGCGTTTCGCCAGAAAAGGGTGTGTGGCTTCCTCAGGAGTGTACCGCCCTTTGCACTTGGGTATCTGCAGCAGGTCTCCTTTCAGTCTCTCACAGGGATTTCTGTGTTTCTTCCCAGATCAGTATAGCAGCATCTCTCACCTTCTCTGTATAACTCTCAACAGTGTGTGTCTGGCAGCATGGGGGGGGGGTCGGGGGGGGGGGGTTCACCTTCACAAAGCACATACCAGGAAGTAATACATTGAGAGTTACCGCTCGTTTTCAAGTATGTCCTGGGCATAGAGTTCTGATGACAAATACATGGTTAGAAGTACAGTTACATTAAGTGAACAGGGTTATACATTATATACAAGACATTGCATGCACAGTTAGAGATAATATATATTATAGGCGTATGTAACAGTTACAGACCAGATTAAAATGTGAGACAGTTTTAGTTTTGAAAGAACTTGGATTGGTGGCGGCTGTGAGTCTCTGGTAGATTGTTCCAGTTTTGGGGTGCACATGGGTATTTGGTTGCACCTGTGTGCTCCAGCCGAAATAAACGTGTTTTATTTAATTATTTCTTTCTGTCTGGCATTTGTGATCTCATGTAAATTGTACTGGTCTACCGTGGCAATCTTCTCTTCTCCCTCTTCCACATGCCCTCTCGATCCTATCCCATCACATCTTATCATAACTTTAGGCTTACTATAATTCCCCACTCAAAAAAGAGGACCCCGAGCGGAACACCTATCACGCATGCGCAAGCATGGTGCTCATCGCTCACGCAAACTAAAGCCAAATGAGTGTGAATGAAGAGTGAAGTGCTTGTATATGCGCAGTTGGCGCTCATCGCTTGCGCATTCGTGTTCGGCTTTTGCTCACACATGCGTGAGCGGCAAACGCCGACTGTGCATGCGCGAATGAACATCAACCACGCATGCGGGAATGATGAGTACCAAATGCACATGCGCGGTAGGCACTCACACATGCGCGGTAGGTACTCACACATGCGCGGTAGGCACTCACACATGCACAGTAGGCACTCACACATGCGCGGTCAGAAATCCCGGACATTTTTAGTTATTTCAAAATTCCTCCTGGACTGTGGCTTTATATAAAAAAAATGGACATGTCCGGGAAAATGCGGACGCATGGTAACACTACATAACTCTTACTCCTTCCTGTCTTCAATTCTTCCCTATGCTCTGGCACATCGCTCTCTTCCTTTAAGCAGATGGTGGTCACATCGATTCTCAAAAACACCCTACAAGCTACGTGCCTAACTACCGCCCTGTATCCCTCTCTGCTGCTTGTGATACTGTCGATCACGCATTTCTCCTTCATATTCTAGACTCTCTTGGAATCCGTAACAAAGCTGTATCCTGGTTCTCATCTTACCTCTCCCATCACACAGTCTCTGCCTCTGTTGCTAACATGTCTTCGTCTCCTGTTGGTCCGTCTGTTGATGTACCTCAGGACTCTGTTCTGGGACTTCACCTTTTCATCTCTGCACACTATCACTTGAGGACCTCTTTGAACTCTTTTGGCCTTTGGCCTCTCATATACTGGGCGCGCCCACGCATGCGCGGAGCACATGGCTCAGTGGGCGCCTGTCAGCTGAGGGATCTGTGGCCTGAGATCTACAGTGATGGGGAGGCGTGACTGTTATGTCACAAGGCTGGTTCACCCTCATTGGCTGAACCGCTCACGTGACCGGGCCGTCGCGTGACAAAAATGAAATAATTTGTCTGCTGAAAAATCTGCCGCTCCATTGTGCTTCCTCGTGTGCGCGCTCGCGCACACTATGGCTGGCCCCATAGATCCCCTCCATTTTTTTAGAGCCGCGCGTGCCATCGCACCCTGGCCGCAGCCTTAGTACGCATCTCTATGCAGATGATACGCTGACATATCTGTCTTCACACCTGCAATCCAGTCCCAAGTCTGGGATTGCCCCCTGGCTATAACCGTGGATGGTGCTCCACTGCCCTAAACTTAATATGTCTAGAACGGAGCTCCTCATATTCTCCCCTAAATCTGGCCTAATATCCCCTTTCTCCATCACAGTAAACGGTACTACAATCTATCCTTTCGCCAAAGTATGTTGCCTAGGAGTAATATTTGACTCTTCCCTTTCCTTCTCCATTTACATTATGGCTAAAATTTGTCGCTTCTTCAAAAGTAATATTGCCACGATCCACCCTTTCCTCTGTCAATCTATTGTTAAAACTATAATGCATGCCCTTATACTTTCCCATCTGGATTATTGTAACATTCAGATCACCTACAATGTTCTCCTCCTTACCTTTAAGGCTCCCCATTTATCTGCTCCTCCCTACATATCAGCTTTGGTATCTCGCTATGTCCCTGCTAATCTCCTGCGCTCTACCCATAACTGTCTCCTCTCCACCTTCCACCTCCACAGCTCTCTCTCGCCTTAAACCATTTCCCCTCACTGCCCCTACCTGTGGAACTCCCTCACACTTGGTATACGCCAATCTCCACCTTTTAGACAAACCTTAAAACTCACCTCTTAAATCATCCCAATAGCCTGGGCTCATGGCTACTGTCCCATACCCACAGTCACTCCCACCAACCATTGTGGCCAAGCACTGCAATCTACTGCACTTATTCCCTCACCTGCTGTGTCTAAATCTCCCAACATACCACTTAGATTGTAAGCTCTCCGGGGCATGGATTTCCTTTCCTAATGTCTGATTTTGTGGAGCTTATTGTATTATAATTCCCTGTACTGTATTGTCTTTGTAAAGCGCGGAGTACACTGTGGGCACTACGTAACTAAAGATATACATATACATGTATACGTATGGCAGTGAACACGTGCAGTGGTTAAAAAGCTCCTATAAATGGTATAGGGCACTATAAACCCCTTAGCTGCCATTGTTCTGCATGATAATATATATGAAAGGGATTAATACCTGTGCTTACAAAATATTTGTACCATACGACCATACATTACATTTTGCACAGGATAGGGGACATCTGGGGACCTTAAGAATGAATAGTACAGAACTCCTAAAATTTCACCATATGATTTATAAAAGTATATTTTTCAAAAATGACAGTGGGAGCTATTATGTAAAACAAAATTCAAATGAAATTTACGTAGATTTATTTAAAAAAATGATTTATGTGAAAAATAAAAAGAATGAAGGCACTTTGTTAGTTATATTGCTTTGCAATGCATTGCTGGCCTGTCTGGCAGTGAAGCAGTTAAGGGGGAGTAATGGCTGGATTATATAGGCTCATCAATCAAAAGCAGGCCCCTCTATGAGCCAGACATGAGGCAGATGTCCCAGGCTGTCCAGCGGGATGACAGGCAGTCTAGACCTTACATTGAATCCCTATACAAAAGGGTCCTTGGAGTGTCACTGAGACTGTGTCACCCCCAAACAATAAAGAGAGCAGAGATTTTAACCCAGGCATGCCTCTCTCTGTGAGGCAAGTGCCCCAAGGTGTTGTGGGTAAAAAAAAAAAGTGGTCAAGAGCGACCAGATGCTGTATTTAGCGGGTAAAGCCCTAGTGATGTGTCAATATCTTCATGTTGTCGTCCCAAATTCTTATTCTGCGTTTTCTTCTTACATTTTGTGATTTCGCAGAATCTAGGCAAGACTTCCCATTTGCTCAGAAATTCCCCAATTTCCCCAATTTTGTCAATATTTTGCCAGAATTTAGACATTAAAAAAGTTTTGGTGGGTTAAAAAAAAAAGTGACAAAAACCTTCCACTGTACCGTGAATAAAAATAATTAGAATTTAGTAAAGATGGCAGAATTTAAAGGGCCGTGTGACCTTACATGTGGAATTTTAATGGTTGGCAAATTTATTTGTGGAAAAAAAAGTGGCAAATTGTGCTTGGTTCACAAACGTCAGTGGAGATTTTGCAGCTGTATACAAGGGGCAGAACAGAGACAGGGGTGGACAGTAGATGAAGTGTGCTGGAGCTACAGAGTACCACTACTTTTAAATTTCCTCCCCATAATAGCACCAGTGTGAAGAGCTTTGCCCCCAAATGTTTGATAAATGTATGTCTTCTTTAAATCACACACAGTACAACTAATCTTATTAAGCCACGTTGACCAGTGGTGACAGTGAAAAGGGACAGTCACAGAGAAAAGGTGCAGAGTGAGAAACAGGGACAGTGACAGGCGGGGAAGTTACTGGGAAAAAAAGTATTTCCAGAGAAAATGTGCAATGGGGTAATGGGGAAAGTGATAAAGAAAGTGCAGTGACACTGAGAAGGAGCAGAGGGGACAGAGGCAGAGAAGAGAGTGACACTGGGAAGGAGCAGAGGGGACAGATGCAGAGAAAAGAGTGACACTGAGAAGGAGCAGATTGGGGATCCCAGATGCTAGAGAAGAGACAAGCTTGACATGCCGAGGGACAGCATTAGTCCCGTCGGGGCGGGATTTTTTTTCTCCCCAGAAGAGCGTGCGGGGGACAGAGGCAGAGAAGAGAGTGACACTGAGAAGGAGCAGAGGGGACAGATGCAGAGAAGAGACAGTGACACTGAGAAGAAGCAGAGGGGACAGAGAAGAGAGTGACACTGAGAAGGAGAAGCGGGGACAGAGAAGAGAGTGACACTCAGAAGGAGCAGAGGGGACAGACAGAGAAAAGACAGTGAAACTGGAAAGGAGCAGAGTGGACAGAGGCAGAGAAGAGAGTGACACTGAGAAGAAACAGAGGGGACAGAGGCAGAGAAAAGAGAGTGACATTGAGAAGGAGCAGAGGGGACAGAGGCAGAGAAGAGAGTGACACCGAGAAGGAGCAGAGGGGACAGAGGCAGAGAAGAGAGTGACACTGAGAAGGAACAGAGGGGACAGAGGCAGAGAAGGAACAGAGGGGACAGAGGCAGAGAAGAGACAGTGACACTGAGAAGGAGCAGAGGGGACAGAGGCAGAGAAGAGCAGTGACACTGAGAAGAAGCAGAGGGTACAGATACAGAGAAAAGAAGTGACACTGAGAAGGCAGAGGGGACAGAGGCAGAGAAAGACAGTGAACTGGGAAGGAGTCAGTGACAGGCAGGGAAAAGATTGACACTGAGAAGAAACGAGGGACAGAGAGGCAGAAAAGAGATGACACTGAGAAGAGCAGAGGGGACAGAGGCAAGAAGATACAAGTGACACCGAGAAGAGCACGGAACAGAGAAGAGACAGTGACACTGAGAAGGAGCAGAGGGGACAAAGGCAGAGAAGATAGTGACACTGAAGGGAGCAGCGGGGACAGAGAAGAGCCGTGACACTGAGAAGGAGCGAGGGACAGAGACGAGAAGAATACAGTGACACTGAGAAGGAGCAGGGGGACGGAGCAGAGAAGAGACAGTGACACCGAGAAGTAGCAGCGGAGTACAGAGAAGAGACGTGACACTGAGAAGTTTGCAGAGCAGGGCAACAATAGGTGACACTGAGAAGGAGCTCAGGGGACAGAGCAGAGAAGAGACAGTGACACTGAGAAGGAGCAGAGGGGACAGAGACAGAGAAGAGCACAGTGACACTGAGAGAGGAGCAGAGGGGAAGGAAGAGACAGTGACACTGAAAGGAACGAAGGGGGACAGAGGAGCGAAAGAGAGTGACACTGAGAAGGTCGAGCACGGGGACAGAGAAAGACAGTGACACTGAGAGGAGCTTGAAGGGGACAAGGCAGAGAAGAGACAGCGACACTGAGAAGGAGCAGAGGGGACAGAGGCGAGAAGAACAGGCCTGGGAAGGAGCAAGAGGGGACCGAGGCAGAGAAGAGAGTGACACTGAGAAGGAGCAGCGGGGACAGATGACAGCAGAAGAGATGACACTGAGGAGAAGAGGGGACAGAGGCAGAGAAGAGAAGTGACACTGAGAAGGAGCAAGAGGGACAGAGGCAGAGAAGAGTACAGTGACACGAGAATGAGGCGAGGGGACATAGGCAGAGAAGACAGTGACACTGAGAAGGAGCGGAGAGGGACAGAGGCGGAAGAGAGATGACACTGAGAAGGAGCAGAGGGGACAGAGCAGAGACAGTACCTGAGAAGGAGCAGAGGGGCAGAGGCAGAGAAGAGACCGTGACATGAGAAGGAGCAAGGGGACAGAGGCAGGAAGAGAGTGCCACTGAGAAGGACAGAGGGGGCAGAGAAGAGGACAGTGACACTGAAAGGAACAAGAGGGACGAGGCGAGCAATGGAGTGACACTGAGAAGGAGTAGAGGACAGAGCAGAAAGAGCGTGACATGAGAAGGAGCAGAGGGACAGAGAAGAGACAGTGACACTGAGAAGGAGAAGCGGGGACCGAGAAGAGAGTGACAATGAAAGGAGCAAGGGGACAACAGAGAAGAGACATTGACACTGGGAAGGAGCGAGGGACAGAGGCAGAGAAGAGAGTGACACTGAAAGGAACAGAGGGGACAGGGCAGAGAAAAGAGAGTGCACTGAGAAGGAGTAAAGGGGACAGAGGCAGAGAAGAGACAGTGACACCGAGAAGGAGCAGCGGGGACAGAGACAGAGAAGAGACAGTGACACTGAGAAGGAGCAGAGGGATAGAGAAGAGAGTGACACTGATAATGAGAAGGGGATAGAGGGCAAGAAGAAGACGGTGACACTGAGAAGGAGCAGAGGGGACAGAGGACGAGAAAGACAAGTGACCACTGAGAAGGAGCAGATGGGCACGAGGCAGAGAAGAGAATGACACTGAAAGGCAGAGGGACAAGGCAGAGACAGTAACCTGAGAAGGAGCAGAGGGCAGAGGCAGAGAAGAACAGTGCATTGAGAGAGCAGAGGGACAGAGGCAGAGAAGAGAGTGACACTGAGAAGGAGCAGAGGGGACAGAGGCAGAGAAGAGACAGTGACACTGAGAAGGAGCAGAGGGGACAGAGGCAGAGAAACAGTGACACTGAGAAGGAGCAGAGGGGACAGACAGAGAAGACAGTGACACTGGGAAGGAGCAGAGGGGACAGAGGCAGAGAAGAGACAGTGTCACTGAGAAGGAGCAGAGGGGGCAGAGAAGAGACAGTGACACTGAGAAGGAACAAAGGGGACAGAGGCAGAGCAAAGGGAGTGACACTGAGAAGGAGTAGAGGGGACAGAGGCAGAGAAGAGACAGTGACACTGAGAAGGAGCAGAGGGGACAGAGAAGAGACAGTGACACTGAGAAGGAGAAGCGGGGACAGAGAAGAGAGTGACACTGAGAAGGAGCAGAGGGGACAGACAGAGAAGAGACATTGACACTGGGAAGGAGCAGAGGGGACAGAGACAGAGAAGAGACAGTGACACTGAGAAGGAGCAGCGGGGACAAGAGCAAGAGAGACAGTGACACTGAGAAGGAAGCGGGGACAGAGAAGAGCAGTGACACTGAGGAGCAGAGGGGACAGAGAGCAAGAAAGTGACACTGAAAGGAGAGCGGGACAGAGAAGAGACAATGACACTGGGAAGGAGCAGAGGGGACAGAGACAGTGAAAAGAACTGACACTGGGAAGGAGCAGAGGGGACAAGGCAGAGAAGTGAGTGACCTGAGAAGAAGCAGAGGACGAGGCAGAGAAGAGAGTGACCTGCGAAGGAGCAGAGGAGAAGAGGCAGAGAAGTAGTGACACTAGAAGAGCAAGGGCAGAGAAGAGACAGTGACACTGAGAAGGCAGAGGGGACAGAGAAGAGACAGTGACACTGAGAAGGAGCAGAGGGGACAGAGGCAGAGAAGAGACAGTGACATTGAGAAGGAGCCGAGGGGACAGAGCAGAGAGAGGACAGTGCATCACTGAGAAGGAGCAGCGGGGACAGAGAAGAGACAGTGACACTGAGAAGGAGAGCAGGAGGGACAGAGGCAGATAAGAGTGACACTGAGAAGGAGCAGCGGGACAGACACAGAGAAGAGACAGTGACACTGAGAAGGAGCAGCGGGGACAGAGAAGAGACAGTGACACTGAGGAGCAGAGGGGACAGAGGCAGAGAAAAGACTGACACTGAGAAAGAGCAGAGGGGACAGAGGCAGAGAAGAGACAGTGACACTAAGAAGAGCAGAGGGGACAGAGGCAGAGAAGAGAGTGACACTGAGAAGGAGTAGCGGGGACAGAGACAGAGAAGAGACAGTGACACTGAGGAGCAGAGGGGACAGAGGCAGAGAAGACAGTGACACTGAGAAGAAGCAGCGGGACAGAGAAGAGACAGTGACACTGGGAAGGAGCAGAGGGGGCAGAGGCAGAGAAGAGACAGTGACACTGAGAAGGAGCAGCGGGGACAGAGACAGAGAAGAGACTTGACAGAATGAAGTGAGCAGCGGGGACAGAGAAGAACAGTGACACTGAGGAGCAGAGGGGACAGAGGCCAGAGAAGAAAGTGACACTGGAAGGAGCAGCGGGACAGAGAGAGCAATACCTGGGAAGAGCAGAGGGGACAGAGACAGTGAAAAGACTGACACTGGGAAGGAGCAGAGGGGACAGAGGCAGAGAAGAGAGTGACACTGAGAAGAAGCAGAGGGGACAGAGGCAGAGAAGAGAGTGACCCTGAGAAGGAGCAGAGGAGAAAGAGGCAGAGAAGAGAGTGACACTGAGAAGGAGCAGAGGGGACAGAGAAGAGACAGTGACACTTGAGAAGGAGCAGGGGACAGAGAAGAGACAGTGACACTGAGAGTAGCCGAGGGGACAGAGGCAGAGAAGAGACAGTGACATTGGGAAGGAGCAGAGGGACAGAAAAGAAGAGACAGTGACACTGAGAAGGACGCGAAGACAGAGACAGAGGAGAGTGATACCGAGGAGCAGAGGGGACAGACAGTGACACTAATAAGGAGCAGTGGGAGAGAGACAGAGAAAGAGAGAGTATCTGAAAGGAGCAGAGGGGACAGACATGAACAGGACAATGACAAGGTCCTGTCATGAGAAGAGTAGAAGGGAGAGGGACAGCATAAAAATCCACTTTGGGGGGGCGGCGTGGAGGGGGGGGGTGAGATGCAGGGAACAAGTGTAAGGGGGACCAAAGACAGACGGACTGAGAAGGAGAAAAGGGGAGATAGTTAGTAGAGAGAAAAATATTGTCAGGTAAACCTATTGACCTGTTGTAACCATTGCTGTTCCACATTAACTTACTGTTTAAACACGAAACTGACACAATTGTGGCAAGCAAGGATGACTTTAAGGACCATTCCGCTACGACATGAACATTCCTGAGTACGTAGGGTGGCTAGCGCATCACATTATTTTTTTTTTATACAAATTTTACCAGCGAGTAATACATTAGAGTTACCTCTCGTTTTTTTAAGTGTCCTGGGACATATATTGTAATAATGCAATTACGGTGGCCGATTTTTGTTGACGGTTTCACCCACCATAACTAAAACCTTTCACCGATTTCACCCAGCACTTCCACTGCCAGCAAGGGATTCTGAGAGAATGACATGCAAATGGGCCACAGTGCCACCTTTTGCTTCAATCACTTTTGGAATGATCCCCATAAGCTTAACTGTGCTGCATTGCCAGCTTTCCGCACAGCATCTGGCTTAAGAGCAAGCCAGTAAACCCACGCCACAGTACACCTGTTGTTGACTTTTTAGGTCTCTAGTGTGGAGGCCTCTGGTTATACTGGCTTTGCATTTTGAAGCTTTGGACAGCGGCATCCACACGTCATTATTTAATTAGTGGGTTAAAAAAGTGAAAAAAAACCTCCACAGTATAAGACATATAGCAAATGGAAATATTTACTGTGGCTCAATTGCATGCTTAGACAGGTCTGCCAAACCCTGCCTTTCCCCATATCACTGTTGAATGTTGGTTGAGCCGGAGGACCCCCTAAAGAGTTCCACCCATTAGGAAGGAATTCTCAGGGAGGCTACCCCAGGGAGCCAGAGCAGCGCCTGATCACATGGTTGGGGGGAGCGCTGGTAGATCATCAACGCTTGAAAATCTCGGATGTTTGTGAGTTTGTAAATTGTTAGTTGCTCGTAGACCCATACTTTTACTCACTGGTATTACAGAGGAGTCGGGCACTGGTCTTCTCTTTTTTTCTATTCAGGTCTCGTGACGTGGAGGTAGTTGTACCCCATTAAAGAGCGCGCAGTACCAACGATTTACTAAGAGTAACCCAGTGGGTACAGTGGCTAGCGCCGACTATTTTACGTTTTTTGAACTTTTTAGGTTTTTTCTTTTGCTATTTTTTTTTATGTATTGGTACACACTTATTAGCTTAGCGGCAGAGATAATCATCGATATTAAACATTGTTTCAGTCTTTGTTACTTAGATGATTTTATTGATCATACTTATCAGTTCAGTGAGGAGTATTCTTTGGCTTGCAAATCTCTGTACGATTTCGTTCATTTAGCAATTGAATAGTTTGTAAAGATCTAGCCAGAACCCCCAGAACATGGAGCTACATTTAGATTATAGTGCACTAGACCATAGGCAGTCCTAAACAAAAGATATTTTTGTGCCTATATACTTATCTAGATATATTATATATAAGATATAGATATCATATTCTTATATGATATATATATATTATATATATATATAATATGTAGCCCCCTTTCCCCTATGCTCCTAAGGGAAATACGCAGGTGATCACGCTTGGTGTACGTGTACTTGCTGTACAGAGGCCTGAGCCTCCGTTCTGGGAGTCCTGGGGTACTGCTCATTCCTTGTGCACAGCGCCTCCCCTAAGATGGGATACCCAGCATTGGCGTGATAACCCGCACCAGGAACCAATAACTATAGTAGTAAGCAATACCCCACACAATGTATATACACTGATCTTTACCTGTACCAATAACGCTAAACCAATATAACCCACAATACTATGGTCACAGTATAGTGCATTGACCCAACACTGAGTGGGTCCCCCAAGTACTGGGGGGCCGTGGCCCATTAACCCCTGGTGTCTGTCCAGACAATCAACCCAAATGGAGGTAGCCCACCTGTAAAGCTTGTGTGCACGTTTGGACCCAGGTGCAGTTCAGACCTGAGATGAAGATAGGTCCCCCGCAGCGGGGCCTCTCGAAGTATCCCCCTCTCGCCTCAGTGGTTCCCAGATTCTCCTCCGTGGTATAATCTCCAGCCGGAGGTCCTCACACCATTCCCAAATACTGTGGCTTGGTCCATGCCCTCAGAATCGCCGCGTGGACCTCCTTCCACCCGGCGCAGCAATACTACTATAGTACTAAAGGGAAAGGGTCCCTATCGGAGCCTTCCCTAACATACTCTACTCCTCTTTCCAGTGGCTCATGTCCTAGCTGGTCTAGGGGGCACGATCTAGGCCTAATCCATGGAGCACTGCTCCCTGGATGCTACCTTCCAGTTCGCCATCCTCATCCGTCTCCTCTGGTTCACGGCTCTCGTCACGTAGTATATCCTGTTACTTCCCGGCTGTCAGGCGTCCATTGGCTGCCTCAGCCCATTGGTAACTACACACCCCCGCCCCAGAGGATTCTGTGTCTTGTAGTTCCGTTGTGTCACCTTGCGTGAGCCTACCACAATGGCTTCCCCGCGCCGATTGCCACGTGCATGTGCCAGCTCCGAAAGGCCACCGCGCTGTTCCCCCTGATCAACGCGGTCCTGCCGTACAGCAGCAGATCCGGAGCCCCCCCCGGGTAGGGGACCATCGGCTACATATATCTATATATATATATATATATATATATATAGTGTATTATCTATAATATATATATATCACATACATACATACATACATACATACATACATACCGGCATACCCCGTCTTTAAGTACAACTCCTTTAGTACACTTCCGCGAGTAAAGTCACATATCGCCCAATAGGCCAAAACGGCAGCTCACGCATGCGCCGAGTCATCACTCCTGAACAGCAATCAACACGAACTAAAACCTTCCCTCTGTACCGAAGCTGTGGCAAGCGGGAGACTATAGAGCCTGTTACAAAAGCGTTATTTACATCAGTTATGCAACCGTATAAATTAGATTGCAGTACATACATGCATCGAAGGTGGGAAAAGGAGTGCTCAGCATTTAAGTACATTTAGTCGCTTTACATTACTACTGCTCCGCCCATGCGTCAGTAAGCGGGTATGCTGTATAATATATTTTACCTGTTCTCAAGATGCGGCAAAACCCTAAGTCAACCCCTATATTTATACCTGTGTCTCTGCAATTGGTGGCTGATTGAAAGATTTCTAACCAATCCTATATACAAAAAAATCCTCCAATGTAATATCGTTTTTAAGTAAATTATCAGATTCACAGGCATAAATATAGGAAGTCCGACAATTTGTAAGAATCAAGTTTTAATACGAAAATGTTAAAACTACTGCAAAAGAGGGTTAAACACAAAAAAAATCACGATGTAATATATACTGCATATCAGATAATGTTAAGTACTCATATTTTATACACCGTAGTAATACATTCAGATATAACATTTAGTATCTATATACATACCAAAATTTATAATATATCTATGTTATTTACGGAGCATTTGAATAAGACTCATATATAATATCCCAGAATAAAGAGACCACGATGCCTATAGTATATTGAAAGAGTCCTGGATAGAATGAAATCAATTTATGAGAAAACGCCCAAATCGCTATCAATATTTGTGTCCATGTGCACTAATGGTGTTTTTCATCAATGAATCCACGTGGTTTCTAGTTTTGATATGAAATTAATAATATCTACCCCTCTCCCAACTGGGCACAAGAATATCTATACAAACATTTATTTCTGATTGTTGGCATGGCGTTTTAAAGTGCCTAAGAGGCTATGCTACAAGAAACCTTTTTGGATGTTGGTGATATGTTCCTGCAAAATGCATTTTAATTTTGCGAGTTATACGACCGATATACTGGTTTTTTTTTGTTTTTGCCACGGATAAGTAATCACATATACTGGAGTTACTGAATCACAATTAATAAACTTGTTCATTTCAATTCCTCGTGAGTATATATGGAACCGAAAGTTCTTACATGTGTATCTCTGATGATTGAGCTTGCCATTTTACACCTGAGACATTTGCAAAATCATTTTACATTTAGAAATGATTTTGTTTGTTGTGATACTTTTATCTGATATCAACAACTGGAGCAATAGTTTTTTAAGTGACATAGCCTGGTACAGATGACCTAGGTTTCGCTGGCATATCAGGATGTAAACTTTGGTCTTTTACTATTAGATGCCAATGCTTATTTTAGAATATCATTTAACCTTGGCTGAAACAGGATTATACTGTGTAATGAAGGAACATTTTATTTTCATAGCTTGTATTTTGGATACTGCTAATATTTTTCTTTCTTTTCAACCACAACAGATCAGTCCTATTAAATGCTGATGTTTTTAAATAGGCATTCATTCAAAATCATCTTTTATGATAAATTTAGTTTAAATTTTTTCTAGATGACTGCAGCTTGTTCCTCAACAAAAATCTGAGATCAGAAACACTTAACGCTTCACTCCTTCTTAATTCCCCATACGGGATATTATTTCACCACTTATGATAGTGGTTGCTGTCCCGCCTCTATGTATGAAGACAACTTACAGGTTTTTCTAATTTTTTTTTTTGTGTGAATTTTGATCATTTCTTTACCATAAATTTAAGTAAATCCAAGAATCCAGTTCAGAGTGCTATGTTTTACAGGTGAAAAATAAATTAACTCATTATTGTTTAATGTGTTTCTAAAAATGAATTAAACCCTGTGCTTCCGCCACAACCAATAATAATACTGTCATCTATATAGTGTTTTGTAGAGTACAGGTTGGTGCCGAGATCAATGGGTGTTCCAAATATTGCCCATGAGCAAATTAGCATACAACTCGGCGGCAAATCTGGTAACCCCTCGCTTGTGCCCTTAATTGCACAATATCATTGGGATTTGTGCTTTGAACAATTATTGGAATCTAAACGATTCCCCAGAGGGCTGAGATTATTAAAAATCCACTAATAGATTTTCCATAGTTGTTTTTATACGAGGTTTTATTCTAACACTAATTGGGTGGGGCAAGCACTGTCACATATAAATGGGAGGCGTTGGCTTCTGTGGCCACCTTGTGGTTTGGTGCCCAGGTCACCTCAATACTTTGAGGAAAACCCCACCATGGTTTGACAGGGTTGTTGTACATAGGGTTACTGTGTGGGAGTAATGGCCCCTGCGAGGCCTGTGTTTATCTTGTACTGTTTAATTTGCATGTCATAAACCTGTAGCATTTCCGCTGTGTGTAAACTTATGCATTGGGTCCTGGTGAAGGAGTTATCCGGCGCTGTCAGGATCCCTCACAGGTGGAGTCGCGGTCACTAGACGATCCAGCCGGGCTCCCACAGCGAAGGTTTCGCCCCTGTGAGCCGAAGGTAAAGCCGACCACACACACTTAGTAGCCGCCCATTTTCCCCTAAGGGTGGGGAAACAAAGCGCTACAATTAATAAATAATTGTATTTCCTTAGAAAGGGGAAGTGTATGGTAGGATTAAAGGATTGTTGCTGCTGACAATAAGAAGAACCAATTTTTTCGTCATACGTAGATAGCCCCTTAGCAGAAAGTCAAAGGTATTAAGTTCCTCTCAGCAATAATCTCACAGGCCCAAACACGTTTTAAATCTAGTTATTCCAAAAATGACAAATAAATAAAGTACAATGATTTATTGCTATATAGCACGACTTGTATGGCGGTTTACAAGACTCAGAGTAATCTTTAAATCTGATTATATGACTGTGACCAGGGAAATGGGACTGGAAAATCGACGGTTTCCACTTTTCAAACACTGGCACGGGTCTTCTCTGCCTCAATGGTGTTGCTATTTTACTGATACTTATATACTACTGGAAAAGGGCTCCAGGTGAGGTCGAGGAAACCCGAGTCTGTACCCTCCCTACTGCAAGGTTGACAGTGACAGAGAGACAATACTTGATACGATTTCAGGACACTCACAATCTAAACAGATCACCGTCCCACCTTACTATGTACAACTGAATACCAACTGTACCAGCATGGCAACTGTCTATATTGTGGCTTTGTAACCCTCTTAATAACTGTGAAACCCCATCATAATCTACGTGACTTCTGGACCCCCACCCCACTTATCCCTATATATGTAAAAATATTATTGCTGTGGTAGGGATAACAGTTTGAAACAATATTATTCGATATCTCTAATATTTTCTCACTTAACATTCAGGTGAAGATATTTTTTTTGTATTAATAAAGCACGCAAAGCAACAAAAAAAAATGGATCTATGTGTCTTGAAGGTAAAATATCCGCCATTGCCACATTTTTTCTTTGGGTCCCCCAGGGTTCCACATGACCTGGCTGAAAACCACTGATCTATCATGGTACCCTCTATCATGCCAAGCATTCTCACCTCCTTTCGTTTCGTTAGAGATCAGCCCCCCTCCTTTCCAATGTCACCCCCAAACTATGCAGTACCACATGTATCACAAGATCTAATGAAAAAAAAACTATGACTTTAAAAGGCAATGATATTAAATAAAAAAATAAGGGACTAACAAACACAATGTTTTAATTTTTCATTATTGTCGGTTGGGAAGCACTGTATGCTAGGAGATATGGGAGATGGGACAGGGGTTACCTGTGAATGTGCTCACAAGTGTTAGTTTTTAAATTGTACGGTGCAGGTTTTTGTCGCTAATCGTTTTTTAACCCACCATACGTATTTATTGTTCTGGTGAAACTCTATCACAGCCTCACATTGCAAAGCCGTATAACCAGTCCTCACCGGATGAGACCCAAAGTCGAAACACTGTCTGTTAATTCAGTGTTACTGCGTGCACTGCTTTAAACCCAGGCTGTTCTGAAAGTTGTGTACTGCGGCAGGCATAAATTTATTGGGGTCCCATGTAAAATGCATTTCAGCAAAAGGTTCTCATTTGCATGTCATTTCCCAGAATTCCCCTGGCTGCAAGCGGAAGCATTGCTAGAGATAATGGTGAAAGACAGGGTTGCCCAGACCTTCTGTAGACGTGAAAGTGCGCACACTTGGTCATTTATATTTGGCTATTATCATAGTGAAAGTGAGTAACATTGAAAAAAAAATGAATTAGCTCCTTGACCACTGTAATAAATGCATGGGCAGATGTTCCCCCAGGCTGCTCCTCCTACTACATTACATGGTGAAAGCAATAAGGCACTCTGTTTCGTGTTTGGATGCTCGTCCCTTCACACAGCCGTGCTTGCTGTCTGGCCTCCGTGCCTATATATAAGGGTCCTCATATCCCTAATATAGTGGGTCATACCCCTCTGCCCCTTTCTCGCCAGGCTCCTGGCACCTGCAGACATCTCATGAGACGCTGGTGCCTGTCTTCGCACCCAAAGGCATAGGCCTGACAATTGGGTAGGGGTATCCTTTCCTGTCATTCCCTTCCTCCGCTCTGCGGTGGGATTCCCTGGGACCCCCTGTGCTGGGGGAGTGAGAGAGTGGTGCAAGTGTTGCTAGAGGGGCAGCTAAGGACGGGGAGAGGCGTTCGCTTTATTAGACACCAGTGTGTGGGGAGGGCTGGCAGGTGCAGCTTGGTTTCTTTCTGTGGGGGGGGCCGCTGGTCTTGCATCATACTGGAACCCTGCAATTAAAGTAACACCGGTCATAGTAACAATTTAGACTACCTACCCCTGCAGTTTCACCCTGTAAGCAAGAGGAAGATTAAAGAAACAAATGAACCAATGTCGTGACGTTAAAAGGCAAAATCTTGGTGACATCATTGGACACTGTTCCCCGTCCGTTTATTTGTCCCGATTACCCAGAATGTCCCCTTACTTTGTCACTCCCCGAAATACTATCTACAAAACCCCAAACAAAAAAACCAGAAAACAACCCGCCAACCCCTTATATAAATCACACAACTACAAGGGAAGCCATGTAGTGTTATCTACAGTACTTACCATGCCCACCAGGTGGCACCAGAAGTATATTCAATGTCCTTCACCTGACATCACTCTGGCATTAGGTAAAGATCATTTCCTTACCTGAGCTGTGAGTGTCCCGAATGTCATTGCGAGTGGGGGATGAGTCCAGGGGGGCAGAGTGGGTGGCCCCGCAATCTGGACAAGTGACCCACCCTGGTGAGGGAGGGATCCGTGGAGAAAATCTGCAGGTTTAAAGCAACAGAGAAATTATAGAAAGACATAACTATATTATTATGGTTATTATTACTACTAATTTTGTTCATTTTTATAACTTATACACCAATTATTATCATTCACATATTGTTATTATTTTTTTGCACAATAGCATTATATATAAATATAGTATTATATATTTCCTTACATACCACGTTATAATTTACAGCACTTTCTGACACTCCGGTGCATATTAAACAGGCACATTGCTAATTTTGTGGACATTTTAAGACTTTCTTAAAATGAACAATATATTTGATCTGATATCTCTATACACTTCCATCTTCCCACGCGCCTTTGCTGACACATAAAGGCAAGCCTACATCTGATTGCGTGCCCCTGGCATTGAAAAGGTTAAAGCACGACGTGGTTGGCTCCGGATTTATATCTACCTGGGTCCCCCCTTAGTAGCCCCCCCAATCTTCATATACTGAATAAAATTTTATTACCTTTGCTGTAACGGTGAGCGTTCCATCCGAAAGGTTGGCATCGTTGGGGCACTCACCTGTGTGATGGGCAATAGGTAGGAATGCTCCACGCCCATGGGCCAGGTAAGTTGCCATTCCTGTAGTCCACCGCTCCGCTCCGGCCTGCCATCCCGAGTATCCTGTCCGTTCTCTGCTGAAGGAAGCCATACACCATAATCAGTGAGAGAACGTCTTGAGCTCCCTGTGCCCACTATGCTATGATCTCTACCCCCTGCACAAAACCGTCCCACACGGATAAGAACTTTGTCTGATTTATTTTTTACTGGGATATGGGATCATTGGTCCCTCCTGTTCTGGTCACAGTGTCACCCTCAAAAGGTCCCTGTTTTCTTCTTGTCTGTGTCACTGTCATATCCTTAGCTAAGAGTGGACATGTGTTTATTTTGATGTTCATCAGGACTGTCTGTCCGTGTCACAGTTAAAAGGGAAGATCAAATCTGTCTCTGTCCCTCTGCATTGTGACCTCGTACACAGATCACTTAGTCTTCTCTGTCATACCCTATACAAGGTATATATACAGTGATATACAGCGAGCTGCGTATGTGAAAACTACAGGATGTGTGTTGTGTGTGTGGTGTGTTTGTGTGTGTGTGTGTGTGTGGGTGTAATGAATTGCAGACTGCGTATGTGAGGACTACATGTGTTTCGTGTGGACTGTAGGTGTGGTTTTTGTGGTGTTTTGTGGGGGACGGGGACTGCAGGGTGCTGGTGTGGTTTGTGTGTGGGGGGGGGGGGACTGCAGGGTGTGTGTGTGAGGAGCTGCAGGTGTGTGTGTGGAGGAGCTGCCGCCTGTGTGTGGTGTGAGGAGCTGCAGGTATGTGTGTTTTTGAGGAACTGGTGTGTTGTGTGTGTGTTTGTGTGTACTGCATGCTGTTATGTTGAACTGGAGGGTGTGTTTTGTGAGGAACTGCAATGTGTGCATGTGTGAAGCCTGCAGTGTGTGTTTGTGTGTGTGTGTGTGTGGTGGTGTTGTGTGGTGTGTGTGTGTGTGGGTGATGTGTGTGTGTGTGTGTGTGTGTGTGTAACTGCAGGCTGTGTGTGAGGACTGGATGGTGTGTGTGTAAAAATGCAGGGTGTGTTTGAGGAACCTGCATGGTGTGTGTGTGTCCTCATGGTGGTGTATTGAGAAACTCTAAGGTGTGCGTGTGTGAGGAACTGCCATGGTGTGTGTGGGTGTATATGATGAACTGCACGGTGTGTGTGTCTTTACTCCTTCCCTAATTTCCATGAAATATAACAAATATCTGACCCCAAATCAACAAAAACGGCAGCACTGATATACAGTTTTGGTCATACTTAAGTGACCACATAGCAAGTAGGGGCCCATCAAGCCTGACCACCCGCCTCATGGTGTCAGACAGAAGAGACCCTGTGACCTTCTTGCCACTGGTGGCCCTGTCCACCGGTGTGGACGAAACAGGTTGCTTATGCAGACGGCGTCCTCGGACGGTCCAATTAGTGGGTCTGATCTCAAACCCTGGCACTACCCAGCTCTGCTCTCTGCATCTCGCCGCCTGGTACTGAAGGGGGCAGGGTCTTGGCCTGGCGCTGTGACTTCCTGTTCCAGGGGAACCAGCAATATCCATATCTAAGGAGCTTGTAACAAAAAGGGAGGAGGTCACACAGACATCATATTTACCCCCATTTTGTTTTTGTGACATATCAGTCACAGCATTTGGCCTTTGGAAGCACTGCCAAATATACATATCACCTACACACACACATGCCATCAGTGGTTTTTGTTTGAAAAATATTATGAACCAACCCTGTAAGAGACGGTGTTGAGAGGGTACGGCAATGAAGACGTTTTAAAGTGAAAACAAAAATTAGGCTTTATTGCGCCCTGTCCCTTAACACAGCAAAAGCATTCAAAATAGCAAAAGAACACCTGCTCCGCTTTGGAGAATATCACCACATGTAGTCCAGCCCTCTCTAACTGGGTGGTTGCTCGGCTATTACCAGCCCCCAAAATATATAATACATTTATGCAGATATATAACGTCCTAAAGAAGTCTCTCTGTCTCTTGTAGCTTGTGGGGAACCTCTCTGCCTCTCCTGGGTCAGCACCTTTGTGTGCTAAGGCACGTCTGTTTCAGGTATGGAGGTCTGGTCCCCCTGTCTTGTATCCGCCTACAGTCCAGTCCTTCTGTCTGCAGCTCAAGGACATCTTCTCCTCTGGTCAGAGCCATGTGGACTAAGCAAAATCTGTCTGTCCTTCTTGGTTAAGCCCCATTGTGAGACTAAGGAAGCCCTCCCTCCTTTTCCTGTCTCAGAACAGCTATTTTTGAGAGAGCTCT
This sequence comes from Ascaphus truei, assembly GCA_036426205.1. NCBI lineage: Eukaryota > Metazoa > Chordata > Amphibia > Anura > Ascaphidae > Ascaphus > Ascaphus truei. Next base: position 58,198,489 of record CM071573.1, on the reverse strand, counting down.
AATCATCCCGATGGAGTTGGTTAATTTGCTGGTATGCAATTAACCAGCACATGGCTGGTTGAGAGACAAGTTTCTTTAAACAGGGATATCCCCGTTTACAAACACCTAAGCATGAAATATTATTTCTATATAAACTAACTACCAAATTCATAATTACATAAAGAAATGTTGTAGCAATAGCCTTTATCCCTCTCCGTTTAGTATTCCAGTCCCATTCCAAAATCATTTCATGATCACTATATGGGGTTTTGTTGATGGTCCCTTCCCATAGTATTGAACCCCTTCACTGAAAAGGGGACGCTATGTTATAACGATTTTTTTTTGCCTCTTATCCTGAACTAATCTAACTATCTACCTACACATACATACAAAATACATACGACGTTTTTTTATACATACACATATCTAATACATTATTTATTAAATATATATATTTCACCAGAATACCCACACACACCTCTTACTCACTGCACTTGCTTTCCGAACCATTTAACACCTCTAGCCATAATCTCATCCACACCGGGGGGATGACAGCGCAGTAACATTCCAAGAGACCTGTTTTTAAGTATACCCTTTGATTGCTTCATTCATTGTAACACCATCGCCGAAGAAGAGATCAGGTAGCTCGAAAGTCCTCGCACAAATAAAACATTTCGTAGCCACAGAATTGTATCATCTTATTTATTTTTGATTCACACCACACAACATTGAACACACACAACCCACACACACAGCACACCCAACACACCCACACACCACACACACCACACACACACACACACCCCACACACACCCTACACACACACACACAGACAGTGACACTGAGAAGGAGCAGAGGGGACAGAGGCAGAGAAGAGACAGTGACACTGAGAAGAAGCAGAGGGTACAGATACAGAGAAAAGAGTGACACTGAGAAGGAGCAGAGGGGACAGAGGCAGAGAGAAAAAAGACAGTGACACTGGGAAGGAGTAGAGTGGACAGAGGCAGAGAAGAGAGTGACACTGAGAAGAAACAGAGGGGACAGAGGCAGAGAAAAGAGAGTGACACTGAGAAGAGCAGAGGGGACAGAGGCAGAGAAGAGACAGTGACACCGAGAAGGAGCAGCGGAGACAGAGAAGAGACAGTGACACTGAGAAGGAGCAGAGGGGACAGAGGCAGAGAAGAGAGTGACACTGAGAAGGAGCAGCGGGGACAGAGAAGAGACAGTGACACTGAGAAGGAGCAGAGGGGACAGAGACAGAGAAGAGACAGTGACACTGAGAGAGTGATGCAGAGGGGAAGGAAGAGACAGTGCACTGAGTAAGGAACGAAGGGTGGACAGAGGGCAGCAAAAGAGAGTGACACTGAGAAGAGCAGCACGGGGACAGAGAAAGACAGTGACACTGAGAGGAGCTGAAGGGGACAGAGGCAGAGAAGAGACAGTGACACTGAGAAGGAGCAGAGGGGGACAGAGGACCGAGAAAACAGGAGCCTGGGAAGGAGCAGAGGGGACCAGAGGCAGAGAAGAGAGTGACACTGAGAAGGAGCAGCGGGGACAGAGACAGAGAAGAGAGTGACACTGAGGAGAAGAGGGGACAGAGGCAGAGAAGAGAAGTGACACTGAGAAGGAGCAAGAGGGACAGAGGCAGAGAAGAGACGTGACACGAGAAGAGGCGAGGGGACATAGGCAGAGAAAAGACAGTGACACTGAGAAGGAGCGGAGAGGGACAGAGGCAGAGAAGAGAATGACACTGAGAAGGAGCAGAGGGGACAGAGGCAGAGACAGTGACACTGAGAAGGAGCAGAGGGGGCAGAGGCAGAGAAGAGACAGTGACATTGAGAAGGAGCAGAGGGGACAGAGGCAGAGAAGAGAGTGACACTGAGAAGGAGCAGAGGGGGCAGAGAAGAGACAGTGACACTGAGAAGGAACAAAGGGGACAGAGGCAGAGCAAATGGAGTGACACTGAGAAGGAGTAGAGGGGACAGAGGCAGAGAAGAGACAGTGACACTGAGAAGGAGCAGAGGGGACAGAGAAGAGACAGTGACACTGAGAAGGAGAAGCGGGGACCGAGAAGAGAGTGACACTGAGAAGGAGCAGAGGGGACAGACAGAGAAGAGACATTGACACTGGGAAGGAGCAGAGGGGACAGAGGCAGAGAAGAGAGTGACACTGAAAGGAACAGAGGGGACAGGGCAGAGAAAAGAGAGTGACACTGAGAAGGAGTAAAGGGGACAGAGGCAGAGAAGAGACAGTGACACCGAGAAGGAGCAGCGGGGACAGAGACAGAGAAGAGACAGTGACACTGAGAAGGAGCAAGGATAGGAAGAGAGTGACACTGATACTGAGAAGGGGATAGAGGGCAGAGAAGAGACGGTGACACTGAGAAGGACGACAGAGGGGACAGAGGAGAGCAAAGACAAGTGACCACTGAGAAGGAGCAGATGGGCAGAGGCAGAGAAGAGAATGACACTGAAAGGTCAGAGGGACAAGGCAGAGACAGTACACTGAGAAGGAGCAGAGGGCAGAGGCAGAGAAGAACAGTGACATTGAGAGAGCAGAGGGACAGAGGCAGAGAAGAGAGTGACACTGAGAAGGAGCAGAGGGACAGAGGCAGAGAAGAGACAGTGACACTGAGAAGGAGCAGAGGGGACAGAGGCAGAGAGAAGGACAGTGCCACTGAGAAGGAGCAGAGGGGACAGACAGAGAAGACAGTGACACTGGAAAAGGAGCAAAGGGGACAGAGGCAGAGAGAGAACAGTGTCACTGAGAAGGAGCAGAGGGGGCAGAGAAGAGAACAGTGACACTGAGAGGAACAAGGGGACAGAGCAGAGCAAAGGGAGTGACACTGAGAAGGAGTAAGGGACAGAGGCAGAGAAGAGACAGTGACACTGAGAAGGAGGCAGAGGGGACAGAGAAGAGACAGTGACACTGAGAAGAGAAGCGGGGACGAGAAGAGAGAGTGACACTGAGAAGGAGCAGAGGGGACAGACAGAGAGAGCATTGACACTGGAAGGAGCAGAGGGGACACAGGACAGAGAAGAGACAGTGACACTGAGAAGGAGCAGCGGGGACAAGAGCAAGAGAGACAGTGACACTGAGAAGGCAGCGGGGACAGAGAAGAGCAGTGACACTGAGGAGCAGAGGGGACAGAGCAGGAAGAAAGTGACACTGAAAAGAGCGGGACAGAGAAGAGACAATGACCTGGGAAGGAGCAGAGGGACAGAGCCAGTGAAAAGACTGACACTGGGAAGGAGCAGAGGGGACAGAGGCAGAGAAGGAGTGACCTGAGAAGAAGCAGAGGACGAGGCAGAGAAAGAGTGACACTGGAAGGAGCAGAGGAGAAGAGGCAGAGAATAGAGACACTAGAAGAGCAAGGGACAGAGAAGAGACAGTGACACTGAGAAGGAGAGGGGACAGAGAAGAGACATGACACTGAGAAGGAGCAGAGGGGACAGAGGCAGAGAAGAACAGTGACATTGAGAAGGAGCGAGGGGGACAGAGCAGAGAGAGAGACAGTGACCACTGAGAAGGAGCACGGGGACAGAGAAGAGACAGTGACACTGAGAGGAGGCAGAGGGACAGAGGCAGAAAGAGGTGACACTGAGAAGGAGCACGGGGACAGGACACGAGAAGAGACAGTGACACGAGAAGGAGCGCGGGGACAGAGAAAGAGTGACACTGAGGAGCAGAGGGGACAGAGGCAGAGAAAAGACTGACACTGAGAAAGAGCAGAGGGGACAGAGGCAGAGAAGAGACAGTGACACTAAGAAGAGCAGAGGACAGAGGCAGAGAAGAGAGTGACCACTGAGAAGAGAGCGGGGACAGAGCAGAGAAGAGAACGTGACACTGAGGAGCAGCAGGGGACAGAGCAGAGAAGACATGACACTGAAGAGAAGCAGCGGGACAGAGAGAGAGACAGTGACACTGGGAGGAGCAGAGGGGGCAAGAGGCAGAGAAGAGACAGTGACACTGAAAGGCACGGGGACAAGAGACAGAGAAGAGACTGACAGACACTGAAGGAGCAGCGGGGACAGAGAAGAGACAGTGACACTGAGGAGCAGAGGGGACAGAGGCAGAGAAGAAAGTGACACTGAGAAGGAGCAGCGGGACAGAGAAGAGACAATGACACTGGGAAGGAGCAGAGGGGACAGAGACAGTGAAAAGACTGACACTGGGAAGGAGCAGAGGGGACAGAGGCAGAGAAGAGAGTGACACTGAGAAGAAGCAGAGGGGACAGAGGCAGAGAAGAGAGTGACCCTGAGAAGGAGCAGAGGAGAAAGAGGCAGAGAAGAGAGTGACACTGAGAAGGAGCAGAGGGGACAGAGAAGAGACAGTGACACTGAGAAGGAGCAGAGGGGACAGAGAAGAGACAGTGACACTGAGAAGGAGCAGAGGGGACAGAGGCAGAGAAGAGACAGTGACATTGGGAAGGAGCAGAGGGGACAGACACAGAGAAGAGACAGTGACACTGAGAAGGAGCAGCGAAGACAGAGACAGAGGAGAGTGATACCGAGGAGCAGAGGGGACAGACAGTGACACTAATAAGGAGCAGTGGGGAGAGAGACAGAGAAAAGAGAGATACTGAGAAGGAGCAGAGGGGACAGACATTACAAGGACAATGACAAGGTCGTCAGTGAGAAAGAGTAGAAGGGAGAGGGACAGCATAACAGGCTTTGGCGCGGGGGGGGGGGGGATGGCAGGGACAAGTGTAAGGGGGACAAAGACAGAAGGACTGAGAAGGAGAAAAGGGGAGAGTAGTAGAGAGAAAAAATATTGTAAGGTTAAACCATTGACCTGTTTTACATGCTGTTCCAAATTACTGTAACACGACTGACACCTTGTGGCATAGCAGAGGGATGACATTAAGGACCATTCCGCTACGACATGAACATTCTATACGTAGGGTGGCTAGCAGCATCAATTATTTATTTTTTTATAAAATATTTTACCAGGAAGTAATACATTGAGAGTTACCTCTCGTTTTTAAGTATGTCCTGGGACATATATTGTATATATGCAATACGGTGGCGATTTCTTGTTGACTTTTTCACCCACCATAACTTAAAACTTTCACCATTATCACCCAGCACTTCCACTGCAGCAAGGGATTCTGAGAAATGACATGCAAATGGGCACACAGTGCCACCTTTTGCTTCAAATCCATTTTGACATGGATCCCTATAAGCTTAAGCTTGCTGCATTGCCAGCTTTTCAGCACAGCCTGGCTTAAGATGCACAGCCAGTAAACCCACCCACAACCCTGTTTGACCTTTAGGTCTCTCAGTGTGAGGCTCTGGTTATACTGGCTTTGCAATTTGAAGCTTTGGACAGGCATCCACCACGCATTATTTAATTAGTGGGTAAAAAAGTGACAAAAAACCTCCACAGTATAAGCATATAGCAAATGGAAAATATTACTGTGTGCTCAATTGCATGCTTAGACAGGTCTGCAACCCTGCCTTTCCCCATTATCACTGTTGAATGTTGGTTGCCGGAGGACCCCCTAAAGAGTAACACCCATTGAGAGGATTCTCAAGGAGGCTACCCAGGGAGCAGAGCAGCGCCTTGGATCACATGTTGGGGCCTGAGTTATCTCATACAACGCTTGAAAATCTCGGATGTTTGTGAGTTTTAAATTGTTATTGCTCGAGACCATTACATTTTACTCACTGGTATTACACGAGGATCGGGCACTTTGTCTTCTCTTTTTTTCTATTCAGGTCTCGTGACGGGAGGTAGTTGTACCCATGAAGAAGGCTGCTAGTATCCCAAAGATTTACTAAGATTAACCCATTGTGGTCACAGTGCTACCGGACTATTTTTACGTTTTTTGAACTTTTTATGTTTTTTTTCTTTTTATTATATTTTTTTATATATTGTTTACACACTTTATTAGCTTAGCGGCAGTATAATCTATATTAACATTTGTTCTAGTCTTTGTTACTGCTAATGATTTATTGACATACTTTATCAGTTCATAGGAGTATTCATTTGCTTGCAAATCTCTGTTACTGATTATCGTTCATTGAGCAATTTGATATCTTTTGCAAATACTATCCAGAACCCCCAGAACATAGGAGACATTTAGATTATTGCATAGACCATAGCGCCTCAAACAAAATATTTTTGTGCTATATTATTATATATATATATAATATAATTTATATTTATATATATATATAGTATATATATATATATATATATATATGTAGCCCCCTTTCCCTATGCTAAGGGAAATACGCAGGTGACTACGCTGCTGTGCTGTACTGTCTGCTGACAGAGGCCTGAGCCTCCGCTTCTGGGAGCCTGGGGTGAGCTCTATCTCCTTGTGCACAGCGCCTCCACCTAAGAGGGATCCCAGCATTGGCGTGATAACCCGTCACAGGAACCAATACAACAGTAGTAAGCAATAACACCACACAATGTATATAACTGATCTTTACTGTACACAATACGAAACACATATAACACACAATACTAGGTAACAACAGTATAGTGCAGTGACCCCAACACTGAGTGGTTCCCCCAAAGTACTGAGGGGGCCGTGGCACCAATAACCCCTGGTGTCTGTCCCAGCAATCCCACCCAAATGTGAGGTAGCCCTACCCCCTGTAAATGTTGGTGCACGTTTGGTACCCAGGTGCAGCTTGCAGACCTGGACTGAAGAAGGTCCCCCGCAGCGGGGCCTCCGACAGTAATTCCCCTCTCGCCTCAGGGTCCAGATTCTCCTCGTGGTATAAGCTCCAGCCGGAGGGTCTCACACAATGTCCCAGAATACTGTGGCTTGGTCCCAGGCCGCAGATCGCCGCGTGGACCTCCGTCCACCGGCGCAGCAATACTACTATAGTACTAAAGGGGAAGGGTCCCTATCGGAGGCCTTCCCTAAAATACTCCTCTCAAGTGGCTCAGGGCCTAGCTGGGGTCTAGGGGGCACGATCTAGGCCTAATCCATGGAAGCACTGCTCCCTGGATGCTACCTTCCAGGTCGCCATCTCCGTCTCCTCTGGTTCACGGGCTCTTCGTCACGGAGGATATCCTGTTACTCCAGGCTGCAGGCAGTCCATTGGCTGCCTCAGCCCATGTGGTATACTACACCCCCGCCCCAGAGGATTCTGGGTCTTGTAGTTCCGTTGTAGTCCTTGCGGAGCCTATCCACAATGGCTCCCGCGCCGATTGCCACTGTGCATGTGCCAAGCTCCTGAAAGGCCACCGCGCTGTTCCCCCTGATCACGCGGGGTCCTGCCGGACAGCAGCAGATACCGGAGCCAGGGTAGGGGACTCGGCTACATATATATATATATATATATATATATATATATATATTTATATATATATATATATATATATACACATACATACATACATACATACATACATACATACAGGCATACCCCGCTTTAAGTACACTCACTTTAAGTACACTCGCGAGTAAGTACATATCGCCCAATAGGCAAACGGCAGCTCACGCATGCGCCTGTCATCACATCCTGAACAGCAATACCGGCTCCCTACCTGTACCGAAGCTGTGCGCAAGCGGGGAGACTATAGAGCCTGTTAAAAATGCGTTATTTACATCAGTTATGCACGTATATAATGATTGCAGAACAGTACATGCATCGATAAGTGGGGAAAAAGGAGTGCTTCACTTTAAGTACATTTTCGCTTTACATACATGCTCCGGTCCCATTGCGTATGTTAATGCGGGGTATGCCTGTATATATATTTACATTGCTATATCAAGTGCGCAGAAACACTAAGTCAACCCCTATATTTATACCTGTGTCTCTGCATTGGTAGGCTGATTGAAAGATTTACTAACCAATCCTATTAATACAAAAAAATCCTCCAATGAATATCGTTTTAAGTAAATTATCAGATTCACAGGCATAAATATAGGAAGTCAGACAAGTTGTAAGAATAAAAGTTTTAATACAGAAAATGTTAAAAACTGCAAAAGAGGGATTAAACACAAAAAAAATCACGATGTAATATATACTGCATATCATATAATGTAATTACTCATATTTTATACACGTAGTAATACATTCAGATATAACATTTAGTATCTATATACATTACCAAAATTTAATAATATATCTATTGTATATTTAAGGAGCATTTGAATATGACTCATATATATATCTCCAGAATAAAGATACCAAGATGCCTATAGTATATTGAAAGAGTCCAGGGATATAATGAAAATCAATTTATGAGAAAACTCCCAAATCGATATCAATATTGTGTCCATGTGGCACTAATGTTTTCATCAAATGAATCCACTTGGTTTCTAGTTTTGATATGAAATTAATAATATCTCCCCCTCTCCAACTGGGCACAAGAATATCTATACCAATACATTTAATTCTGATTGTGGCATTCTTTAAAGTGCCTAGAGAGGCTATGCTACAAGAAACCTTTTTGGATGTTGGTGATATGTTCTGCAAAATGCATTTTTAATTTGCGAGTTATACGACCGATATACTGTTTTTGACACGGATAAGTAATCAAATATACTGTATTTACTGAATCACAATGAATAAACTTGTTCATTTCAAATTCTCTCTGAGTATATATGGAACAGAAAGTCTTAACATGTTTAGTCTCTGATGGATTGAGCTTGCACATTTTACACCTGAGACATTTGAAAAATCATTTTACATTTAGAAATGATTTTGTTTTGATAACTTTATCTGATATCAAACAACTGGGAGCAATAGTTTTTTTAAGTGACATAGCCTTGGTAAAGATGACCGTAGGTTTCGCTGGCATATAAGGATGTAAAATTGGGTCTTTTAATATTAGATGCCAATGCTTATTTAGAATACATTTAAACCTTGGCTGAAACAGGATTATACTGTGTAATGAATGGAACATTTATTTTCATATCTGTATTTTGGATACTGCTAATATTTTCTTTCTTTTCAACAGATCATTCCTATTTAATGCTGATGTTTTTAAATAGGCATCATTCAAAATATCTTTATTATAAGATTTAGATTTAAATTTTTCTAGAATGACTGCAGCTTGTTCCTCAAAAATCTGAGATTCAGAACACTTACGCTTCATCCTTCTTAATTCCCCATACGGGATATTATTCAACCACTTATGATAGTGGTTGCTTTCCGCCTCTATGTAATTAAGACAACTTACAGGTTTTTTATATGTTTTTGTGTGAATTTGATCATCTTTAACATAAATAAGTAAATCCAAGAATTCCAGTTCAGAAGTGCTATGTTTACAGGTGAAAACTAAATTATACTCATTATTGTTAAGGTGTTCTAAAAATGAATTTAAACCCTGTGCTCCGCCACACCAAATAATAATAATGTCATCTATATAGTGTTTGTAGAGTACCAGATTTGTGCCGAGATCATGGTTGTTCCAAATATGCCCATGAGCAAATTAGCATAACTCGGCGCAAATCTGGTACCCATCGCTGTGCCCTTTAATTGCAAAATATCATTGGGATATTGTGACTTTGGAACAATATATTGAATCTAAACGAATTCCCAGAGGGCTGAGATTATTAAAAACTCCCACAATAGATATTTCCAATAGTGTTTTATAGAAGGTTTTATATCTAACACTAATTGTGGGCAGCACTGTCACATATAAATTGGGAGGGTTGGCTTCTGTGGACACCTTGTGGTTGGGTGCCCAGGGCACCTCAGTACTTTGAGGAAAACCCCACCAGGGTGTGGACAGGGTGGTTGTACAGAGGGTACGGTGTGGGAGTATGGCCCTGCGAGGCCTGTGTTAGTCTGTGTACTGTTATTTGCATGTCAGTAAACCTGTTATCATTTACGCTGTGTGTACTTATTGCATTGGGTCCTGTGAAGGAGTTATCCGGCGCTGTCAGGATCCCTCACAGGTGGAGGCGCTGTCACTAGACGATCCAGGCCGGGCTCCCATCAGCGAAGGTTCAGGCCCCCTGTGAGCCGAAGGTAAAGCACCACACACACTTAGTAGCCGCCACATTTCCCATAGGGTGGGGGAAACAGCGCTACAATTAATAAATAATTGTATTTCTTAGAAAGGGGAAGTGTAGGGTAAGGAGTTAAAGGGATTGGTGCTGCTGACATTAAGAAGACCAATTTTTTCGTCATACAGTAGATAAGCCATTAGCAGAAAGTACAAAGGTATTAAGTTCCTCTTAGCAATAATCTCACAGGCTCAAACACGTTTTCAAATCTATTTATTCCAAATGAAAAATAAATAAAGTACAAATGATTTATTTGCTATATAGCACTGACATTGTATGGAGCGGTTTACAAAGACTCAGAGGATCTTAAAATCTGATTATATGACTGGGGAACAGGGAAATGGGACTGGAAATCGACTGTTCCACTTCAAACACTGGCACTGGTCCTTCTGCTCAATGGTGTTGCATATTTTACTGATAAGTACTACGGGAAAAGGGATCCAGGTGAGTCCGAGGAACCCGAGTCTGTCCCTCCTACTGCAAGGTGACAGTGACACAGAGACAATACATGGATACGATTTCAGGACACTCTACAATCTAACAGATCAGCCGTTCCCAACCTTACTATGTAGCACTGAATACCAACTGTACCCAGCATGGCAAACTGTCTATAATTGTGCTTTGTAACCCTTTAAGAACTGTGAAACCCCATAATAATATACTGTGACTTCATGGAACCCCCACCCCACTTATCCTATATATGTAAAAATATTATTGCTGTGGTAGGGATAACATTTTGAAACTAATATTATTCGATATTCTATATATTTTCTCACTTAACATTAAGTGTGAAGATATTTTTTTTGTATTAATAAAGAAGCAAAGCAAAAAAAAAAAATGGATCTGATGGTGTCTTGAAGGGTAAAATATCCGACATTGCCACATTTTTCTTTGGGTCCCCAGGGTTCCACAGGACACGGGCTGAAAACCACTGATCTATAATGGTACCTCTATCATGCCAGCACTTTCTCACCTCCTTTCGTTTCGTTAGAGATCAGCCCCCTCCTTTCCAAATGTCACCCCCAAACTATGCAGTACCACATTGTAGCACAAGATATATATTAAAAAAAAACTATGACTTAAAAGGCATGATATGTAAATAAAAAAAAATAAGGACTAACACAAATGTTTAATGTTTCATTATTGTAGTTGGGAAGCACTGTATTCTAGGAGATAATGGAGATGGACAGGGTTACCTGTGAATGTGCTCACAAGTGTTATTTTTAATTGTACGGTGCAGGGGTTTTGTCGCTTCGTTTTACCCACCATAACGTATTTATTGTCTGGTTGAAACCTATCACAGCCTCACATTGCAAAGCCAGTATAACCAGCCTCACACGGATGAGACCCAAAAGGTCGAAACAGCTGTCTGTGAGCAGGGTTACTGGCTGTGCACTGCTTTAACCCAGGCTGTGCTGAAAAGTTGTGTACTGCGGCAGGCATAAATTTATTGGGGTCCCATGTTAAAATGCATTTGCAGCAAAAGGTGCTCATTTGCATGTCATTTCCCAGAATCCCTGGCTGCAGCGGAAGCATTGCTAAGAGATAATGGGGAAAGACAGGGTTGCAGACCTGTCTGAGACGTGAAAGTGCTCACACGTGGTATTTATATTTGCTATTATCATAGTTGAAAGTGAGTAACAGTGAAAAAAAAATGAATTAAGCTCCTTGACCAACTGTAATAAAATTAGCATGGGCAGATGTTCCCCCAGGCTGCTCCTCCTATACATTACATGGTGAAAGCAATAAGGCACTCTGTTCGTGTTTGGAGGCTCGTCCCTCACAGCCGTGCTTGCTGTCATGGCCTCCGTGCCTATAGGATAAGGGTCCTCAGATCCCTAATAGGATAGTGTCAGACCCCTCTGCCCATTATCTCTGCCAGGCTCCTGGCACCTGCAGACATCTCATGGAGACGCTGGGCCTGTCTTCCACCAAAGGCAGAGGCCTGACAATTGGGTAGGGGTATCCTTTCCTGTATTCCTCCGCTCTGCGGTGGGATTCCCTGGGACCCCTGTGCTGGGGAGGTGAGAGAGGGTGCAGTGTTGCATCAGAGGGGCAGCTAAGGACCGGGGAGAGGCGTTCGGCTTTAATGTTGACACCCAGTGTGTGGGGAGGGCTGGCAGGTGACAGCTTGGTTTCTGCGCTGGGCTGGATCATACTGGGAACCCTGCAGATTAAAAGTAACACAGGTCATAGTAACAAGTAGACTACCCCATGCAGTTTAACCCTGTAAGTGCAAGAGGAGATGTAGAAACAAATGAACCAATGGTCGTGACGTTAAAAGGGCAAAATCTTGGTGACTCATTGGACACTGTTCCGGTTATTTGTCCCTATTACCCAGAATGTCCCCTTACTTTGTCACTGCCCCGTGTCTTACACCCCCTCCCGCCCCGCTTATTATCCAACTTCAAGGGAAGCACAGGTAGTGTTAGCTACAGTAATTACCACTGCCCACCAGGTGGCACCAGAGTATAGTCAATGTCTTCACCTGACATCACTCGCTGGCATTAGGTAAAGATCATTTCCTTACCTGAGCTGTGAGTGTCCGAATGTCAGTGCAGAGTGGGGATGAGTCCAGGGGGGCAGAGTGTGCCCAGGCAATCTGGACAAGTGACCCACACCTGGGTGAGGGGAGGGATCCGGGAGAGGAAAATCTGCAGGTTTAAAGCAACAGAGAAATTATAGAAAGACAATAACTATATTTATTATTGTTATTATTACTACTAATTTGTTATCATTTTTATAACTTATACAACAATTATTATCATTCACATATTGTTATTATTTTTTTGCACAATAGCATTATAATATAAATATAGTATTATATATTCTTACATAGCACGTTATAATTTACCAGCACCTTTCTGACACTCCGGGCTGCATATTAACAGGCACATTGCTAATTTGTGGACATTTTTAAAGACTTCTTAAAAATGAACAATATAGTGATGCTGAGTATCTCTATACACTTCCATCTTCCCACAGCTCCTTCTGCTTGAAACATAAAGCAGCCTAAATCTGCATTGCTGTGCCCCTGGCAGTGAAAAGGTTAAAGACGACGTGTTGGCTCCTGATTTATATCTACCTGGGTCCCCACTTGAGTACCCCCCAAATCTTCATATACTGAATAAATATTTATACTTTGCTGTAACGGTGAAAGCCAGTTCCATCCGAAGGTTGGCATCGTGTGGGCACTCACCTGTGTGATGGGCAGATAGGTATGGGAATGCGTCAAGCCCATGGGCAGGTAAGGTGGCATTCCTGGTAGTCACCGCTCCGCTCCGAGCCTGCAGCCCCGAGTATCCTGTCGTTCTCTGCTGAAAGGAAGCATACAACATAATCAGTGAGAGGACGTCTTGAGCTCCCTGTGCCCACTATGCTATGATCTCTACCCCCTGGCACAACCGTCCCACACGGATAAGAAGCTTGTCTGATTTATTTTTTACTGGGATATGGGATCATTGGTCCCTCCTGTTCTGGTCACAGTGTCACCCTCAAAAGGTCCCTGTTTCTTCTGTCTGTGTCACTGTCATCCTTAGCTAAGAGGGACATGTTTTATGTTCAGCAGGACTTCTGTCCGTGTCACATTTAAAAGGGAAGATCAATTCTGTCTCTGTCCCTCTGCATGGTGACATAGTGACACAGAATCAATTAGTCTTCTCTGTCATACACTATACACAGGTATACAGTTATATACAGCAGAGCTGCGTATGTGAACTACAGGATGTGTGTGTGTGTGTGTGTGTGTGTGTGTGTGTGTGTGTGTGTGTAAGTGTAAATGGCAGACTGCGTATGTGAGGGAACTACAGGGTGTGTGTGGGAACTGTAGGGTGTGTTTGTGTGTGTGTGGGGGACGGGGACTGCAGGGTGCGTGTGTGTGTTTGTGTGTGGGGGGGGGGGGGACTGCAGGGTGTGTGTGTGAGGAGCTGCAGGGTGTGTGTGTGAGGAGCTGCAGCCTGTGTGTGTGTGAGGAGCTGCAGGATGTGTGTGTGTGAGGAACTGGTGTGTGTGTGTGTGTGTGTGTGTAACTGCATGCTGTGTATGTGGAACTGGAGGGTGTGTTTGTGAGGAACTGCAAGGTGTGCATGTGTGAAGGACTGCAGTGTGTGTGTGTGTGTGTGTGTGTGTGTGTGTGTGTGTGTGTGTGTGTGTGTGTGTGTGTGTGTGTGTGTGTAAATGCAGGGTGTGTTTGAGGAACTGCAGGGTGTGTGTGTGTAACTGCATGGTGTGTATGTGAGAAACTCTAAGGTGTGCGTGTGTGAGGAACTGCAGGGTGTGTGTGTGTGTATATGATGAACTGCACGGTGTGTGTGTCTTTACTCCTTCCCTAATTTCCATGAAATATAACAAATATCTGACCCCAAAATCAACAAAAACGGCAGCACTGATATACAGTTTGTCAATACTTAAGTGACACAGAGCAAGGAGGGGCCCATCAAGCCTGACCCACCCGCCTCATGGTGTCAGACAGAAGAGACCTGTGACCTTTTGCAACTGTGGCCCTGTCACCACACTGTGTGGACTGTAACAGGTTGCTATGCAGACGGAGTCCTCGGACGGTCCAATGAGTGGGTCTGATCTCACCCTGGCACTACCCAGCTCTGCTCTCTGCATCTCGCCTGCCTGGTATGAAGGGGGCATGGTCTTGGCCTGGGCGCTGTGACTCCTGTTGCCAGGGGAAACCAGCAAGTATCCAATATCTAAGGAGATTGTAACAAAAAAGGGAGGAGTCACACAGACATCATATTTACATGTGTGTGACATACATGCACAGCTTTGCCTTTGGAAGCACTGCAATATATACATATACACATACACACACACATCCATCAGTGTGTTTTGTTTGAAAAATATTATGGAACCCTGTAAGAGACGTGTGGAGAGGTACGCAATGAAGACCGTTTAAAGTGAAACAAAAATTAGGCTTTATTGCGCCTGTCCCTTTAACACAGCAAAAGCATTCAAAATAAGCAAAAGAAAAACCTGCTCCGCTTTGGAGAATATCAACACATGTAGTCCAGCCCTCTCTAACTGGGTGGTTAGCTAAGCTAATTACCAGACCCAAATATATATATATACATTTATGCAGATATATAAACAGTCCTAAAAGAAAGTCTTATCTGTCTCTTGTAGCTGTAGGGGAAGCCTCTCTGCTCTCCTGGGTCAGCACCTTTGTGTGCTAAGGCACTGTCTGTTCAGGTATGGAGGTCTGGTCCCCTTGTCTTGCTATCCGCATACAGTCCAGTCCTTCTGCAGCTCAAGACATCTGCTCCTCTGGTCAGGCCAGTGTGGACTAAGGAAAAATCTGTCTGTCCTTCCTTGGTTCAGCCCCCAATTGTGAGACTAAGGAATCCCTCCTTTCCTGTCTCAGAACAGGCTATTTTTGAGAGAGCTCTAATCAGCCAGATGGAGTTGGTTAATTGCTGGTATGCAATTAACCAGCACACTGCTGGTTTAGAGACAAGTTTCTTTAAACAGGGATAAGTCCCCGTTACAAACCCTAAGCAGGAAATATTAATTTCTATATAAACTACAATTAATAATTACATTAAAGAAATGTGGTAGAAAGAGCCTTTATCCCTCTCCAGTTAGTATTCCAGTCCCATTCCAAATCATTTCATGATCACTATATGGGGTTTGTTGATGGTCCCTGCCAAATAGTATTGAACCCCTTCACTGAAAAGGGGGACAGCTATGTTATAACAGATTTGCCCTTATACTGAACTAATCTAACTATCTACATACACATACATACATACATACATACGTTTTTTATACATACACATATATATATACAGTATTTATTAAATATATATGTATTTCACACAGATACACACACACACTCTTACATCACTTGCTTTCAGGAACCATTTAACACCTCTAGCCATAAATCTCATCCACACCGGGGGGGAGGACAAGCACAGATAACATTCCAAGAGACACTGTTTTTAAGTATACCCTTTGATTGCTTCATTCATTGTAACATCGCCGGAAGAAGAGATCAGTGTATCTCGAAAGCTCGCACAAATAAAAGCATTTCGTTAGCCACAGAATGGTATCATCTATTTATTTTTTGATCACACACACACACACACACACACACCCACACACACAACACACACACCACACACACACACACACCCACACACACACCACCACACACACACACCCACACACACACACACACACCCAGCACACCCACTCACACATATATTATTCATAAGGGTGGGCATTTTGACTTGTGTTTTGTTTCCAAAAAATGTAGTCAGTTGGTTTTGGGAATTCTTTTACTTTTAAGCTCAAAATAAGTATGGAATTAAAAATATATATATTTGTCCAAAAAGTTGGATTTTTCCGCAGGTATTTTAGTTCAAAAACTGAAAACTTCACACACACCTTCCTTCCATATCTTTAATAAAATAATCTTCATTATCGTTAATAAAATAATGGCAGGTTGGACCTCTCAGCTCACTGTATATAATCTACACCTCTCCCCCCCCCCTCTCTAACCACATGACCCACAGACCACATCCTGCGCTGAAACCCATGCTATACACGCTGTCCACACTGTGCGAGAAGTGAGGGGGGGGCGTCTTCTGTCAGAGATGGAAAGCCAAGCGTCAGACAGGGTGGGTTTAACCTACACATGGGGGAGCAGGGGTCTGGGGGCGGGAGGATTCATTTCCAAGGAGAGGCCAACAGAACCCAGACAGACGTCAGCACTACAAAAGAGGGGCGTTTGTCACATATGGTGGAGAATGCGGGTCGACACTAAAAAGTCTGTGGGTTTGCAAATAAATGCGGGGGTTTAAAATGGCCGCCGAGCTGAACTAAAGTACAGATGCTATGAGTGAAGTCTGTCCCAATGTGTATATCAGTTGTGCTTCTAGCATACACAGAGAATGTGCGAAGTGTGGATGCAATAGCACCCTGAACCCAAACAGAAAACCAAAATGTTTTGCTGAAGAAAAAAAAAAAAAAATTTTTGCATCTAGCAAGTGCTGTTTGTAAAGCTAATGCCTTTTTGCTGAAGTGAGTGAATTTGCAGCTAGCAAGTGCTGTATGTAAGTTGCTGAAGTGAGTGAAATTACAGCTAGCAAATTGTCTCTGCCGGGTTTATAAAATGGCCGACATGGAATGTTTGTTTTGCAATGCACGTAATCTTGAAAAACAGTGTCCCTTCAGGCCATACGATGATGATGACGACGACGACTCGTATGTGGCCCCTGGAGGAGAGCCGTACCCACAGATGAATTTAGTATGCTGGGCCTGTCATGAAGTAGGTCACATGGAAGATGTGTGTCCCAAAATTTTTCAAAGACAAACAGCTGCAAAAGCAAGCAATGCCCTGTGAGTGCAAGCAAGATGTGGAAGCTGATACCAGTGAGTGTGTGCCCAGTACCACTGATATCTCTGGAGCTAATAAAGCAAAAAGAAAGAAGAAGAAAAAGAAAACGGTTCCTCAAGTCACAGGGGAAGTGACCGAGCCACTTGAACCTGCGCTGTCAGCACATGCGTCAGAAAGGCGCCGAGATGTGCTGCATACCGGAGTGACCAGCAGAATTGTCACGGGAACAGTGGCAAAGGAAAAGGAGGAGCAAAGGGAAGCTGAATCCTTGAACCAGGATAAAGAGGCTTTGGTTTCTGCACTCCAAGCTGCCCGCCATGATTATGAAGTCCTGCGGCAGGGATTGATGAAAGAGCGAGAATCGAACGCCGAATTACAGAGGTGTATACTTCCAGCTTTACAGGAGTACGAGGCTTTGAAGAAAACAGAGTCTCTCTTACGGAGTGAGCTGGAAGAGGTGACGACTAGTCTGGAAAAGGCCAACACCGTAATTGCTATCCTAAAACAGAAATACGGGAAGGCTCTACAAGAGGTTCACGCGCTCAGCACAGAGGTGCAAAACTCACGCCTGGAGGGGCACGATCAGGTTGAAGAGCTGCAGAAGCAGATGGCTGAGCGCGAGATACAGTGCGCCAAGAGAGAGGAGATCTCCGTCCGTCAGGTGGTCTGCCTGACATTGCGCTATGAAAGCGAGATGGCCGATATCTACAAGCAGCTGGACCACACGGCAAATGAGGGGGCCCGGCTGCAGCTGGAGCTGGACAAGACCCAGAAGGAGCACCTGCAGCTGCAGGTCAAGAATAGAGAAAATGAAACAGAGTTAAACCTCGCTCTGAAACAGATGACGGACATGGGAGAAGCGGCTAAAGTGGTTCAGTCGGGCTATCAATCCTACCTCCTAACCAAGCAAGCTGTACGTTCCTATACGTGTATCTTCAATGCTGTCGCAATATTACGATTTGCTATAAAGATGAAGTTGGAGAAAGAGATTCCAAGGCTAAAAGAGACACGGTCACAAAAGGAGACCAGGGAACGTAAACTCAATGCCCTCACTGATGACAAAGAGGAAGGAGAAAGAATTGACTTTGATTGTGCTGCTGTTATTCCAGAAACAGATAGGCACCCTCCTGAGAATATTCTCCCTGATCTGGGATTCAAAAATCCAGATCCTCAATTTCATTTACGTTGTCCAGAAGATTATCAAACTAGTGGACACACCCAGGACACCACAGAAGATGTTTTAGCCAAGTGGGTGGCAGTTCCTGAAAACACAAACTTGTTGACAGATCCTGATGACGTGGTTAATATGGACTACGTTTGTACAGAGGCAACTAGGTCTCCAAAACCCAAAGGCCTGGTAATGGCCACAAAAGGGAAATCAAAGATTGAAAAGAAAAAACAACGAAGGTTAACACGGCGCCTGAATAGTTCCATATCTCACCAATCTGGACCACACTGTGGAGCCAAGGAGAATCCGGTCCAAGGGTCTCATCAGAAGCTAAAGAAACAGTCCAGTCATTTGCAGGTTGCAGCGGGCTATGAAATAAAGTCAAAGGACTGGAAGTCAAAAAAAAAAAAAAAAATGTTTGGGGGAACTGACCGATTTATTTTTTTTATTACACGTGTGGACTATGTCACGGACACTTAACTATGCAAATAAGCATTTTGTCAATATTACAATGTTATATTGGTTCTCTGTGTTGAAAATGTAGCTAAACTACAAATTAATATACAGGGTTGATGGCCCTTAAGATTACAAGGCTGTAGTATAAGAAAAAAAAATATTGGTTGCTTACAATATGAAAAAAAAAAAAAAAAAAAAAATGCCCTTTTCGGTTGGTAAATTTATAATGAGGTTCATATTCTAGAGTAGAAAAACCCAGGGAGGTAATAGAAATTGTCTGGTTTTGTGAATATATTTAGCAGATCCTGGGTTGTAAGAATGTGTGCTAGACATTTATTTTTCAAAATAGTTCCCTAATAGAGAGCAACAAAAAATATGTTTGCCAAGTATAGTCTCTTATGACGAAACCTATTGTCCATAATTGCCGTGGAAAAAGTTCATATTCGTGTCATGTGAATACTTAATGTTGTACTGAGGAGTTAGCTCAAGTATTTCAGGTAGGACGCTCACCCCAGTGAGGTCCATGGCCGCTCACCCCAGTAGGTGTGAGCTGGGGAGGGGGATATGTGACATAGTCCAAAGATGTTAGGCAGCTTTCTGCCCCGTTTTAGAGCAGAAAGTGCAGGAATAGTTAATGATCCGTTCCACAGCTTCCCATTAACTCAGGCAGCTGGATGGAAAATCCAGACCACAGATTACAATGGCTCTAGTTCTCCCTCACCTGCTCTTCTAATCACATGCACAGGTACTTAGAGCAGAGAGGTTTTGCATTTCACTCTCTCTCCTTAGAGCCTGGGGGCTGGGGGTGTCGCTGCTCTCCTGCATCCAGTGTCGAGGTTGACGGCCTCTCCACGTATGACAGTACCAGAGGATTTGCCTGGACCCCACGAACAGATAAGACAAAACAAATGATTACTGCTGTTGCTAAAAGACTGTGCTGTATCTTGTGTCCCTAAATGAGAGAGCATTGTTTTAAGCTGGGGAACCAGTTTAGTTGGCCAGCAGCTGTTAGAGAGACTGATTCTGATGTGTAGTTAGATCCCTGAAAGGGATAGGATTTGCTTATATGATTTTGGTTTTATTTCTTGAAATAACAGAGTGGGAAATATTGTAACACTGAAATGTGTGAACTGCTGAATGAAAGTATCTGAGTACCTCTAACCTACACATGTTAAAGCTGCAGTACCTTAATTGGATGAAAATAAAGCAGGCAGAAGCCTGAGTTAAGCAGCACAATACTTTGCATGATCCTGTTTGTTGTATAATTAACCCTAGAAGACTGTGTCGGGAAGAACCCAGACAGACGTCAGCACTACAAAAGAGGGGCGTTTGTCACAGTATACAGATGGCGGAGCAGTTACAGTATATTATTGTGTGTGTGTAATGTGTGTGTGTGTGTGTGTGTGTGTGTGTATACAGATGGCGGAGCAGTTACAGTAGATTATTGTGTGTGTGTATATAGTGTGTTTGTGTGTGTGTGTATATAGTGTGTGTGTGTGTGTGTGTGTATATATATATAGTGTGTGTGTGTGTGTGTGTGTATGTATGCATGTGTGTGTGTATGTATGCGTATGTGTGTGTGTATGTATGTGTATGTGTGTGTTTGCGTGCGTGAATATATTTATCAAAGTTGCACAATGTTAATAAATAATTTATTCTCACAACATGTCTTTTTTTTTTTTTTAATTTTTGAAATATTATATAATATACATACACATATACACACACAGGTTCCCCAGTGACACACAAACACACAGACCACTTCAAAGTGACACACACACACACTGACAGCTACCAAGTGACACACACACACACACACACAGTGATACCCGCCTCCCAAGCGAGCTTGCTGTCTCCTCTGTCAGGACAGCAAAAAGCTCCTGGTAGCGCGAGTGTCAGCAAGCAAGAGCGAGCAGCAGCACCTAAGCGCTTACTATATCCGAGGCCTTAGCAAGCTGGTCTGTAAATAAAAGGTTTTGGTACTCTGGGACTTTTAAGAAAAACTAGTGGTACTCTGGGTCTGTGTATATATAGTAAGTAGTGGTACTCTGGGTCTGTATATATAGTAAGTAGTGGTACTCTGGGTCTGTATATATAGTAAGTAGTGGTACTCTGGGTCTGTATATATAGTAAGTAGTGATACTCTGGGTCTGTATATATAGTAAGTAGTGGTACTCTGGGTCTGTATATATAGTAAGTAGTGGTACTCTGGGTCTGTACATATGGTAAGTAATGGTACTCTGGGTCTGTATATATGGTAAGTAGTGGTACTCTGGGTCTGTATATATAGTAAGTAGTGGTACTCTGGGTCTGTATATATAGTAAGTAGTGGTACTCTGGGTCTGTATATATAGTAAGTAATTGTACTCTGGGTCTGTATATTTAGTAAGTAGTGGTACTCTGGGTCTGTATATATAGTAAGTAGTGGTACTCTGGGTCTGTATATGTAGTAAGTAGTGGTACTCTGGGTCTGTATATATAGTAAGTAGTGGTACTCTGGGTCTGTATATATAGTAAGTAGTGGTACTCTGGGTCTGTATATATAGTAAGTAGTGGTACTCTGGGTCTGTATATGTAGTAAGTGTGGTACTCTGGGTCTGTATATGTAGTAAGTAGTGGTACTCTGGGTCTGTACATATGGTAAGTAATGGTTCTCTGGGTCTGTATATATAGTAAGTAGTGGTACTCTGGGTCTGTATATGTAGTAAGTTGTGGTACTCTGGGTCTTTATATATAGTAAGTAGTGGTACTCCTGGTCTGTATATGTAGTAAGTGTGGTACTATCAGTCCTTGAAAATGGGGTTATACCCTCTGACCAGTGTTTGCTTCTAACCTGCTCTCTTGCCCAGTAGCCTTGTGGCAGGAAATGTATTCCCAGAATCCCATGCTTTAGAGATCAGCTTGAAGTTACACACTGCATTGTCACTTACAGGAGACATGTGATGGGTGAGGGACAGGCTCACCTCCTTATTCAGCCTCCGCAGCTTCTCCTCGTGCTCCTCGACCTCCAGTCCTAGCCTCCTTCGCTTCAGGGACTGTAGGGGGGACAGCTGAGTCATTATGGAACTGGCCTCTGAAGTACAGGTGGGAGCACTGTTCAAAATATTTACTTAATCAACAAATAGTTAGATGGTCAATGGGTAACACTGTCTGCTGGGGTAACCTATCTACTGAGAGTTATATAGTAATGGACTTCATTACAGTGAGTGGGCCAGCTTTCCAGTGAGTGGGACTGCCTTCCAGTGAGTGGCCCTGCCTTCCAGTGAGTGGGACTGCCTTCCAGTGAGTGGGCATGCCTTCCAGTGAGTGGGACTGCCTTCCAGTGAGTGGGCCTGCCTTCCAGTGAGTTGGTCTGTCTTTTAATAAGTGACATCACTCCTGTTGTCTTACCTAATGAGTGAAACTATAGGCCATATTTAGTAAGCGGTGCTTATTTGTTAAGACACTTTTACGACCCATTCAGCATGGGATGGTATGTTATGCCATAGCACCTCTTAGTGAATATGTCCCTATATCCCAATAAAACCTACTCCTAATTAGTGAGCCTTTTCCCTTATGCACGAGATTCACTGTGAATGAGTGAAACTGCTTATCCAATGAGTTACATGTGAGTCAGACTGCCTTTCCAGAAGTGAGTGTCCCCTAAAGAGTGAGACTGAACACCCCATGTGTGAGATAGACTCCCAATGAGATAGACATCCCAGTGAGTGAGACAGACTCCCATTGAGCGAGATCCAACAAGGACGGTCTCCTGAGTGCTGGGAGTGACGGGGAACGTCTGAGTCACCTCCAGGATGTCGGAGTTTGTCCGGCTCTCGTGCGGTTCGGTGTACTCGGTGTACTTCAGCAGCACGCGGTCCATGTCCGTGCTGGCGTACTGGAACAGGCGGTTGGCCCCGTTAAAGATGATGAGGGCTATCTCGCAGTCACACAGGACGCTCAGCTCGTACGCCTTCTTCATCAACCCAAACTTCCGCTTGGTGAATGTAACCTGGGGAAGCATACATGGGGGTCTATAGGGCTGGCAGCTGCCCCTTTCCTGGGGAACACTGATGCCCACATGCCTTGGCAACTGGACTCCCGTGGTCACCCTGTATTACAGTCAGACTGCCCTTGCCCATGAAGTAAAGGGGGGTTAAGGCTGCACACCACAATATATAAACAAATACATACAGTTTACCGGTGCTGCTGGTTCAAGTGAAGACATGAAGTGTCTGTGTGGGCATCTGATTTATTATCTGGCAGTTAATACTGTACATGTTTGGAACAATTATCCTTTATTATTGTCCGAGCATATAGTAGCTCTTGCCGGGTCTGCCCTCTTGGTTTGGTGTGATGCCCGTCCCTGCTGCCCTTAAACCCGCAGATGAGTCCTTCTCCACAATGAGGGGTTCTATATGGGGTTGGTTACAGGGCATTGGATTGGTCACCAGCTGCAATAATTGGAGAGCGCCCACCTTAACATACAGTATATGGGTCACCTAATGCCTTCTCTGCCAGAGGGGCCTGCAATGCTTGGCAACGCTATATGTTGCAGGCCCCTCTGGCAGAGAACGGGTGGCTTGTGCAGCACAGATGGGGTTAAGGCGTGGGTGTGGTGTGTGGTTCCCCAGCGTGTTGCTGTATAGGCCGCAATGTGTAGTAGGGTTTCTGCTAGATACCTGTCTGTTGCGCTGGTCTAAGATACGAGCGATTTGAATCTTTTTCCTCCCCATTCTGAATTTCTGCCCGTGATCTTCAACCACAAAATACCTTAAGAAAAAGACACGCATGTTAAACACAAAGTTCAGATCTGTATGTCCCGTAACAGAGACAGAGGGGACCTATTGAGTCTGTCCCTTCCCCTGCAGGGTGACAGAAACAGGGGGAACATATGCCTTATTAAAGCTGCAGTTCAGTCTTTTTTTTTTTTTGTTTTTATTTTTTTACTTCAATAGTTTTATGTGTGCAATCTCTAATTACCTAAAGAACTGTATAACTGCCAGTCAATCCGTTCTCCATGTATTGATAGGTCGAAATTTGGTGACATAATTAGTGAAGGGATCTGTTTATATTCTGCTTGTCTGTCAGTGGAAGCTCATGAATATTCATGAGCAATCCTGCACTGACATGTGCAAGAGGGAGGGCAGGGCTGACAAAGGGGTGTGCCAGGGCTTGTGACAGGACATGAAGGGGCAGTGCCTTAGCAAATGCTTGTTAAAATAGAATACAAGAAAATTGGTCTTTAAAAGTTGTTTTTTTAAAAACAGAAAATGCTGAAAGTATTTTTTCTTACTACAGAACTGATTTATTAAAAAAAACACACATGCAGGATATTGACTGAACTGCAGCTTTAAGTGTGTTCCTCTCACTGCAGAGTGACACATAAAGGACCTACTGTATGTCCCTCTGAGTCGGTCCCTTGCATTTCAGGGTGACATAGAACGAACCAGTGTCCCATTAAGTCTGTCCCCTCCCACTGACACAGAAGGGACACAAATGCTATTCAGTCTGCCACTTCCATTTCAGGACGTCACACAGTCATCACAGACAGAAAGAGCCAATGGCCCTACTGCAAGATGGCACAGACTGAGACCAATGTTCTTTTGACCCACTCGATATTATTACGCTGATCCCGCGCTGCGGAATATGTTGGCGCATCACAGGTAAACAATAATAAGAATAATTCCCTAATGATTTTGACACAGGGAAAGAAAATAATCATATCTTGCCTGTGATTTTTTTTAACCCCTCCATTGCCGGACTGTCCTGCTACACCAAGAGTCAAGGGGTTAAAAAAATGAACCTTGTTGAGCCCCAGTAGAGCTGGCGAGTTCCTTTCCTTGAGCCCCACATCCCTCGTCCATTGCTGCTGATTACCACCTGCTGTTCTCCTCTCTCAGAGTTCTGAATCACAGGACCTGCTAATAAGCAGGGGGATGGTTCTGTAAGTCCAGGTGAGCATAGGTTCTCTGGCTCACTGCTCTCAGGTACAAACTCCATTTCCAGCTGACCTCCTCACAGAGTTTCTAGGTTTTTGCTTTGCTGCTCTCCAGAGTTCTTTGTAATTTCTTTAACTTCTCCCAGTGTGGGAGTCTGAGATAACCTAACATCACAGGTGTCTGCTGCTTTCTTTGCATGCAATGGGCTTTTAACCAAATCTTCCGCTGCGTCTGCTATTAACCCTTGGGATGCTGGAAGCTCTGGAACAGATCCTTGCTCACAATCTGATACACCCTGAGGTGAGTCCCCTTCCCTGAAGTCTTTGGATCTAGTTTCTCTCCCACTTTTTTTAGGTGTTTCCAAACTTATCTTTTCTTGAGAGCTTTAATGTGACTCTTACTGGGGTTCTTGCTCCACAACATGAATCAGCGCATTGCTCTGCACCCTGCTCAGCACTTTGGGTTAGCATTTAAATTGTTTTCAAAAGGGAACGTTTCTGTTTGGCTGGACCCACCTTTATTTTAGCAATCTCACCTTCGAATCGGGTTAATACATCACGTAGACAATGTATTTGTTTCTTGCACACGCCTCTCTCAGAACTGTGACATTTCTTTAATTTGTTTCTTCTTCCAACTCTGCTTTCTTACTGTTATACATCTGCAATAAAGCTTGGTTCTCTTCTTTCTTACGCAGATTCTGTTCTGCTCTTTCCCTTTTCTCCAAACTCTCCTGTAACTTGCGATCATGCTCCCCAAGGCCTAAACCACTGCTGCAGCCTGCAACCTCTCCTACTTCCATCTCCACAACACAGTCACCAACCCCATGGGTCTAAGGCCATCCTGGCTCCCCTGCAGGACCTTACCTGCAGCCCATCTTGGAGGAGTTATAGGGAGCAGTTATATGGCACAATAGGAGGGGTTATAGGGAAAGGTTATATGGCACAATAGGAGGAGTTATAGGCAGTGGTTATATGCAGCAATAGGAGGAGTTATAGGGAGCGGTTATATGAGGCAATAGGAGGAGTTTTTTGGAGCAATGGGAGGAGTAATAGGGAGCTGTTATATGGAGCAATAGGAGGAGTTATAGGGAGCTGTTATATGGAGCAATAGGAGGAGTTATAGGGAGCGGTTACATGAGGCAATAGGAGGAGTTATAGGGAGCGGTTACATGAGGCAATAGGAGGAGTTATAGGGAGCGGTTATATGGAGCAATAGGAGGAGTTATAGGGAGCGGTTATATGGAGCAATAGGAGGAGTTATAGGGAGGAATAGGAGGACTTATCTTAGTCATTTTGCGTTGTCCTCTGTCTGAGAAATAGCCGATCTCTGCCCCTGATTTAGATAAATGTGTGTGATACTCTGTAGCTCATTAAGGATGGAGTCTCTTAGGAGTTTATGACGCCATGGGAAGGCTTTGTGCGCTATAAGACATCCTGAATCTGATCCCTATTAAATGCCCAAGTTAATTACTTCCACACAGGACTGGGATTAATAAAGAGAAAGAGCATTTTGCCCTCTTAACCCCTGCGCTGCCAGAGGGGCCTGCAGCGCATTGCAACACCTCAAAATCTGTAACATTTGGGGGTTCTGATCTAAATTACATTTACCAGTAAGACCCCCTTGAAGTCTGAGGCTGAATAAAAATCAGTGAGACTGACTTCAGTGGGCTGCAGGTTCTTTTTGTCAGCAAACAGGTTAATTCCATTCAGCGCTAGAGAACAGAGATGTGCATATATCTAAAAAAACAAAGGATTTAACAGCATATATGGGGTGACCAGATGTCCAGGTTTAGTCGGGACAGCCCCTGTTTTTAGGGCTCTGTCCCGGTTTTTTTGGTCCTCCTGGCGAGCGCCGACTGCGCACGCGCGAATAGCGCTTGCCGACCATACATGCGCGATCGGCACTTGCCAGCCGCTCCAATCGCTTGCCGGCAAGCGCCGATCGCGCGTGCGTTCCAGCAGCCGCCAAGTGCCGATCACGCATGCACGATCGGCAAGCGCTCTTCGCTTGCCGCTTCTTCACAGACTGGGACAAATATGGTCACCCTAAGCATATAAGAACCATTTGACCCATTTGCCTATTCTCCTATCTGTTGTAAAATCTCAGACCTTTCAGATCCTTGACAGCCTTCATATTTAGGTTTGTCTCACTTCTATCCCCAGCATTTTTGAATTCCCTTACTGTATAAGCCTATGTGCCACCTCTGCTGGGAGGCTGTTCCACGAATCCACCACCCCTTCTGTGAAGAAGGACTTCCTCACATCTCCCCTGAGCCTTGCACTCTGCCTTTTTTTTTTAATATAGAACCATGGCCCGGATCCAGAAAAGGGTGCCAAGGTTTAGCACGCGTTTACTCCCCATCATATGCAAACAGAACAAAATCAAGCGCAAATATCATTTTAAAGGTGAATATTGCGAACACACTTGTGTGATATACAGATAATACATTTATACAGTTCCTGGAAATAGTGCTGCTCCAGAGATGGACTCAATACACGTCCATACACGAACGGCAGAAGCAGAGAATCAGGAGCGCAAATAAATCCAGGTGTGTGCATCCGGACACTCTCGCGATGCCGTTCGTCAGGGCCAGATGGGTGAAGTGAGGGGGGGGGGGGGACGAGTGAAGGGGATGTTGTGTCTTCTCTGTTTTTGCACATGGGATCCCCTTCTTCCGTCTTGTCCCCACCCTTCACTCATCTGGCCCGGACGAACGCCATCGCGAGAGTGTCCGGATAGATGCACGAGTTGGTTACCCCCGAACAACCAAACTGCCTAAATCACTCACGGACCATGTGAGTGAGTCATTTATACATTTTTTTCTCGGTTTTTTTTTCAGTTGTATTTTATTTTTCATATTCAAAAAAAGCACTCGCAAATTTCCTCCATTTTGGACAGCTTAGAACTGCAAAAAAACAAACAAACAACAAAAAAATATATATACTGTATATCAAAAATCCTCAAGCGCCACTAATTTTAGCTATTTTAAAGTCTATAAAAAGTCCCAATGTTATTAAAATTCACTTCTAATGATCATTTCATTAGACTTTTACGTAAGACACAAAGAAGAATTTGCTGGGGTCTTTGCAAATTTTGACTATTTTTGCAGAAACTTGTCAGAAATGTGAAATGTTGCCAACATGTGCGCCTGTGATTTCATTCCTGAATCACTGAAAGTACTATCCAGAACAGTCACAGGGAAGAGCAGATTGACAGAGAAAACGGTGACTGTCCCTTTTCTGTCACTCTCTGCCTCTTCCTTTTCTGTCACTCTCTGCCTCTTCACTGTAAATGTTCCATTTCTGTCCTTTCTCCTCTTCACTCGTTTCTCTGTCACAGTCCTCTACACCCCTGTCCACAGTAGCTGTGCCTCTGTCATTGTCCCTTGTCTGTCCCATACACCCGTTCACAGTAGCTGAGCCTCTGTCATTGTCCCCTGTCTGTCCCATACACCCCTGTTCACAGTAACTGTGCCTATGGACCCCTGTTCACAGTAACTGTTCCTCTGTCACTGTTCCTTCTGCCATGTGTCACTGAAGGAGGTTAATTACACTTTAAATTACGCCCCTAACTCCTGGAAATACTGAAGCCTTCAGATGTATAAAGAATCCACTTTTACTCACCTGTTCAGTTCTCCTAATGTGTCTGTTAAATTGCTGCGATATTTCTCCCTCCTACCTCTTCACACTTAGGGAGCCTCTGTGTCTCTTCTGGTTTGTCTGGTAAATGCAAAGGAAATGGGCACCTATAAATGGAAATCCCTTTTTTAGCTGCTGTGTCAGTGAGTGCACTTTAAAACAGATCTCTGAGACTTTTTTCCTCTCTACAGTAAAAGGCAGTATACAGTATCCTCCTCTGCACACTTTCATTATCATGAATCATTGCCCAGTGTCTTGTTAATCAGTGCAATTAGCATAGCACCGCCTCTGCAACTTGCTGATTGGCTGACTGCAGATAGTGGTTAACCCTTATTCTCCTGGGGCATAAGGAGGATGTTTATCAAGAGACGCTAATGCCCCTTTTGACGTATAAGAGAGGCAGTTATAGGGAGGGGTTATATGGGGCAACAAGAGGAGTTATAGGGAGTGGTTATATGCAGCAATAGGAAGAGTTATAGGGGAAGTTATATAGTGCAGTAGGAGGTGTTATAGGGCAGCGGTGCGCAAACTGGGGGGCGCAAGATTAACTACGGGGGGCGCATGGTTAACAGTGGCCCCGCGTGCTTCCCGAAGGCACTTAAATGAAGTGCCGGGGAAGCGGCGAAGGCCTCTGTAAACCTCACTTACCATGGTTCAGCCGGCATCTGGAGACACGTCGCCATGGCAACACGGTGTCAAATGACGCCGTGGGGGCCATGTGACGTCGCGTTGCTATGGCAAGTGACGTCATGACGCCGGGAACCACGGTAAGGAGGCGCGCGTGCGGAGAGCAGGACAGCCGGCAGGGTGTGCAGGGGAAAAAGATTGCGCTCCCTTGTTATAGGGAGCGGTTATATGCAGCAATAGGAGGAGTTATAGGGAGCGGTTATATGGGGTAATAAGAGGAGTTATAGGGAGCAGTTATATGGGGTAATAGGAGGAGTTAATCTCCTCCAGGTTTGAAATGACAGTCTCTTCTGACTTTCCATAAACTCTCCCTCTTCGGTCTATTAAGTAACCCCTTTCTTGCCAGAGGTTTGTGAGATGCATTGCAATGCCCTCTGACAGTGAAGGGGTTAAAAACATGTATACCCTAATGTGTCCATGTATAGCAACAAAGGGGTGAATATTTCTCTGATTTCCTGTGACCTTCACGTAAATCTTTGGGTGGGTTTGTTAAAGTGAAAGATGGAAATTCTAACTCAGTGGAGAGCTGCAATCACTCGCCCACATTACGGAGGGTTCTCCCCTCACTATGGTGCATCAAACTCCCACCCAAACCCTGCTAGTAACAGACACTGAGATTTTAAGAAAATATACGGATTAGTAAAAAGTATCTCACCCTTACATTCGGTGATAACACCTTCCTGCCTGGTGGTGTACAATTTAACTGCTCCCAATAACTCCTCCCATCCCTCCATATGTCCGCTCCCTATAACTGCTCCTATTACTCCATATAACTGTCCCGATAACTCCTCCCATTGTTCCATATAACTGTCCCGATAACTCCTCCCATTGTTTCATATAACTGTCCCGATAACTCCTCCCATTGTTCCATATAACTGCTCCCCATAACTCCTCCTATTGTCCCATATAACTGCTCCCCATAACTCTTTCTATTGCCCCCTATAACTCCCCCTATTGCCCCATATAACTGCTCCCTATAACTCCTCCTATTACCCCATATAAATCCTGCCTATATCTCCTCCTATTGCCCTATGTAAGCAAGAGTGCCAGGTCTCCAGTATTGAACCGGACTGTCCTGTAATTGGACACTGTCCAGTAAATTTATTTTTATGTGTATACCAATATTAGCTCCCTGGACAGTGACCTGACCGGCTCAGGGGCCCCGGGATTTCTCCGACCAGGGCTGTTGCTAGGGGGCTGGGCAGCTTACTTCATCCTGATTGGCTGCTGCTGACTAATGCAGCCAATGAGGAGGTGTTAGGAGCCTGGGGATGGGGCCACGGAGAGGAGGAAACAGCATGGAGTGGAGAGAGGTGCGTGCGTGTGTGTCTCGAGCACGTCACCCTTTTCCCCATTATATCCAGTATTTTTGGAGAAGCCTCCTGGCAACCCTGCATATAACCCCTCGCTATAACACCTCCTATTACCCCATATAACACTCCCTAGAACTCCTCCTATTGCCCCATATATATATATATATATGTGTGTGTGTATATGGAGCCCATGTAACCCCCCTAAGTGAGATTGGGGGTATAGTGTAAGGATGCTACTGGTGCTGCCTTTACCTGGGGGCCTAAGCCTCCGCCACAGGGAGCCCGGGGTGATATAATACAATACTCTCTGTGCAGTGCCTCCACCTGTGAGGGATCCCAGCGTAGTGGGAGGAGCCCCTCACAGGACCCAATGACAATAATCGCACACTGTGTATAAAACAACAATAACCTTTACTGGCACAGGAATAACTCTTAATGCTCTAATAGTCACCAATAGGTACAACTACCCACCCAGCCTCGCATGGCTGTAACCCACCACCGTGTTCCAAAGAGTCTCACACCCAACCCCAATGTGTGAGACAGCGCTGTCCACTAGATGAGGTGTACTTGTTGGTGCACTTGGTGTATAGGTACCTGCCGGGTGCTTCAGCAACCATGCGCGCCGACTAGAAGACAGAGGGGATCCGCCGATCCAGCGACGTCATCCGCGACGAGTCCGCCTCCGCGTGGGGTGGTATCTTGCTGGAAGGTCCCACCGTGAAGATAGTCTCTGTATCTTGTAGGGTGGTCTGGTCCCAGACCACAATCTTCAGGGTTGCGCAGCGTTGCAGCTGTGTCCCTGACTTATCAAATGGCTAATGGGGCAGGGTCCCTACCTAAGGGCCTGTCCCTGTAGCAGCCACAAGCTTCCCAAGTGAGTCAGGGCCTAGCTGGGGCCTACGGGTAATCTGGCCTAGTGCAAGGGCCACAGACACCCGGCACATATACACTCTCCCCTATCCGTGTATGTCTGTTTTTAGTAAAGTGTTCTCTTGTATTATAATGTAAAGTGATGCTATCATACGTATAGTATGATATCTTAATGTAAGATCTATTAAGATTGTGTATTTTTTTAATGTAATGTATGACATCTCTTGAAAAATAAACTGTTATGGATATAAAATAAATAACGGTTTTACTTACTTCTCTCTTGTGTTAATTGAGTTTTGCTTTTCACTGGGGACATTGAATTCCAGTATACCAGCTACTTCTGTTTATCTGTTTGACTAATGACGGCTTCATAATTACTTTGTAAACAAAAAACAGAGCGTGGCTAACAATTTTCCTGTGTGAAGCAGACTGACAAACAGTCTTATAACTAAAATAATGGTGGCGAAAAGCCACCTACGTTTTTGTTTACCGTGCAAATGTTAGAAGTTTAAAAAGTTATTCAAAATACTGTACTTATACTTGTACATTTTTTCATTGGTGTCCATCAGCTGCATTTATCCAAAGAAAACTGTCCTCTTCCATTCATTCTAGGAGGAAAAGATCTTTTAAAACGTTCACCTTGGCGTCCACTGGCCTGTAACTCACACCTTGTCGCAGCTGAGAGCAGAGGATTCTGGGTATCCCTGGGGTTCTGAGCGCTCCACAGAGAGCTGAGTGTTTTCCTCATGATGCAACAACATCTACGGTCTTACATGATACAGAGCACAGCCGCTCTGCTTAGGACCAGGTGGGAGCTCCGTCTGTCTGAACCCGTGCAGGCATACCTGTCTACCTGCCACATTTACAATCTGGTACATTCTTGAATGTTTATTAATCAAAATCCCCCAGCTTTTCACACAAAACAGCAACACATTTTTGCAAGGGGAAAAAAAAAAATCATATTGCAACAATTGGCTTTTCTTTCTGTTGTAAATCTAGAGGTTTTTTTTGTTGGTGGTGTTTTTATTTATTTATTATTTTATTTTTTGCATAAACTTTGCCCCAGTTCTGCAAGAGACTTTTTATTTATATATTTTTATTTTTTTCATTTAAAAAGAAAAAATATATAAAAGGAAATAGAAAACCGGAATCATATTATGAATTCATTTAACTTGCATATATCGTTTGCTTTTAATTGCTCTACAAATTAAAATAGATGTGAATTAAATGAAACAAAGGAAAACACAAAAGATAAAATATATATATATTTTGCCAGAATGCTTGGTCAAAACAGGTGCCCTTTCTAGTCCAGGGAATTTCTGGGGTTTATTGTTCTAGATTCCTATACACAAATATACCCAGGCTGTGCTGAAAAGCTGTGCAATGCAGCAGGCATAAATTTATAGGGCTCCATGTTAAAATGGATAAGAGGCAAAAGGTGACACTGTGTGCTCATTTGCATGTAATTTCCCAGAATCCCTGGCTGCAGTGGATAATGGCGAGATAATGGCGAAAGGCCGGGTCGCAGACCTGTGTGAGACGTGAATGTCCTCACAAGTGATCTTTTTATTTGCTGTACACTGGAGGGATTTTGCCACTTTTTTTTGCCCACCATATCTTATGTGCTATACAAGAATAAAAACAATGGACATTCTCCGGATCATGAGCTGACCGGGCATTGTTGCATAGGAACTTGGTGCAAGAGACGCAGAGTTGAGACGTCACTTCTGGGTGCAAAAGTTGGACACTAACCTAAGGCAAAAAACAACACCAATAATTATTATTTAGTAGCTATAGTCTCATTGAAAAATATGATAGAGAAACAAGGTTAGGGTAACCTGATGTTCCGGTTTAGTTGGGGCAGTCCTATTTTTTAGGGCTCTGTCCCGACTTTTTCAGGTGCTGTCCTGGTGTTTGGATCCCCCTGGTGAGCGCCGACTGCGCATATGCGATCAGCACTTGTCGGCTGCTCATGGCAAGCTCCGATTGTGCATGCGCAGGAGCAGCCAGCAAGTGCAGGACGTGTCCCGTTTTTTTCCGGGACAAATATGGTCACCCTAAACAAGGTCCCACTTGTGCTCAAATCCCGGAAAGTCGCAAAATAAATTCCAACAGTGTCGGAATGAACACCAGTCCTGGTAGGCTGGCTGCTGGCGTTGTGCAGGTCATGTGCAGGTGTGTCACGCTGTGCTCACCACAAACAGGACGAGACCCCGGTACTGAGATGGGAGTAGTAACAAACACCAGCCACAGGCACGGGGGCCACGTCCGGAGTGTAGGTTTGTCTTGACAGCAGGGTCAGGGATATAGATATCAGAGTTGTCTTTATACTTGCTGAGTTCAACGTAGGAGATATCCGGAGCGTAGAAGGTACTTTTGCCAAAGTCAGGGTTGGAGAGTGGAGAGTGGTCGAGGTGCAATGCCGAGTTCAGGATTAGAGAGGAGCGAGGAGTCAGAGGAAGCAAGCCGGTTCGGTACACAGAAGATCAAAAACTGGAACAAAGCTACAGGACAGGACCAAGGCAGGAACAGCAAGGGTAAACACAGAGTAACAAGAATCTATGCTCAGCCAATGTGCCTATAACATTGGTGAGCATATATAGGCTGGATCAGCCAGCCCCCATGGGGGGTGGAGCGGGGGCGCGGCCTCCGCGGTAGCTGTGATAGGTCCAGGGCTCAACGAGCAGGTGTAGCTGTTTGTGCAGCTAGAGAATGCATCTATGAGCAGGTGCAGCTGTTAGTGCAGCTAATGAATCTTGACACCGAGCTTGGGGTGTGGTGCACGTGTCACATGTGAGCTCTGCGCGCAGTCAGCGTGTGTCATGATCCGGGGGCGGAGCCAGGGTCCGCGGTGTCGGATGACGCCATTTTGGCACGCGTGCATGCTGCGCGCGTCTGGTAAGGAATGTGGTTCATAGGCACCCCGCGCGTGCGCTGTGGTGCTCGAGAGGATGCGCGGAGCGGCTGTACTTCGGTAATCCTTACATGGTGCTCCATTCAACCGCCATTGAAATCCTCAGATCCCGAAACAGCAAGACAAGAAAGACACATCGCGCCCAGGGTAAGTGATTCAATAGATACTTTAAAACAAAAAGTAACAGAAATTTACACTTGCAGTAGACCAGACGACCCACGACGCAATAAGGTGATACAATGGGACCCTGTGCGCTGGGTTCCCAGATCAACCAGAAGGATATGAATCACGTCAGCCCAAATGTAAAGTCCAATATCAGTTTAACGTTCGCCTTGACGCGTTTCGCAAGTGGCCGTGCTTTATCAGGAGATAACGTTAATCATCTGCCCCTCCCCCTCTATATCCCCTGAAAACAATCAATTAATAATACACCCAACCCTTAATTATAATGCACCAAAGGAATATGCAAAGAACAATCCTACATAAACACAGTTGCAGCAAGGACTAATCGTCACAGAGGGAAAAAACAGGACTGTCACAGTTCATTCAACCATCAAATACATAATTATATAAACTTTTAAAAGGGGGTGAAATTAAACAAGAATTAAAAGTGATGATGTGCCACTCTGACCCAGAGGATGAAAACAATTATCACTTAATGGAGAGAGTGACACAGTTCATGGAAATCTTAAACACTTTATTACTTGAATCCATATTAATGATATGGACTAAACATATTTGAAGAAGAAAGAAAGCGACAAGGAAAAATCCAGATACTTCAACTTATTTATTTACCCACTTGCTATGGGAACCCCCGTGCCTCCTTCTCTGGAGGGACCAGCACACACACGTCTCCTCATCTTCTTGTCACTACTGGTGATGTATTTTGGACAACGGACTTAACTCTTGTGCATTTCCACTGGACGATATTCTTATGTTTTGTCCTGGACTTTTACCCACATGCTAGACTTTACTTATCCTGTGGCATTCTTTCTCATTAGCCTGATCACGCTTCTGAGTTATAGCCTGGACTTTATACATCCACCTGTTATGTCTGTAGCCATCTCTTATTATACATATGTGTGGTATTCTTTGCAGTGACTTATGTACTACATTGGGCACTTTAATTGTGACAAGTGTACTGTTTATTGGCCTTGCCCCCCACACCCCGTTTATATCCCATGCTTCATTGAGGCCACCTTCCTTTTGAGGCCACTGTCACGCAGATGCCTATTTTTTAGTTCTCTGCCCTCTGGCCAACATACAATTTTGTGTTCTATAGGCCTTTCTATACTCTACTTTAGCACAGGTTTTGTCCATTTAGCTATAGCTTTATCTGGACCAATACCACCTTCCACCCTTCATATATACATAGATTGTGTTCACATTTTTGGCTTAGACATTCCTTGTCCATCAGGGTTCACAGAGGAGTCATTTCTGGGGTTCCCCGCAATTTTATTTTTTCTCCCCTGTTTTTCCACACCCTCTGGGAGATCCCTCTATTACCAGGTGTAAGGTGCATGCTGAGTACAGATAAGACAGTGACCAAGGTCACATGAGTCCCTTGTTAGCACGCACTCATGGTGCAAAAATAATAATGATTGGGGGGATATAGTAATCCTCAGAGCAGCCTAGCTTGCGCCAATCACTCACAAATAATGGGGTTATATGGCGATGGGACGTCTAACCTGTTAAAAGTAAAAATAATAAATGTTTTATTAGGATACTAATACGGCGAAACAAGTGATAGTGTATATATAAGTGGTTTAAAAATAGAATTAAAATGAATCCCCAAGCTGGTAGGTGCTAGGGCAAGAAATGGTAGTGGGGATGGTAGTGGCAATATAAAGTATAAATGCGTGATAAACGCTAATGCCACACGCAAGTAATACCCTCTAGTATAACTACCAGGTGATTATGTGGTATATAGTATATACACAGTTTGAGCACGTTGTATATCACTCACTAGTACCTCACTTCTAGGTAGATAAAATGGTATACATAAATACAGTACATTCTATGTAGCCAAAACCCATATCAGCGAGAAATACCACCATCCACCTCTTACAGCAGCTGTGTGTGGATAGTATATACAGCAGGTTGAGTGTGCAGAGTAAACACTGATGCTACTGGGTTGCGAATCAAACCACAAGATGGTATAAGCTATAAATACCAGTATCTAGCTGTAAATAGCAATGGGTGATACAACCGTAACTGCTGCTGAGGTGAAGACGAAACACCTGCTCCTAGCACCAACCCTCATGCGGACGCCACCGGCGTGACGTCACCCCGCGATGGTTTACGGAGGACATCAGGACAGGCTCATGTTGGTTTCATCAGTGACAGCGCCTCCAGCCCCAGAGGATCCTGGCTTGACCAGGATGGACCTCAGGGGCACTTCTTCTTGATGGGCATTTCAATCATAACACCCGATTGGGTATAATTGGGTTTATTGGTACATGCATGATGGTATATACAGGTCACAGTCCCTGAATACAGTACCCAAACTTTAGGCCTTGACTATCTCTCTTCATAGTTACCTTACCCCCTCGTGGGCAAGGCCTCAGCCTGCTCCCTCTGGGGAGAGGCTCTCTGCTGCGTCCTCACACTCTGAAGATGAGCCCAAAAAAACCTACCCCACTAGGGTTGCCTGGTGGCTTCTCCAAAAATACTGGACACAATGGTGAAAGGTGTGACGTGCTTGAGGCACACACACACACCTCTCTCCGCTCCATGCTGTTTCCTCCTCTCCTTGCCCCCACCCCAGGCTCCTGACACCTCTTGCTCCTCCCAGCCCCCTAACAACAGCCCTGCTCTCCCCCTGCTCGGGGAAATCCTGTGTCCCTCCCCAAGCCTGTCAGGTCACTCTGTCCAGAGAGGTAATACCGGTATACACATACATGTCCAGTATTGCCTCTAATTTTTTACTGGACAGTGTCGAAATACAGGACACTTGCCAACCCTAACCCCCACTAACCCTTACTCTATACTATAGAGAAGAAACCCCCCCTTGGGAATGGTTTATAAGCCGGCCTACATACTGTCAAAGACCCCCCTTACAATAGCAGGCTAATCCTGATATTTATTGTTAACATACACACTGAGCAATATAACAGACCCAGCATAGTGTACTTCTAACACTGCCCACTCTTTAATGGGACTTGCAGTGTTAAGAGCGGCCAGGAAATCAGTAGTCCCAGGGATCTGGGCTACATAATGTTGAAGATGTATCCCCGGGAACACTCTGGGAAGCACAGAAGAGTGTAATTAGAGGGGTCTTTATTCAAGAATTAGTGGCAAGATATAAGCATTCATGTGATAGGGATATTCTGATGGAGCTCCTAACAGCAAGAGTTAAATTTAATCTGCCAACAACTCATAAATAGAAAGACCATTATTATGACTGAAGCACAAATATTATGGGAAAAGTAATAAAAAAGAAAGACTATTGGCTAATCAGCTGAAAAATAAGCACAATCAATTGAATATTTATTCTGTACGGAGACAGGATGGCAGCCCCTCATATGATCCGCAACTAATTATAAGGGAATTTCGATTATTCTATGAGAAACTGTATCATATTACTTCTACCCAGGACTGGGGCACAACAAAAATTGAAACCAATATTAACACATTTTTGAACGGCACAAAGTTAAAACACTGGATGCGAACGAGAGACAATCTCTTGAAGCTCATATCACTTTAGCGGAGAATCGATAAGGAATCCATCTGGATATTTCCGGTGTACTCATGAGAAACAAAGAACGCACAATCACGCTATACAGTATGGGGATGATATTCTGCAGGTAGTCACAATGTCGATACCATCGATGCCAAATATAATGCAGATTTTGGAGAACTTTGGGCAAGTGTCAAATTTGGAGATCAACTTATCAAAGTCCGAGGCATTAAATATTAACCTATGTGAGTCAACTACTACCTAAAAGGAGGCAAATGTCCCATTCGAATGAGCCTCCTGTGCTGAAGCTGGGATATCCTTAAAACCTGACCTTTTGGGGGGAGGTCTTGACAACTGGATTTGAGCACTCCTGCTCTAAAGGACTGGAATAATAAAATGATATCCTGGATAGGCAGGGTTAAATGTATTAAGAGGACTGTGTTACCCAGACTGTTCTATTTGTTTTTCAAACGATCCCCCTTAGAATTCCCAAGCACGATATCACTTCCCTTCAACATAACATAATGTGTGGGCACAGAAAAAGGCCAAGAACAAATATTAGGGATAATAAAACAGACATAAATATCAAGGAGGGCTGGGTCTACCAAGCATTAATAAGGATTACCTGGCTACTCAGGTTAGCTCTTTATTTGAGTGATCTCACTGCTCTAAAAACCAGTTATGAGTTGTAATTGAAAACTCATTCTGGGCAGAGTTCTATATGAACACACCACTATTGGAGCAGCTCTCACAGCATGGCCAAAAATCTCCAATAACCATCATCTTACTACATTCCCATCACCATTGACCCCTACAAGTGGAACCCCTGATTTTACTCCTGGAATGAAGTTGCAACATTTTTTTAAGTTGGAAACAGGTGGGCATATATCATTTTGCAGGCATGAGCTAAGTGGACAAGCTTGGGCCCTTCCAAATCTTTCAGGAGAAATTCCAATTCCGAGAGAGAGAGAAAGGTGACCATATATGCACATTCTCCATTATGTGCACTCCAAAAAGTGTAAAAAAAAAAAAAACGTGTAAGACTCAATTTGAACTAGTTTTTTCAGTGCTGGGATCGAGGGGCCACAATATTTCCTATATTTATATATTCCTAATTGATCAAGACCTGGAATCTAAACCAGGATTCGCACGGGCCTGGGAAAAGGAACTGGGTGTAGGATTCCACGAGTGAGTGGCCCCAGATGTGGACAAATGCCAGAACCTCAGTACTAACTGTAGCCCATGTACCCCCACCCAATCTCATATCGGGTACCCTAGGGTGTTTCTTGGTCTGGCTACGTGTCTGAATGTGGTGCGTACCTGCTGGCAACAGGAGGGCCTGAGTCTCCCGCGATGACATGGGAGACAACAGAACAGGTTTCTGGGGTGGATGCCTTCGTTCTCCTTCTAATGGTGCAGCGCCTCCATCTGTAGTAGGCCCCAGGGATACGTGGTGGAATCCCGACTGCAGAATCCCCTCCCAGGGATGAGAGATTCCAGGCTCCACACAAGTCTCTTTCAATTAGCAGCACCTCTTTATTTGTCTCTCTCTCCACAGCATACAGATAGGTATCACATAGGAACAAGCAGTCAGCTGTACTCCCTTAGGATGTCCCTGCCTCCACTCTGGGCCTCAGGGGCACCCAGAGTGTGGCTAGCTCTTCCCTCACCCCCTAAGCAGGATGAGAGGTACTTGGTCCACCTATCTATCAGCCCTACTCATCAGACTCTAACCTTCTGCTTCACTCTAAATCACTAGAACTAGAACTCTGTAACGCTCGGCCTGCCCACAAGCCAGACGAGATCCCGGGACTGAGGTGGAAAGGAGTAATACCACACACCTAGCAGTAAACGGGGGCACGGCCGGAGTGTGGAAGTAGCGTAGGTGTTCCTGGTAACAAGAATAGAATGAGTACCGTACTTGCCAGCTCCAGCGTAGAAAGGAAGATGTACGTAAGCCAATGGTCGTGGGATGGAGAGAGCAGCATAGTAGAGTGTCCATAAGCCTGGGTCGTGGAGTGAGCAGCGTAGTAGAGTGTCCGTAAGCCGTGTCCAAGGGATATAGAAGTCTGCAGAGTAGTAATGTCCAAAGCCAAATCCTATGGTTCCAGAGAGCAGCGTAGTAGAAGTCCAAAGCCAAAGGTTGATATCCAGGGAGGTCAGCAGTATATCCAGGGACAGGAAAAGGAACTGAAAGACAAAAGGAGCCAGGCAACAGCAGACAGCACCAAGGTACAGAAGCTATGCAGAGGAAAGAAGAAATGGTGAGGGAAGACTAAATAGGGGGCTGGGACCTATCAGAGGAAGGGGTGGAACGGAGGAGTGGCCCGAGGGCGGACCTGATAGGGGAGAAGTGTCTGGGAGGCTGGGGCCAATCGGAGCAAGGGGAGGGACGGAGGAGCGGCCCGAGGGAGGGCCTGATAGGGGAGAGGTGCCTGGGTAGCTGGGACTTGTCAGAGAAAGGAGAGGAGCGGAGGAACGGCCCGGGGAAGGGCCTGGGGGGCGGACCTGACGGAGCAGGGGCAGGGAAGTGCGTGATACGCGCGCCGCGTCAGAGGAGGCGGAGTCAGGTGCCTGGCGCCAACAAATTGAAGCATGGGTCCGCGCGCACCCGTAGGGGTGACGCGCGCGACCCGGAAGTATGGAAGCAGCCGTGGAGGGGTCCGCACGGAGTAAGGCATGCCGCCGGGGAGTCTGGGCGGCACGCAGGAAAGGTAAGGAGGTGCTGGAAGCGGGTGTACCCGCAGCATGGATCCTTACAGAGTCGGACTCCGGACGAACCATCCAAGGTCTGAGGGGAAATTTTTGGTGGAATCGTTTGAGTAGAGCTGGGGTGTGAAGATCCATATACGAAACCCAAGAATGATCCTGAGGTCCGTATCCCTTCCAGTGAACCAAAATTGGAGCTTGCCCCTGGAGATGCGAGAGTCAATGATGGACTGGATTTCGAACTTCTGTTGTCCTGGTACAATAGGGGGAGGAGGCCGAAGAGAAGGATGAGCGAATCGTTTGCCTTGGATAAACGGTTTCAACAGTGAGACATGGAAGACGGGTGAAATTTTCATAGAGGGAG
Organism: Ascaphus truei; assembly: GCA_036426205.1. Lineage (NCBI taxonomy): Eukaryota > Metazoa > Chordata > Amphibia > Anura > Ascaphidae > Ascaphus > Ascaphus truei. The sequence continues at coordinate 58,157,457 of CM071573.1, read as the reverse complement.
GCAAGCAAAGCTGATAGGCCACAGGATTAATTTGTCTCAGAATAGAGAAAGGACCCAGAAACCTGGGAGACAGTTTAGGGGTTGGGGCCTTCAGTTTGATATTTTTAGAAGAAAGCCAGACCTTATCTCCAGGTACAAACTTATGGGCCTCCTGACGAAGCCTATCTGCTTGTCTCTCCTGTCTTAGCACAAACTGTTGTAAAACTGTTTGAATCTTCCTCCATGACCCCTGTAGGGTGGATACCCTATCATCTGCTGCAGGAACTCCGGACCTGGGAGAATGCATGGGGAGACGGGTAGGATGAAATCTGTAGTTTACAAAAAACGGTGATTCTTGAGTGGACTTGTTTTTTAGAGAGTTAATCGCAAATTCTGCCCAAGGAAGTAACTCCGCCCAATTATCCTGAGAATCGGAAGAAAAACAACGCAAATACTGTTCAATGGACTGGTTCATGCGTTCAGTCTGCCCATTCGTTTGGGGGTGGTAGCCTGAGGAAAAAAGAAGGGTAATGCTCAACCTCTGGGAAAATGGCCGCCAGAATTTAGAAACAAATTGAGTGCCTCGATCCGAGACAATGGACCACGGGACGCCATAAATACGGAAAATTTATTTTACAAAGATATCCGCCAAAGTACTAGAATTGGGTAGACCCTTGAGGGGAACAAAATGAGCTTACTTGGAGAATCTGTCAACAATTACAAGAATAGTAGTCATACCATTAGACGGGGGAAGATCAACGATGAAGTCCATGGCAATGTGACTCCAAGGACGTTCTGGGACCGGGAGAGGTTGTAGAAGACCAGAAGGCTTTTGACGGACAGATTTATTTTATCAGGTCCTGATGAAGCGAGAGATACTCGCAAAATGCGTAGCTCTGTGTCGGCATAGCTGCTCTGTTTTTTACCACTGAAGGCCACCGTACTTCCTGAAGGAGAAGCTCAGTTGCAGGCCCTGCGACCGGACGCGGCAGCAAGGGAGACCCCCGCATGAGCTGATACGAAGGAGACGGACGCCGGAAGTGTTTTACTTTCATGTAAGTTCTGTATACTTACTTGTTGTTTAAATAAATTTACCTTTACTCATTGAGCGTTTTCGCCCCGTTTGGAGCCATACCGGAGGGAGTGAATTGCTCTTACCAGAACCCTCATACCACCCCTGGGTACTACCCCTTGAAGTGGATTTCTCTAAATAAACCTTGACAAGATTGGCTCACACTTGTCCGCGTGAGTAAGATCTGGCATCAGCCTTTTTTGTTTTATTTCACCTTTCATTCCCTGTGTTATGTATGCTTCATTTAGTGGGCTAATATTTACATAGTGTTTATTTTTTCTTTCTTCTATGCGCTCACCATTTCTACAAGAATGGATATGTTCCTGCCTGTACTCCAAACTCTCATTAAGGAACATATCTTGTCTTCCTTCAGATAAGCAGAGTTACCAAACTTAATGCGTAAGTACTCAATGACTGCGTCTCTAAGCCAGGTGTCTCTCTGATCCTCAATCTCCTGCATGATTGGCTCTGGTTCATACGGGAACTCATACCCATGAGACTGTCTGTATGTCGCCACTATGGCTCTATCTGCTCGGCTTAATTTAGTACGTTTCCGGTTCCCAGCCTTTCCTGGCAGTACCCAGTACTTAGGCTCCTCAGGCGCAATGTCATCATATAAAATAGATGAACCTTTGGGTGTTATTACCTTCTGCATAATTTCTCTCCATCGACTGTCTAGTTCGTCAGCAACCTCCTGTTGGGAATATGGGCCAACATCCCACCAGTGATCTACTATGTCTTTCTTTATTAGCACAAACCTGGTACGGTCCATCCCTTCACCATACCCTGTGAATAACGGTGCCCACCATTTATCTCGGTGTTCATATGAGGATGACACACTCATACCTTCCTTGGACTCAGCTCTCAAGGACACACCAGATGTCTCTGCCTCAGTAGAGTGCGAGCCTTTACCCCTCCCTCTAGTAACATTCTTATATATTGTGGGATTCATTTTGGGTGCCTTAGGACTTACAGGACCCTCTTTTGCAGAAGACTGGGACCCTCGGGCCCTACCTCTAGGTGCAGGGTTAAACACAGTGGGGTTAGGTACAGGTATAACACTTGACATTGGTATCTCCCCATCAGAACCCTCATCACTCGAAACCCAATCCCGCCAATCAGTAGAAAACTTGGGCGGCTTACTCGGCTTACTCCCATTAGGACCCGGTGGCATAGAACATAACGGGGCAAGGGCAGTGGCCGGGGCAATGGCGCTAGGGGCGATGACCATAGGATCGCCATAGTCCATCACAGTGTCTCTTAGCCGGGCGATGTGCTCGACCGGTACGTGCTCTCTTACTGTCTCTGGCTGGAGCGTGCCTGGCTCCTCGCTTAGCCACTTGTGCCTTAAATTTCTCGAACTCCTCCTCTAGCCCAGCTCTCTTCAGCGAGGCGATTAAGTCTTCCGGGCCTCTGCTCCATGTCGACCCGGAAGTGACGTCATCATTGGTCATCGCGGAGTCTCCATCCGTCTCTTAGTCCCGCACCGGAAGTGCGTCGACCACCGGAAGGGGCGGCGGTGAACCGTCAGGATCGTGGACGGGCAGGTAGGCCTCAAGCCTCTCTCTATCCACAGGTTCCTCCTTCACCTGGCGGAAGTAAGGGGGTGGTGGAGTCCTCTTACCGCTCTGCTGCCTTGCGATGCTCTGCGGTTCCTCCGGAGCCGTCTCGGGTCCCATCTTCGCCACACTGGGAGTCGCCACGGCCGTGGGACTTCTACATGGTTCAGGCCGCACCAGCGCTCCGGGGGGTCTCCGGACTCATCTTCTCCGTCTCTTGGGTAAGTGGGCTCTGTCTTTCACAGGTGGGGTGGTCCGCCGGCCGGCGCATCACCACCGATGACAGGCTGTCTCTCTTATCATCCGACGAGGACGGCAATGGCACCTCCGCTGGGGAGCCACATCTGGTCCTTGCTGCACCGCCAGTGGGTATAGGTACGAAACGGGCCCGCTCCGGTACCTCCACTGCGGTTGCTCTCTTCTCCGTCGGAGCGCATCTTAGTGGCTGGGCCCGGGTCACTACCGCAGGGGTGATATATGGGACCAGGGCAGCCTTCGCATCTGCCTCCTCCACTTCGATCAGCGTCGCTGGAGAGGCATCTCGCGGGATCACTATAACAGGGTATGGCTCGGTAGGCCAGAGGTAGAAAACGCCACACTGTTGGCACCGTGCGGTCGTACTTGGGGCCGGTCCCGGTAACCTGCATTGGATACACAGGCACCGTAGATACTCACGGACATCAACCTCCACAACCAGGAAGCCTCCTGGAAGCTGATAAGTATTCATGCTTAAGTCAGCCATCTTTTGCGCAGGGGTTGATTCAATCAGCTTGCTTGTTCGACAAGTAGCTCCTTCTCTGTCACCAGTCAAGCAAGAGTGAGGTTCCTCAGTCTCACTTCCTGTCCCTCCTTTCGCTGGGGAGGACCGTTGTGATTGGTTCTCGGCGTGCTCCCTTCCTCTGGTGGATGGTAGAGGCGGGGCACTCTTTCTCTTTGGGTGACGTGGGCTCGTTCTTTGGCCAGTCACTGCAGAGGTGGGCGTGGCTACAGCTTTCGCACCACTCCCTTCTTTTAGCTGTGGTTCTGGTTTTGGCGCCAAACCCTTGCACATTTCCCTCCACATTTCTCACACAGCCTGCTTGCACGCAGCACGTGCGCGATCTAGGCTTGGCGGGAGTCGCCATTTTGGATGGGCTGCAACACGCGTTGCAGTGAATGGCACCGCAGTCGCCATTTTAACCTCCTCCATGCCCGCAGAGCACATGTACATATCGGCGCCATCTTTAGTGAGCCCTCTAAGCCCACAATAGCGCTACTCTCAGTGTCTGAAGTGCAACTCGTTCCTATGCACTTACTACTCTCAATAGTGCTCTAACCAGTGAATAAAATGCATGGCATACCCCAGACTAGGCAGAACCCTCTCCTTGTACACCTCACTCGCTGACGGTTCATTACAAGCACTCTGTGGTGTGTTTTCTAGGTACTGGCTAGTGTACTGGGACTTCCAGCAGTACTTGGCGTCAATAAAGAAAAAATAAAAGTGGCGCTAGTCCTATTAATGAGGTGCAATAAATAAAGTCCCGCAGCTGGTGTCCCAGGAGGTGATTCAAACTCCTCCTTATATAAGATTTGTAGAAAATAAAGTTGTCCTCCAGCGCGTGGTCTTATTGCTCTTTTCTTCCTTATGCAGACAAAAAGACAACAACAAAAAACACCACACACAAGTGGTATAATAGGCGTCGACACTCAGTATCTTAATCTATAGAGAAGTAGAGAACTTAACACTTGCCTGTGTGTTTGTTCCCGTAGTGCATACTCCTCTTTTTTCCTTCTGCTGTTACCTTAAAAAGTGGAGAGAGGCATAGCATAATACTGTTTATTACAAAAATAAGGGAGGTGAGATAAAAATACACTTACAAACGACCAACCACATGGATTGTGTTGGTTTCTATTGCTGCAAGTGTCCTTTAAAAACGTCCTTGCTGGTGGTGCTTTTCAGTCACATATTCTCAACTCCTGACTTGTCCGTCTGGGTCCACGGGGATGGGAGGCTTTCTCAGACTCGTGCACAGTCTGTTGTCCCTCTCCTTGTGCAGAGCTCCCTGCTGCTTGTCAGTGTTGGTTGGCTGATCCGCAGACTCCACAGGTATGGTAGCTCCAAAAGACCAAAAAGGGGATGTCCACATCAAACTAGTTTCGCCTGGTTTGGCTTCATCAGTCTTTTGGAGCTACCATACCTGTGGAGTCTGCAGATCAGCCAACCAACACTGACAAGCAGCAGGGAGCTCTGCACAAGGAGAGGGACAACACGTACAACCAGTAAGAGTGTTAGGTCGCACGATCAGTAAATCAATAAATCATAAGTACACAGTATGCATATAATACCACAGTGTGGAGATAAACCGCGGCGTTTGCATCCAAAATCAGGACATGATATAGGCATAAATAACCTCTACTCAGCAGTAACAGCTCGACCAACCCAACTCCAACAACCAGGAACAATCTCACCCGTGACTCCTCCTCCATGACGTCAACGTGGTGACGTCATGCCGACGAACGTTTCGCGCATAAGGGGCTGGCGCATTCTCAAGGTGGGAGGTTCTACGTGATATATGATAACTGCACATCTATCTGTATATACTACTCTGTATGCATTCTACCACATGCTGTCAGTATGCTGTTTGGTTACTGACACTGAGTAGATTACTCACAGCATTTACTGATCAGTACAACCTTTACCAACACCCTACCCTGAGACAAGAGGTTCTAGTGTCAGCGCCTCCAAATGTAACCCATATTCCCCCCAATCGCAGATAGGATGCATGTGAGGAGAATCTATATGTATTACCAGGTGTGGTGCTTTACCTGCTAGGCTCACAGGAGGCCTGAGCCTCCGCCAGTGAGAGCCTGGGGTGTATCCTCTGGAACAATACTACAGTATATGGTGCAGCGCCTCCACCTGCGATGGCTCCCAGCAGACCGGGAGTTGTTCCTCGCAGGACACATTCAAATGAACTCATACACAGGAGTATATGTATAACCGTTTACTATATGCAGAATATAACATAACACATACATCAGCAATACACAACAGTATATAGGCCACCCTCTGACACTAGCTGGCGGCTATAACCTTGCCCCTAACTGGGCTGTAACCTGCTTAGCCCCTTCCCAACCCCGTATCCAAAGAGTCCAAGCCCACCCAAGTGTGTGAACAGGCCTGTCACATGTGAGGAGCAAGGTAACGTTGGTGCATGTGTGGAAGGGTGTAAATACCTGCCCAGGTGCCCCTGCACCTGGGTGTCTTCACAAAGGGTCTACCGGATCTGCTTGGTCCAGCGCTGATCTGTACCTCCGCGTGGGATGGGGTCCAGCTGGACGTCCCACCGTAAGGACAGTCTATGGATCAGCAACACAGCATATAGGAACATGCAGCAGACACTATACTGGGTCCCTGCAATACACAACTGCAGCAGGGTCTCTTTCTGTCCCTGCACTAAGGAACTGCAGCAGGCACTATCACTCGGTCCCTGCCTAGCACACAGCTGAAGGGCCACAGGGTCCTTACCTAAGGGCCTGTCCCTATGAGCACCCACCCTCACTAGTGGGGAAGTCTGGGCCTCAACTCTAGCCTGGGGTACTTCTGGCCTAGGGCAGAAGCTCGCAGCCCCTTCCTTCCCCCACTGTCTCCTCAGTCTGACTGCCTTATGTGCTTCACTGTCTGCTTCCTCACTCAGCACACAACAATGTATCCACATGCAGCATGAGAATCTGTAAACCTTAGTGGCTATCTGTCTGCATGTGATCTGGGTGAAAGGGCAGCCCCCAGAGGCTGCTGGGAGATGTAGTTCACTCAGGACCTCTTTATCATTGGGGCCGTGTGTGCGATCTGTACTGAGCATGCGCGATCGTGAAATGGCCGCCGCTACTCTGAACTGCGCAGAGGTGACCTTGGGGAGTCCCTGCGCTAAGGGTAATGGCCGCCGCAACTCTAAATACGCACCGCGCATGCGCAAATGCATGCAAGATGGCAGCGCCCTGTCACTGATGTCGCCGAGAGCCCCCGGCGATGAGATCGCCCCTGCAACTGCCTGACATACCGCGGGGGTCCCCGCTACTCCGCGCAGGTGAGGGGGGTCAGGGGGGAACCTGCTACATAAAATACTGGAAAACACATATAAAATAAAGAACCAGTGGAATTATACCCCTCAAAGGCTCCAAATAGGTACAGGAGAGTGTGCAGGGAATTAGGGACGATGATACATATATGGTGGAGCTGCCATCTTAATTAACGCCTGTCACATACGGCACACCTGTGAGCATGTGACCTGCATACGGGGCAAGGTTTAATACACAGCTCTCTAGCTGGCCCACTTTTCACCTTCCGCAAAGGTCCCTCAAATGAACAGTATCTCCCCTCAATCAGTCCCCATATACTGTACCATCTGTCACGGACAGCACACTTGTGAGTACGTGACTTAGATCTGCAACTAGGGTTAATACACACGGCTACACGAGCCCACTCACCTTTCTACTGCGCAAGGCACTTTCAATTAGTTAATATTAACCCATTACTAGATTACAATCATGTCTATCCCTGTCGCCCTCACCCTTTCCCTGTCGCCCTCACCCTTTCCCTGTCGCCCTCACCCTTTCCCTGTCGCCCTCACCCTTTCCCTGTCGCCCTCAACCTGTCGCCCTCACCCTTTCCCTGTCGCCCTCACCCTTTCCCTGTCGCCCTCACCCTTTCCCTGTCGCCCTCTCCCTCTCTCTGTCGCCCTCTCCCTCTCTCTGTCGCCCCCTCTCCCTCTCTCTGTCGCCCCCTCTCCCTCTCTCTGTCGCCCCCTCCCTCTCTCTGTCGCCCCCTCTCTGTCACTCTCTCTCTTTCTCTCTCTCTGTGTGTTCTCTCTCTCTGTGTCTCTCTCATTCTCTCTCTTTCTCTGTGTTTCTCTCTCTCTCTCTCTCTCTCTCTCTGTGTCTCTCTCTCTGTGTGTGTGTCTCTCTCTCTCTCTCACTCTCTACACACACACATATATACACACGCACATATATATATATATATATATACATATACATATACATATACGCTGTGCACGCGCCGCCGCCCCCCCCCGCCGGGCGCACATGTCACAGTGATGACTGGGACCGCAGCCTTAGCTTATATGGGCTCCATGTAACAATGGTTTTTCAGACAGAATCCCTTGCTGCAGTGGAAGCACTGTATGCTGGGGATAATGGTGAAAGGCAGGGTTGCAGACCTGCCTAAGGCACCTGCAGCCACAATGAGAGCGGCTTTAGCAGGGGCTCGCGCACGCTTCCGCAGGCATGCGGAGGCGTAGCACTTACATTTTTTTTCGTTTGCGCGCTGAGGGGAGCGGAGGGACGGTCACGTGAGCGGTTCGTCCAATGAGGGCGAGCCAGCTCTGTGACTTCACTGACCCGGCCCCAGACACGCCCCCAGAGGGCGGGCCAAGGAAAGCTCCCGCTTTCCCTCAGCCTCCGCACGGCTGGAGTCTCTATGGACTCAGCCTAAGACATGTGAATGTGCTCACAAGTGATCTTTTTATTTGATTGATATATATATATATATATATATATTTTTGCGCATATACTTTTACTAAACGTACTTCACTATATTTTGTTCTCTCCATTTCATTTCAGAGTAACCAGCAATCCCAATATATCCTCAGCCTATTTATGCTCAAATTCATTGTTTAGTTAGCAGTTTTGCGCCGATGTTCCCCCCTTCCCCCCTTCCCCTCTATATATGTGCTATTGTGTATAGCTTAACATTCAGGCAGCAACTGTCACTATTTTTTGTGGTTTAATTGTTTTAATTTGCGCACTTAGTATTTTTATAGTGTATATATATATATATATATAATATCCACACACACACACTTAGTAAAGTTATGCTGGGTAAAAAAAAGTGACAAAAACCCTCCACAGTATAGCATATAGCAAATGGAAATATTACTGTATGCTCATTTGCATGTCTTAGACAGGTCTGCGACCCCACCTTTCACCATTATCACCCAGCACATAGTGCTTCCACTGCAGCAAGGGATGCCAATGAGCACACAGTGTATGTATGTATGTACTTCAGTATTAGGTGACACCTTTTTTATTTGGACTAACAATTTATGTCATAGAACAAGCTTTCGAGAGTTCTCCTCTCTTCCTCAGGTCGGCAATACTAGTTTACAAAGGAATCTATGGCTAGAACAGTGTAGAAAAAAAAGAAAAACAAAAACACATATGTACTGTAGATAAGGAAGGGTGTTTAAAGTGTTTGAAGCCAGTGGAGGGTGACAAGAAATGGTATGGAGGGGGATGCTGGGGGGGGGGGGGGGGGGGGGGGGGGGGGTGAAGGTGTGGATAAGAATAGAGGCAGGCAGGATAATTACAAACAATTCTGATGGTGTGTGAGAAACCCCATATCCGCATTAAGTCCTTTGGTATAAGTGTCAAAGAGTCTAATCATTCTGAGTTCAAATGTTTTCCGTTCTTGGGTGCGTTGAAACATTCCATTGAGGATTTTGATTTTTAAATCATTTATGGAATGATCTGGTTGTGAGAAATGATGTCCAACAGGTGAGCAGTATCTTCCTTCTTCATGGTGGAGTATGGAGTGTCTGTGCATATTCATTCTGCCTTGTAATTTTTGGCTGGTTTCCCCAATGTAGCAGCCTTGGTCACGTTTGTTGCATTAAATCATATAAACTACATTCCTGGATGTGCAGCAGTATGATCCTTTAACATTGAATGTTCCATTGTTGTAACTGGCTGTGGGATCTTGGCATATATGTTTGCAGAGTTTGCAATGTGTGTTGTTGCACGGTTTTGTGCCATTATCAGTGTCTTTAAGTTCATTATGAAGTTTTCTGTTGACTAATTTCTGTTTGAGGTTTGGTGGTTGCTGGAACGCCAGAATGGGAGGTTTGGGAAAGATTTCTTTTAATGTCACATCCTCTGCCAGCATGGGTTGCAGAACTTTGATTATATTTCGTATTCCCCCTAGGATAGGGTTGTATGTGGCCACTAGTGGTATGTGTATATATGTTATGACACACACCTGTTTTCGCTTGATTAAGTGATTAAGCCAAATCCTTGATTTCTAATAGTCTAATATGTTCTTTCTCCCACAGGGCTTCCTACATATTATTCAATATAGAGGTTGGTACTTCTAACCCTATAGAACAGTCCTATACACAACCTGTACATTCAATGTAGATATTCTGAGTGTAATAAATGTGGTATGTCTGTGAGAGAGAGTGCACACAAGGTGCTTAGTCTTGACAAAGTTATTCAATTTATCAAATATTTTTTTTTTAATTTCAATAGCAAATGTCCTGAATTCAAAAATAATAACAAAAATACTAATTATTTGGGGGAAATTAATTCAGGTTGTCAATAGTGATGTGTTCCTTGAGGTCACATTAACAACTGGGATAATTTGAATGGGGAAACATTTCAATAATGTTGACATTGGTACAGTATATTTTTGTTGTTTGTGGAAATATTGTAAATATATATATATATATATATATATATATTTTGTATTAATTTTGAAACTGTTGCATAGATAACACTTGTATTTTAATGGAATCTATCATACTCTGCACCTGTTTCTGCAGTGTATATGAAAACACCTAATCATATTCTGGGTGTAAAAATTAAAATGAGTGTGATTAAAGCGTCTGCCTGCTGCATAAGGCTGAGTCCCCGCTGAGTGTGGAAAGTTAGATTTTTTTGTTTATCCGAGCGCGGGTGAGCGTGTGTGCCCGCGCGCACAGCGTGAGCGGGGACTTACATATATCTATATATGTAAGTAACTGCCGCAAGCGTCGCCCGCTCAGCGCTATCGGGGACGCAGCCTAATACTCAGGTGGTTCTAAATTGGGTTAACTCTTTTGCAGCTAGCTCGGGAAGTTGATGCAGTTACTATGATGGCCACAAGGTGTCATTCTAAACCCTTATTCCTGGACCACATTTTGGGAGAACTAAAGCCTTAAAGCTGCAGTTCAGTCAATATCCTGCATGTGTGTTTTTTTTTAAATAAATCAGTTCTGTAGTAAGAAAAAATACTTTTAGCATTTTCTGTTTTAAAATAAACAACTTTGAAAGACCAATTTTCTTGTATTCTATTTTAACAAGCATGTTTGTTCCTATAGCAACCATTTACATTCCCCAGATCTAAAGATGTCGCCAAACTTCGCCGATCAATAGACGGAGAATGAATTGACCGGCAGCTATGCAGTTCTTTAGGTAAGTAGAGATTGCCCACATGAAACTATTGAAGTAAAAAAAACAAACTAAAAACAAAACAAAACGGGAGCTTGAACTGCAGCTTTAAATACTGTAACTGTTATGTGGCTCCTTGCACTGTGTATGTGTCACTTGAAGGAAACAATGCAATAAATCCATAGTTAAGATGTGATGGTACCACTACTTTTTTTTTTATTTACAATCCAGGATTACGGCAACTTTTTTTTTTTTTTTTTTTTTTTTTAGAAAAGAGGGACTTAAATAAATGCAACAATCTCATTTTCATATAAATCTTGTAAAAATTAGGTCCAACGATGTTTGCCAATGTGTAACTCGTTCATTGTCGGAGGGGCCAGTGACCAATTGCACAGACGTGCATTGCTGGCCCCTCCGCTATCTATCTGTCTGTCTATCATCTGTCCATCTATCATCACCTATCTGTCTATCTGTCTATCTCTCTGCATATTTCTATCTATCTATCTATCTATCTATCTATCTATCTATCTATTTATCTATCTATCTATCTATCTATCTATCTATCTATCTATCTATCTACTTGCCTGTCTATCTTTGTCTATCATCTATAATATAGATGATAGACAAAGATAGACAGACAAGCAGATAGATAGATAGATAGAGTGCGCAAACTTCCTGCACTGCGCCCCCCCCCCCCCCCCCCCCGCCCCCCCCCCCTTTCCCCCCCCCCCCCCCCCCAGCGGCATCAAATGACGTTTCGGGGTCATGTGACGTCACGTAAAGTGACCCACAGCGTCATTTGATGGCGCGTCTCCATGGCCACGGCGTAAAATGATGCCACCGGGTCATGTGACGTCACGTCACATGGCCCGCGGCGTAATTTGACGCTGCGTTGCCATGGAGAAGAGTGGACACGGAAGCTGGGTAAGTGAGCCGCGCCTCCCAGCTTGTGCACCGCTGATCTATATATCTATCATCTGTCTATCTATCATCACCTATCTGTCCATCTCTCTGCATATTTATATCTATCTACCATCTATATATATAGCAATATATAGATATATAGCTGCTTGTCTGTGTCTATCATCTATTCTATATACCCATCTGTCCATCTCTCTGCATATTTATATCTATTTACCATCTATATATATATATCAATATATAGATATATAGCTGCTTGTCTGTGTCTATCATCTATATACCTATCTGTCCATCTGTCTATCTCTCTGCATATTTATATCTATATACTATATATCTATTTATTTATCTATCTGCGTATGTGTTTGTCTATATGTGTATATATGTGTGTATATGTATATATTTATAATATATACATACGAGTACACACATTTCTTGTAAATTGGTCCATCTAATATACAATGTATGAATATATATTACACGGGCCTCGTTATATAATTGAGTGCAGGCCCTAGATCTTCCAGTCGGTAATGTCACAGACGTTGGGTGACAGCAGGCCTCTATCCTTGGGGACGGTCCTTCTCCCCGGCTGTGTCTGAGAGGTGCTGGGAGCTGTGTGCCCTGCCTGTTCTCAGGCTCCTGGAGTAGACAGAGGGGGGGGGGGGGGGGGGGCAGGTGCACAGCAAGAGGCGCCTGCAAATGAGGGAGGCGGGGGAGAGATTAGAGCAGAGAAAGGAAAATGACAGAGGTATGGAATAAATGCATAGCAGAGTGTGCACGGCACAGGGGCACTGAGAGACCTGCTGAGCCAAGCTGGGGCTAAGGGACAGGGAGGCACTATAAATAAATAAATAACATACAGTGCTCCCAGATGAACTGTCCACTAACTAGATGTATATAGAGGTAGATAGATGATAGATACAATTTGATTAGATAGATATGCAACAGAACAGATGGGGATTAGGGGCATATTTTAAATAATAAATCATAATAATGACTACATATATGATGATTGATATACAAAGAGTGTGTGTGTGTGTTTGTGTGTATATATGTATGTATGTATGTATGTTATATATAATATATCTATATATATATCTATATATATATATATATTATATATATATATACTATATACACACAAACCTTCTGCTCCTCCCACCTCCTCATCCCTAATTTCGCGCTATACACCAGGTGTGCGCAAACTGGGGGCGTGGATTTTGTTGGGGGGGAGGGGTCGCGGCGGTTGCAGTAGCCCCGCGCTCTTCCCCGAGGCATTTAAGTTAAATGCTGGGGGTCCGCGCCAGGCTTCTACAACCTCAACTTACAGGAGTTCTCTAGTCTTCTGGGTGCATCGCCATGGCAACGCGGAGTCAAATGACACCGTGGGGTGACCATGGTAATGCACGTCAAATGATGCTGTGGGGTCACATGATATCACATTACCCGCGGCGTCATTTGACGCCAGGTCACAGAGAAGGGCGAGCGCTGGAGCTGTCACGCGGGGGGGGGGGGGGGCGCAGCTCCAAAACTTTGCTCACCCCTGCTTTACACCATCCCGACTCTTGCGTTCTGCTGAAGGATGTCTTCTCTACCCCCTTTGTATCTAAAGCCCTCTCCCGCCTTAAACCCTTCTCACTGACTGCCCCACACCTCTGGAATGCCCTTCCCCTCAATACCCGACTAGCACCCTCTCTATCCACCTTTAAGACCCACCTCAAAACCCACCTCCTTAATGAAGCATATGGATAGCTCCGTGGCTGATAATTAACACCTCATACATAAACCTTAGCCCCTTGCAGAAGTATTTACCATAACGCCCTCCTACTGTCTCTGTACGTTCTTCCTACCAACCAATTAGATTGTAAGCTCTTCGGTGCAGGGACTCCTTTTCCTAAATGTTACTTTTATGTCTGAAGCACTTCTTCCCATTATGTATTATTTATTTTATTTGTTATTTATATGATTGTCACGTGTATTAATGCTGTGAAACGCTATGTACATTAATGGCACTATATAAATAAAGCTATATATATATTACACACATATATACTCACTCACCATCATCATCATCTTTAGCCTGTCAATCCACTGCTGAAAGAAGGCCTATTTTCTTCCTATTGCTCCAACACATTTCCTAAATTCATTCTCCCATCTTTCTTTTGGTCACCGATTTTGGTCTTTTGATAGCCCTTGGATATCCAGTTGAGTGGAATCTTTGTCCAACGATGGTCATCTCTTCTTGTGATATGTCCGGCCCACCGCCATTTTAATTTGTTCACCCTTACGATGGTGTCACAGACTTTTGTTTGCTTTCAAACTCATTCTTTCTTTTTCCTGTCTCTTCGGGCAATACCCATCTCCCCATACTTCTTTGAGCTGTCTGAAGATTCTCAATTATCTTCACATTTAGGGTCCAAGTTCCACATTTATATGCGAGTATGGGCAGGATACACAGGTCGAACATTTTCTTCACGAGGCACAGTGGACGGTTCTCTTGAAAGATTGTCTTGTTTCTTCCAAATGCGCTCCATCCCATCTTCATTCTCGTATAGATTTTTATTCCCATTCATTGATACTTGCCGACCAAGGTAGACATCGCTTTAACTTTCAGTTCTATTCGATTTTTGTTGATTTGTGTACTGTTAGCACAGTTTTGTTGAACATCACTTTGGTCTTGCTGAGTCATACGAAGGCCGACTGTAGGCACCAGTTTCAGCCGCGACCTGTTGTCTGTGGTTGCGCGTCAGGAGAAGAACAGGAGATATCGATGGGGGGGGAGGTGCGTGGTGGGCACGCGGCCATGACATCACGCGGCTGGTTCGCCCTCATTGGCTGAACCGCCGCTGTGACGTGGCCGCCGCGCCAAAAGAAAAATCTTGTCTTTTGACAAAGGCGATCGCGCTTTGTGCGTGCACGCACACACGCCGACTGGGGCCTGCCCCTTAGAGGGCTGTACTTTGTGTGCTGCGTGCGCACAGCTGCGGCCGGTGGGGCAAAGCCTTACTTGCTTCAGCGAATTTTTGGATTTGTTGTTGGATGTCTTCTAGACTTGTGACAAAAATAACAATGTTGCCTGCAAATTGTAGGTGACTCAAGTACTCACCGTTGATTTTGAATCCTTTTGCTTCCTAATCTGATGTCTGAACAATGCACCCATTGTTAATCATTTTATAGAATACTTACCAAGGTACAGACATAATAATAATAATAATGATTATATTTTATATAATACGAATGATATACAAATGATATCTACGTACAGTACATACTTGTAAATTATACGTGTATATATATATCTACATATAATGAAAATACAAAATGAGCTTTATTCATAACTAACTTTTCTAGATTGTATTAATGATATATTCTGTGTTCATGTATATAATGTGTGTGTGTGTGTGTGTGTGTGTGTGTGTGTATATATATATATATATATATCTCCTTCTCCTGGCTTCCCATCAAATTTCAGATCACCTACAAAGTTCTCCTCCTTACCTTTAAGGCTCCCCACTTATCTGCTCCCCACTTATCCGCTCCTCCCTACAGAGCTTTGATCTCTCGTTATGCCCCTGCTCGTTTCCTGTGCTCTACCCATAACTGTCTCCTCTCCACCCCTTTCATCTCTATAGCTCTCTCCTTAAACCCTTTTTCATCACTGCCCCTTACCTGTGGAACTCCCTCACACTCAGTCACTCCTACCAGCTATTGTGGCCAAGCCCTGCCATCTACTGCACTTATTTCCTCACCTACTGTCCCTAAATCTCCTAACATACCACTTAGATTGTAAGCTCTTTGGGGCAGGGATTTTTTTCTCATTGTCTGACTTTGTTGCACTTATTGTATTAGAAATCCCTGTACTGCATTGTCTTTGTAAAGCGCGGAGTGGGCGCTTTGTTGGAGCAACGTGGAGAAGAGAAGCTTGTAACCACAGTGCCTGGAAGATCATTGGGGAGGCTTCATCCAGCAGTTGATAAACAAGGGTAAAATATGATGAGAAAAATATATATATATATATATAATCCTATTTATCCCTGACGAAGTAGTTCGCTACGAAACGTGCGTAGGATTGTTGTGCTGTATACTGGACACTCTCCTGCAATAATCACCGTGCTTTTGACCTTGTACATGCTGCTTACAGGACCCTGTTTGTTTTGCTGATTATTGAATTGGCTGCTGCGGACTTGCGACGCACTGAGGGGACGTCATTACCCTGATCCACGATCGCAACATGGTGGAGGTCTGTGGCTGACTGACGGGTCCAAGCTGAAGTGGGTCTAGCAGTGTAGAAGAGGTTTGCTCCATTGCTCTCTTCATTGTAACCCTGTGGGTACTACGTAACGGACTTTGCTACACTGATGTGATTGGATACTTTTGCTGCAACTGGGGTTAAGTTTCCTGCCTGGACCAGAAGGAGTGTATGCTGAGGGATCCTCACGAAGCAAGTCATCAATCTCCAGAGTGGTAACATGTACCCTAAACATGTCCTGCTTTTATGATTAATTTATCTTATACATGCAATCATTTACATTTTAATATTGTCACAATATAATTACTTTACTACACTATGAGAGTCGTGCTCTGTGTTTCCTCTTTTTTTGGCATGTTCCCTGTGTGATGTTGAGCCATCCACTCTGACAGACCGCAGACTCTCCATGGATGTTAAAGGATATTTGTATCTTATTTTCATCTCCATGTATTTATTTCACATTTAGGAACACAACATTGTGTTCCCTTAAACCTTTATAAGTGCACTTTTAATGCACAACTTTATTCGGGTTGTAAATTGTCCACAATTTTTTTTTTGTATTATTATTATATATATCAAGCTGCATTCGGTGCGAAGTTTATTGTTTTATTTTATGTTAAAGAGGGGATATGTATATTTATCCTGAGTTGCATATTGTATATCTCTGAAATACTACCACCGGTTTGTATATACCAGCACATATAAGAAAACAAGTCAAACGGATTCATTAGGCGTTTTAACCCCTTCAATGCTGGCGAGGCCTGCAGAGGGTCACCTTGCAGGGGTTGCTGACTTGGGGGTTATATCAGGCACCAGCAGGACCACTTTATGAGAAGGGGCAAACTTTGGACAGCTGAAATATTACATATATTATACATTGTTTCTGTCAGTTTACACACCGATGTTAAGGGCTCAGTGCATTAACAGCATATGGAGTTACTGATGTTGGAGTCTCAGTCTGATACTCTTGCGTATCTAACACAGTGCACTCCCATGCGAGAGTGCAGGGCAGCGAGTGTGGAGTAAGCCCAGTTAGACTGCCGGATTTAGCGTGACGATCTTATCTTGACACTTGTGTCCAAATTCCTTTCCCTACAAAAAAATGCCTCTTTTCGCTTGCTAGCAAAAATGCCCACTATCTACATCCGGCCGGCACAACTCCAGTCCTCGAGGGCCGCAAACAGGCCTGCACAACTCCAGTCCTCGAGGGCCGCAAACAGGCCTGCGCAACTCCAGCCCTCGAGGGCCGCAAACAGGCCTGCGCAACTCCAGCCCTCGAGGGCCGCAAACAGGCCTGTGCAACTCCAGTCCTCGAGGGCCGCAAACAGGCCTGCACAACTCCAGCCCTCGAGGGCCGCAAACAGGCCTGTGCAACTCCAGTCCTCGAGGGGCGCAAACAGGCCTGTGCAACTCCAGCCCTCGAGGGCCGCAAACAGGCCTGTGCAACTCCAGTCCTCGAGGTCCGCAAACAGGCCTGTGCAACTCCAGTCCTCGAGGGCCACAAACAGGCCTGCGCAACTCCAGCCTTCGAGGGCCGCAAACAGGCCTGTGTGTGGCCATCGTGGACGGGAGATGTATAGACCTGATCTACATCCTATATTGGTGCAAGAAAAAGTGATTCGGGCGCTTCTCTATGAGGCAAATACAGTGTAAATATATCATATTAAATAATAATAATATTGTGCTCACTTATATTAGTGCACGTGCAAATGTGTCAAATTATAAGTGATATAAAATCGCAGCTCAGCCCTTTAGAGAGACGGTCCAATTCTCCTTAGGTAGGACTCCAAGAACAGGTTTGGGGAGCGCAGATATCACCGTATGTGGAAAGAATAAAAAATATATAGTGTAGTTGTTTCTAAATAGAAGACATGTTGGTATAAACAGAAATGTGGACTCACACTTTCCCAGTGAATAAACAGCAGTGGGTACCAGATGGGTTTTCGGCTCGGGTGGACTCAGCGTAATAATCCTCAATGCAAAACAAGAGATCACACTCTTAGTGCAACATTGTTTGTTCAACAATTGTGTTATATTGTAATGAATAGTATCGCACTTACATTTTTACAATGTGTCATGTACACATAAAAATTAAAGGTGGCACGATTCCTCTTCTAGTCCGTAGGAGATCTACATCCTATATTGTCTGCACTTTACAAGACACAGTAATGGGGAGTATTTGTGGGAATCAAGATGCTGGTCTTTGTAGTGGGAAAACTGTATGTGAACAAAATGTCTAATATTATTATTTGAGGCTGTCCTTCCTATGACTAAAGTACCAAAGTGACATGTTTAAGGGGTCACATCCGATGCCTTTAAAAAAAACAACCCAAATATGACATTTAAAAGTATGTTAAATCGTTTTAAAAACGAGTTTGTAAATGTGCTGAGCTGAGACTCGGGAGGGGTTTTTATTTTCCTCGGGCTGCTCTGACGTCACGGTGTGTTTTAACAAGGGTTTGCACAGGCATACTCCCTTCTCCTCCCATCCCCTTATCTCTGCTGGCTCTCTCGTAAGGATTCGGGGGGTGGGGGGGCATGAGGGTGAAGAAAAAACTGGGTTGACAGATCCTCCCCTCTCCCCAATTCAGAGCCCCCCATGAAGGAATGCAAGGTGTCATTTTCAGATAAACAAAAGCAGCCAGATCTTTGTATTTGGCATGGCTAGATTAAGGCAGCCAGTTTGATTGTTAAATTCTTTACGAGTGGTCCTAGGAGGGGCTGCCCCTTTAACAAGCTCTGTGGGGTCAGTAAACGTTTTATGAACATAGTCTTGTATCTTTACAACCCTCAAATGTCAATAGACAAGATGCTCCCTGCAGATAATTATCTGGTTAATTGGTGTTTTATGTCCTAACTACTCCTAAGTTTCTAGCCACTTCCTAGTATTTAATGGGGGTTCCTTTCAAGTGAAAGCACTTAGGTGTGTAACAGCTTATGTTGCTTTTTTCTTCTGCAGTTTTTCATCCCTGCCAAGTTCTCCGGTTGGAAAATCCCTGCTGCCTGGGATAGAGCAACATGGCGCAATGGATAGAACTGCCTTTTGGCAGGTAAAAGGTTAAGCATAGTGTTCACTGTCATTAACCCCTTTGCTGCCTGAGCCGTAACACTTAGCTCGGAGTCTGTTCAGGGGTCAGGCAGTGAAAGGGTTAATAGGCAAGCCGAGTCCTTTTAATCTTTCCGGGAGAGCTGGGGCTGGAGTTTTATCCTGGCTCACACCCCTTCTTATCCCGAAATCACTTGTAAGCTGCTGCCGCTTTCTGTAAGACGGTCGTATGGATGAGAGCTCTCGTGGTAGGAGGTCCAAGATGGATTAACACGGCAGGAAAATGTCAGCCAGCCCAAACCAGAGTCATGCAGAAATGCGGTTTATTTATTGTTCTAAAAACATCCATTTATTTCTTACAGATACAGGATATTAACCTACTTACTGCCATGTGGTTTCCTAAACACTGTGCCTATAACTCCTCCTATTGCTCCATATAACCGCTCCCTATAACTCCTCCTATTGCTCCATATAACCGCTCCCTATAACTCCTCCTATTATCCCATATAACATCTCCCTAGAACTCCTCCTATTGCTCCATATAACCGCTCCCTATAAGTCCTCCTATTGATCCATATAACCGCTCCCTATAACTCCTCCTATTGTCCCATATAACATCTCCCTATAACTCCTCCTATTGCCCCATATAACCGCTCCCTATAACTCCTCCTATTGCCCCATATAACCGCTCCCTATAACTCCTCCTACTGCTCCATATAACCTCCCTATAACTCCTCCTATTGCCCCTTATAACTGCTCCCTATACCTCCTCCTATTGCCTGATATAACATCTTCCTATTACCCCATATAACCCTCCCTATAACTCATCCTATTGCCCCTTATAACTGCTCCCTATAACTCCTATTATCCCATATAACCGCTCCCTATAACTCCTCCTACTGCTCCATATAACCGCTCCCTATAACTCCTCCTATTGCCCCATATAACTGCTCCCTATAACTCCTTATATTGCCCCATATAACTGCTCCCTATAACTCCTCCCCCTAATCCCCCCTGTTGCTCCGCGCCTCTGCTACTGATGGGGTAAGAATAGTGATTGCCGAGACGTTAACATGTTGACCCATCCCATGATTTCCGTCGCTCTTGAAGGGCCGTGGCTGAGTAATTGCAAATCCGTAGGCTCCTGTGTGGAGTTTTTCTCCCTGCTGGGGAACACAATACAGATTCAGTGAGGTCTTCCAGATCAGCCTCTACATCTGTTTTACACCTAACGGGATTCACGTGGCTGGGAATAAGACCGGGCCTAAAAAAAAGACAAAAAGGGGTTATTTTACCTAAGGAGCAAACTAAAGACATTCAGGGGAGTGAGATGGGGAGCAAATGTATTCAGCTCAAATTTTAACCTCTTCCCAGCACCTGATTCTCTTTAACCACTGCACACACGTAATGGTGCACAGACACAGGGCTGTGCACACAGACACAGGGCTGTGCACACAGATGCATACAGAGACTGATCTACACAGTGCACTGACATAACACTCGCACAGATACACATAGAGCCGCACATGCTTATATACCGCAGACATTCCAAGCCTGGGCTTCTTTGCTATGTGGGTGCTACTCGGCTGTACGTTAAAAAGTAGTGGTGCTGTGTACACCAAGGGTAGCCCAACTCGTCTTCAAGGGTAACCAACAGTTCAGGTTTTCAGGATATCCCTGCTTCAGCACAGTTGGCTCAATCAGTGGCTCTGTCAAAGACTGCACCACCTGTGCTGAAGCAGGCATATCCTGAAAACCTGACCTGTTGGTTAACCTTGAGGACTGGCGTTGGCTACCCCTGCTGTACACCTTAATACCATCACACCTCTACAAATGATGACCAGGCATTTTCTTTTTTAATTGGAAAAACATCCCACTTTCCCCCCCAAAAAACAGTTTTAAAAAAATCAATAAAACGTCCCCGGGGAGTTGGGGGGGGGGAATATTTGGGATTTGTGTATCAAAGCTGAGAAACTGGGGCAGCAAACATCACCAGATTTATCAAGGGGTAGAAATACTATAGCATAAGGGGGGGGGGAGGGGGCTTGTCCTTTTATAAATCTGGTGCCGTTTCCTTCACTCTGGCTCTGCCCCCAGTTTGTCAGCTGGGAAACTTTGATAAATATACTTCTTTGCACTTCAAAAAGCGTATGAGAGACAGACGCGCCTCCCCCCTCAGCAGAGGGACGTGGGGAGGAGAGAAAGGGCCTTGAGTGTGGGTCCTTGGTGCAGGAATGTTGTTGCTGGGGATACGTTTGTACTAGATGGATGTGCGGCCCTTTTCAGACGCCATACCACGGCTCAGGCCTTTGACTCCCTGCTTTTCATGCGCACATAATTTCAGTCGCCGTGTAAATACAGCTCTACCGCCGCTTGTGAAAATAAAACGCTTCCTTTTGTCGCACAAGAAAATGTACCTTTTAAATCAGGGTTATTCACAGTCCTTGGCATTTCAATGGCCATATTAACAAAACAGAACAGGCGGACAATGTCTGCGGTATATAACAGTATAACGTGTGTGGGTCTGTGTGTATCTGTATATGGGTGTGCATCTGCAAAGCTGGTCATATCATTGTATAAATGAGTGTCTGTGTACGTTAGTGTGTATATGTACAGTATCAGTGTGTTTGCATGTTACAGTATTATTGTATATATGAATCAGTGTATGCATGTTGTCTGTGTGTGTATCAGCATGTCTATTTGTATCAATGTGCCTGTGTCTGTTAGTGTGTATTAGTATGTCTGTGTATCAATGTATTAGTGTGTGTGCGCACGCCTGTGTGCATTAGTGTGTCTGTGTGTGTATTAACGTGCTTCTACATGTCTGCGAATTTGTGCATTGGTTAACGAGTATCAAGTACTGACATAACGGATAAGCAGCTATTATAGGAACAATTAAGCCCTTCACTGGAAGAGGGTCCTGCAACGCCTCTCTGGCAATAAAGGGTTAAGGCACCTTGACCACTGCTTTTGATTTCACAGCAACCCCTTAGTTTGGAGAAAATCAACACTGTCTCTGGCCACTGAAAGAGTTAACAGCAGCTTGCAGTTTATTTTCCCAGCATGCAATGGGCAATATCAGCCCTGCACTATCAAGTTAACTTTATTATTTCCCTCCCCCCCCCACCCCCACCCCAACAAAAGTGAGGACCGCCTGGATAATGCATGAGGGGGCCACCTCTGACTCCCCCACCCACGGGTCCTCCTCAGCTCTGCTGCACTGCATTCAGCGCAGATGGTCGTCTAGCCAGCGCCTGACAGCTTAATGGTCATTTTTTCTGCGTTCCCACGGTGATGCCAAAACCCGGCCTTAAAATAATATTTATGGGCCAGACAAAATCAGTTTGAAAGAAAATGACTACGCTGGATTTATTACATTTGAATAATCTGGCATTTTTAACTGCCCCGCAGTGAATAATAACCATTATTGCTCCATATAACCCATCCCTATAAGTCTTCCAATCACTACCTAAAACTCCTCCTATTGCCCCAAATAACCGCTCCCTATAACCTCCTTATTGCCCCATATAACTGCTTCCTATAACTCCTTTTGCCCCATATAACTGCTCCCTATAACTACTCCTATTGCTCCATATAATCGCTCTCTATAATTCCTCCTATTGCTCCATATAACCGCTCCCTATAACTCCTCCTATTGCCCCATATAACTTCTCCCTATAACTCGTCCTATTGCCCCATATAACCGCTCCCTGTAACTCTCCATAAATCCAAACCTGCTGCACATGGAGGTAAAATACCTTTCATACACTAAGGAAAAGAAAAATATTTTTTCATGGAAACTGGCGGAGAGGGGGGGGGGGGCTGGTTTGGGAGAGACACAGGACCACATTTTTCCCAGACAAAATGTCCTACAATGCATGAGGCCTCAATCACAGCGAAAGGGTTACAACAAATTGCAAACTGACTCCTTTCCTTCACTCGCCCGTGATAAATAGTCCTTATTCTAGTAAACCCTATATATGTATACCAGTGTATACAAAGATCATATGCACATAGTGGACAGGCTGAGGGAGACTTGTGCGGGAACATTATTCAGGCTCGGGTTGTTATAGAGGGAGCAAAGTCTTATAATCTAGGTCAATTGGGTGGCTAGGGGGGATTATAGGGTCTTCAGCTCTGGAGAGTATTTATAAAACTGTCCCTTCCTACCCCTAGGTCTAAATGCCACTTTACATTATACGCTGGAATATTTACTCTTCTGTAGGCGTGCTGAAAATTCAATGGGGTTTTGTGTGTAAACGGGGGTCATTTACCAAGGGCTCTCCTCTGCAAAACTGGGGCAAAAAGGAGATATGGAGATTTTTTTTCCCCTTTTGGTGCTGTTTTTGTGCAGCCGGGAAAGGTTGATAAATGACTTTAAGATGCAAAAATAAATATATACCATATGTTATAAGGAGAAGGAGCGTCTCGGTGAGTAACGACACTGACTGGCACTGAGTTTGAAGCAGGGGGAACCTGGTTCAATTCCCGGTGTCTGCTCCTTGTGACCTTGGGCAAGTCACTTTCTCTCCCTGTGCCTCAGGCACCAAAAACATAGATTGTAAGCTCCACGGGGCAGGGACCTGTGCCTGCAAAATGTCCCTGTAAAGCGCTACATAAAACTAGCAGCGCCATACAAGAACATGCTATTATTATTATTATTAATAATAATAAATGATGACTTTTTAGCAGTGACAAATGTCAAATAAAATCTAAGTACGTAGGCCCCCGAAATCTCCCTTACCAGGAAGACTGCTTCACACACAGGTTTATGTATTAAAGCAGGGGCGGCCAACTCCAGTCCTCAAGGGCCACCAACAGATCAGGTTTGCAGGATATCCCTGCTTCAGCAGACTGAGCCCTGTGTACTGAAGTGGGGATATCCCGAAAACCTGACCTGTTGGCGGCCCTTGAAGACTGGAGTTGGCCACCCCTGTATTAAAGTCTCCCAACTGCAATACCGTTACAAAACAACACCAGATTTATGAAGGAAACAAAAACCCTGTTCATTTTAATGTTTTGGTCATTTGCATCCGGGAGTTAGTAAAGTTACATTCTTGGTGTGATATATAACAGCCATA
Source organism: Ascaphus truei (assembly GCA_036426205.1). Taxonomy (NCBI): domain Eukaryota; kingdom Metazoa; phylum Chordata; class Amphibia; order Anura; family Ascaphidae; genus Ascaphus; species Ascaphus truei. The sequence continues at coordinate 58,133,369 of CM071573.1, read as the reverse complement.
CAGTGAAAATGATGCACTTTGTTAACCTACAATAATGAAACATCCGCTCGGCACCAAATTACATTGTTTGGTTGCTACATAGCAACCTCATTCTGCGCTAACACTATTAAGAACCTTTTTAGAGTTTACGCCAAGTTGAACATGGCGGATAATTTGGCTGTCCTTTTAAATGATTATGTGAGGCGCACAAAGAAACATTCTTTTTTTTTTTTTGTAGTATATACCGTTAACATCTGTACGCCAAGCGCCGTTCACTTTGATGCGCCAAAAACGAATTCAATAAAAATCCCTTTTTGCCGCTGCTGGCGCAGATGGAGAAATTTCCGGTTGGGTAGACGTACATCTATAGGTGCCAACAAGCACAAGCTACAATAACATTTCCGTGTGCCCAGTGCTTGGTACACGGGCCGCTACACTTTCCTAGGAAGAAGGCAGCTTCCCAGTGTTTATAATAGGGCAGGGTGGCCAACGCCAGGCCTCAAGGGCCACCAACAGGTCAGGTTTTCAGGATAGCCCTGCTTCAGCACAGGGGGCTCAATCAGTGCCACTTTTTGAGCCACCTGTGCTGAAGCAGGTATATCCTGAGAACCTGACTTGTTGGTGGCCCTTGAGGACTGGCCTGTTGGTCACCCTGACTCTAAGGTGTCAGGCTTAATATTTTCCTCTGGCGGGTAAGGCGTTTTCTCCTTTGTATTCTTCTTGCTATTGTTTTTTTTATACTTCCCCCTTAAGATTACTGATGTTCTGTCTTTTGATTATGTCCTATGGTTAGTCCTATTATCAAAGTCACTTGTCTTAATATATGTTTTTGTACAAACTATATGTTGTTCCGTTTATTCATTTTGGTGCATGGACTCCTTTTGTATACTTAAGTCTTTCACTTCCTAAAAAGATTAATTATTTCCCCTTCTATACGTTACCCATATTTTACATTGGGTTCCCTTTTCACTCCAACTGGGATAGTTGTGGGGACTGATTTAGATTTTATTCATGTATTTCTTTTATAGTTACCTGAACTAGAGGGTCCCTCTGAGATAAACCTCGATTCCCTAACCTCCGGGGACCCGTTCCCCAGATGCAAGCAGTTTTTTCTCCCAGTCAAGAATACTTGCCCAATGGACACAAAATGGCCACCGTCAGGCTCGCTCCAGCAGCCAATAGAAAGTTGTAATGTCACAGCCATATTTCTTGTGTCAAACACTGGCACGCAGAAAATGTGTATATCTTGGGAACTGGTGGGGCCTCTTGGACAGGGTGGAAAACGGATATGAGCAGGGTACCCTCCGATTCAGGTAAATAATATAAACAAAACAGGATTGCTGCTTTAAAAGGCGGCACAGAGGGGGGGAGGAGAAGGGGTGATTATTGTCAAATGTATCTGCTCCACGAAAATCGTAGGATAATCCTATGAGCACAGGATAAGGAAGAGGTAAGGTCAGCCTTAAACTTCAAGTTCTAATATTATGGAAACATTTCCAGGATGGACATTCAAATAAATATATCTAAAAATATTTAAACGTGTGTTATTTTTCTACGAGAAATGTATCGATCACCTGGTTGTTGCCTACAAGTATTCCATTATAGGAGGCACGAGAGTTTTTTTTTTTTTTTTTTTTTAAACGCTTTATCAAATCGGCCTCCTTAGAAAAATGCAATCACTCTTCAAGTTACATTTTAACTTCTCCCCTTCTGGCGAAAAAAAAATGCATATGTTTCTATTTTCTTCAGATCCGTTTGAATTCTAACCTTATCCGGTAATAATTGATCTTCCTTTATCCATGGGGCTAATGACAGCAGAACACCACATTCAAATCACACAACAACAATTTATCTGCATATACAGCAGTTCACAAGCGGTTTTATCAGCAGAGATATTAGCTAAAGAGTGTAAAAACCTGCATCTGGTTATTAAAAAGCTATATATATATATATATATATATATATTTTAAATCCTTCTACCTGTCTGATATTTGACATTTTAAATAATGTCAATCACGTATATTTAATGTAATCATTTAATGTCATTAGTTCACTTTTGTCCTAGGACTGGTTAAACATATAACTGTCATTAGTGTCACTTGATCTTACATGGGGCTGACCCCGTAGCGCACACAGAGGCTTTTGCAGATATATTAAATTATTCTGCTTTTCATATTTCTGTTCTGCAATAACCGCTTTGCAAGCCTCCGGCAAGGAAAGGGTAAAGTCCTTGTGTCAGCTATAAGACGCGCTCAACCGTCAGGACCCAGGGAGGCCTCATTACCATATTCAAATCTAATTAGTCCTCATTTGCATAAAAAGCACCAGGGCAGCGTGGGAAGGGGTGCACCGCTACAGTCCCACGCCAAGGCTCCATTTTGTGGCGCGGCCATTTTAAAATAAAAGACAGCTCGTGTTAAAAAAACATAACAAAAAAAAAAAAAACTGCATTTCCTTCTGCTGCTCCGTCCGTGAGACCCAAGAATATCCAGAATGAGCTTTCTTTTCCGGCCTTGTATTTTTAATAATCTGCTGTCTCCAAACCAACAAAAACAAAGACTGTATTTTTCCTTGTTTAACAGATTATAATCAAACGGAAACTAGCGATGGATTTATTAACCCATGGAGCCATTGAAATCTCCCCTTAAGTCTGGTGCTGTTTTTGCAGATAGGAAAATAGATTTTTTTTTTTCATTTTCAATATATCTCTGTATAGTATATACTTTTAAATAATGTGTAACACTGCCTTTAAATGCATGTACACTACTTACTGTGTATTTAAGAATCTACAATATTAATGTATATATATTTTCTATATTGTGTTTTAACTAATACTTTACGGAAACATTCAGATTAGGGAAGGGTTACTTGTTTATAGGATTATTAATAATGGTGTATATAATAATAATAATTAATAAAAGGTACCACAGCCTACAAATTATATATTACTCTTCATGGAAACAATACAGATGGTCATATAGTTCATAAAGGGGCAGCACACCTGGCCCCTCTATGAACTATATACTGTATATATACACACATATAAATCTCAGAGATACTACATAGATATTTAATATAGTGTACAGGTCTATTAGCAATATATATTATATACATACACATATATATTTTGTGTTGGGGGGGGGGTTACTTCCAAGTGAATCCCTTTGTTGACAGAGGGGCCACAATGCATCATCATACACAAATCTGGAAGTATTTTTACTTAATGTATCCAAGTTAGTCTCAGCACGATGAGCTGAGACTTGATTTGAACATTTGATTTCCTCTGGCTGCTCCTTTCTGTCTGTTATCACTATGTGCAGAACAGGAGTTTGCACAGGCAAAGACCCCCTCTCTCCTCCCTCCTTATTTATTGGCACTGACAGGGACATAGTGGGCTAGAGGTTGAGTAAACACTTGATCGACAAACACCCCCTCTTCTCCTATTCAGAGACCCTGATAAAAAGAAAATGTTTCCAAAATAGACACATCTTTGCTTTCACTCTGGTTACGTTTATTTAAGGAAGACAATCACATTGTCTTTTTTTTTTGCAGCCTAACAGGAATTGGACTTTTAAGGAGGGGGCCTTTCTCTGCACAACAAGGGAAGAAGGCTCCAAGTTTACGTTATCAAGCCTGACACAACTGTTCCTCTGGATTTTCCAAATGGTGGCTCCTGTTCCTTTGTTTCTAGATCCTCAAGGAAAGGTGAAATCTCTCCCTCTAATGCGTCCGACAGCTTCACAGCTACATGAACACACAGGCTTCACTCGGACCCTGCGGGGGTGTAGTTTCACCCTCCACCAATTCCCGAAGATCTGATCTCTGCAGGGACTCTGTTAGTGCAGATACAGCTATTTGGGGTTCACAACCAGATCCCTCCACTTCGACGGGCAGAAATCACTTCGATTTAGGGGTTTTGGGCCTACAAAATGTAATTTTAATGAAAAACGGCTATGTTTGTTTTTTTAGGAGTGAGACTCCATTGAAGTGTATGAGACACTAACGCTAAACATCAGTGTGGACACTGACACTAACTCAGGGAGGCGGAGAACCAGCGAGGGGATAAAGGTCTGCACCTCACGTATTACAAACCCCATTCTTTCACAGGTCCCCACTCAGGAGCTAACCCAGGTCTCCCATAACCCCAGCAGAAGTATTACACTGCGTTAGGTGGCATTCTTTCCATTTATTTTTTTTTAACATGGGAAATTTTGGATCAATGTTCGTACGAAGGTTTACATAAACAGGTCTATGTATGTATGTATGTATGCAGGCAAGTTAGCTGTTATGCATCTGTGCGTTAGGGAGCGGTTATATGGGGCAATAGGAGGAGTTATAGAGAGTGGTTATATGAAGTAATAGGGGAAGTTATAGGGAGCGGTTATATGGAGCAATAGGAGGAGCTATAGGGAGCGGTTATATGGGGCAATAGGAGGAGTTACAGGGAGCGATTATATTGGGAAATATGAGGAGTTATAGGGAGAGGTTATATGGAGCAATAGGAGGAGTTATAGGGAGCGGTTATATGGGGCAATAGGAGGAGTTATAGGGAGCGGTTATATGGGGCAATAGGAGGAGTTATAGGGAGAGGTTATATGGGGCAATAGATGGAGTTATGGGGGAGCGGTTATATGGGGCAATAGATGGAGTTATGGGGGAGCGGTTATTTCGAGCAATTGGAATTGTAGGGAGTGGGTCCGATTTATTTGCACTACCTCCCTGTCTGATCACCACTTAGGTAATGGGATAGAATAATGATCAAGATACGGCAGAGACAAGGGCAGTAAACCTACCTAAATTTTCTGGTTATAAAATTTGCTTTCATTCCTAGGACAACCTATCAAATGATTTCAATATACTTAACTTGTCTCATAATAAGTTAGCAATTGTCTAGTTTGACCCAATTAAGTACACTACTGACGTCAGTGCTGTGTGTGGCCCTGTAAAAAATTGGGATTTTCTTACCGGTACTGAAAATGCAGATGGGTCACCCCGGGGAAGAGCAAATCATCTTAGTTCCCTTTAAATATATAATGCCTTAGATCTTATATGGCCAATCTTGATCCTATAGGAAGAGAACCAATTTGAAGACACTTCATCTGTTTCACCATTGAAGACATTAGTGTATAGGTATAATTGGACAAAGTCCCAGTTTGGCTTATCAGTCCTTAGATGTAACACTCCCAATGTCCAGTTTATCTTTGCCAATCTCTGAGTAGCTTTGTCTTGCCAAACCAACACTTGAACCTCATTCGCTGAAGCCATCGGGACGTCATGGATGGCCATCTTGTTTTATAACATTGGCTCTGAATGTCTTGCTGCTTAATCCTTGTTTCTTTGAGTAGCTTTGTCTTGCAAACACTTGAAACTCACGGTGAAGCCATTGTGTAATCATCGAGAGCCATCTTGGTATATTACATCGAAAGACCTCGAACTTTCACCCTTGCCGGTTGAACAGTTTCAAAAATATAGGTCCCCCTACAAATAAGGACAACAGAAAGCATTTAATGGAATGTGTTTGTGACATCTACTTAAGAATATTTTGCAGATATAGAGTAATACTGCGTATTACTAATAAAATATCTAAGGTTTGTTTTACTGAGAGGATCAAAAAACTACCCGCCCTCCCCCCCAAAAAAAATAATTGGATCCTTCCAGACACTTCTAGAACACGCCATACTGTGACGCCAGACTCTGTTTTTAGCCCCTTCAGTACTGTTAAGGTATAATCTTAGATAGGTAGAAGCATCTGAATAAGAAAATAGGGCAATGGACCCCAAGTGACCAGTGCTTCAGAGTTTGTAGAATGGATATATATAAATCACATTTCGATATGCACAATTAACTCTATCCGGTTGCAGATTGGGCTGTTCAATTTACAATTCCAAGTCAAGCTACTTGGACCCCTATGTAAGGAAAGACAGCAGAGTGGAATGCATTTGAAGGGGGATGACCATCGAATGTCACCAGACAGGCTCTGAACCCCCACACAGACTATAAACCACATTTGATGCTAGACCTCCTGGGGTAGAAAAAACTTGCAGCGTCCGGGCAGGCGTGCTCCCTGCCGTGGATCGAGAACCGGAAGTAAAGTCCCGTGGAGGAGAGGTTTAGGCGGTGCACAGCGGCGTGAAAAAAGATAAGGCTTGATTGCTCAAATCAAATAAAAATATATTTTATTGGGCCATAGGCAAACGAATAAAATTGAGGGATAACCCCACAGGATAACTGACGCGTTTCGCGCGTAATCGCGCTTTATCTTTGATAAACCGCCTAAACCTCTCCCCCACGGGACTTTACTTCAGAAGCATCTGAATATCCTGGACTCATGGCTACTGTCCCACACCCGCAGTCCCTCCTACCAACCATTGTGGCCAAGCACTGCCATCTACTGCACTTATTCCCTCACCTGCTGTCTCTAAGTCTCCCAACATACCACTTAGATTGTAAGGGTTTTCCTTTCCTATTGTCTGACTTTTCTGCGCTTAATTCCCTGTACTGTATGGTCTTTGTAAAGCTCTGAGTAGACTGTGTGCATTTTATAAATAAAGATATACATACATAGCACAGATCACATATGCCCATAATAATGCCTTACAATTCAACAACATTTTTCAACGCGCAGCTATAGGAAGGGTGGAAACCGAATAAACAATCCAAACATTTCTTAATCTGTATCCCAGCCTTGAAAAGGTGGAGAAAGGTTAAACTGTATCCATTCCATTGACGGGAAGTTAGTGCATCCTCTCCAGTGTGCTTCTCAGCATATTAACCCCTTTGCTGCTCGAGGGGTCTGCCACACATTGCAAAGCAGTGAATGTCGGCCGGGGGGGGGGGGGGGGTGGGGGTTGCAGGGTTGCAGCTTTCTGCACTTTTGCCCCCCATATAGGAACTTTACAAATCTCTTTACAGTATCACAAATTCACCACCGCGGTAGCACAGGTCTCAATGTTAACACAACTGGTAATTAGGCACCAACGTTTGCTCGCCTGACACCTGGGGCCTAATAACAGCTTCACTGGTCAGAATTCTCTCCCCCTCCCCAAAGCTGCCTGTAAAAGGACTTAACCGCACCAGACATTTCAGGAGCTGTCCAGCCCAAGTCTCAGCAGTGATCAGCTAACGTGAGAAAGTAGGGAGGACATGCCATTAAAAAACAAGGCCCTTTTCAAATTCATATTACTTTATCCATGCACTCCGGCTGAGGCTCAAGGAATGAGGGAGAGGGAGGAAAGGGGGGGGGGAGGGGGGGTTATGAGAGGCAGCGGAGGGAACAGAGAGGGGGGAGGGGAGAGAGGTATGAAAAGGGGCTCAGACACAATAATGCTATTCATAGTTGGATTGTGCAGACACAATAACAGAGTCCCTCATAGCCAACCCCCTGTGTGTGTTGGCTGTGCAAAGTATACCCTTCCCATGCTTTTCTCTCCCCTATTATATAATAGACATGTATTGTGGTCTCCCCTCTCCAAATAGAGAATGAGACCCATGTTTGTGTAACTGTCAGGAGGGAAAAGCAGGAGGAGTAGGGGGGAGGTGGGGGTGGGGGGTGCTGGTCCTATTGTGCTATAGCATTGGACTTGTTAGAAGTGCTGCATAATATTGAATACCAATTTCTCCCCTTTTCTGTATGGGATTTTTTTTAGGATGGGGGAAGGTAGGGGAAAGGTCTTCTTTATTCTGATGTGGTGGTTCAACTTCACTAAAAATGCTAAGGATCTGTCCTTAAATGGGTTGCTGGCTCTATCCTTCGATTAACGTATGTTCAAGGGGCAGTGCCCGTGTGCTGAACTGGTTCAGAACAACAGCACCAGCTTTTTTTTTTTAATATCCTATTGTTTTTTAAAGCCTTTTTCCCTCCTTTAATAAATCTGGTGCTGTGTTATGCATGTTTTACAGGTGGGCTTGATATACAGCCCGTTCAGGGTTGGGATGTTTATGTAGCCATCATGCTTGGGTTAGGAATGTTCCTCCATAAGGGGGATAATATGGTATGTAGGGAGAAAGGGAAGCTCGGTGGTAATGTCACTGCTTTTGAAGTGGGTGAGCCCGGTTTGAATCCCAGTGTCATCGCTGCTTGGGCACGTCACAAACTCTTCCTGTGCCTCAGCACCACAACTAGATTGTAAGCTCTTTGGGGCAGGGACTCGTTGGGCCTGGAAAGTTCTATCTACAGAATAATAATAACGTATCAAATTCTCCCGGCTCCAAAACCAGGGCAAAACTGGAGCAAAAAACTCACCAGATTTATCAAAGCAGAAATATTTGGTGCATTGTTTGTTACAATGTGGCAGCTAGGAGACTTTGCTATGAAACCCCCTAAAGTTAAAGGTCATAATTGACGTAATAAACAGCACCAGATTTAAGAAATGGGGTCATCTGGTATGTGTAAGAGGGTGATCCCATTACAGCTTGTGGGGGCATCTGACGTGTGTAAGAGGCTGATCCCATTCAATTATGTTGGGGCATCTGCTATGTGGAAGAAGGGGATCCCATTAAATTATGTTGGGGCATCTGATATGTGTAAAAGGGTGATCCCAATATGAAAGTGAGAGAGTTAAGAGTAGAGAAGATAAGGGATGGGGGGGGGGGGGGGGGTTTCTTTAAATAAAGTTGATTTTGACCTAGACTGGAGATTGAATACATCACTTGGGACAAAACTGGGACCAGGAACAGTTCTCCCAGTCTCTTTCAAATGCTGATGAACTCTCTCTCCCCCCTCCCCCCCTGTTTTCCTAAAGAGGGGTAAAGACAAAAAGTGTGGAATGTCACCAGTGAGAGAGGGAGGGGAGGAAAACCTCCTGCCTGTAAAGAGAACGTGACAGTCCGAATGGAGGGACATCATAGTAATTAGTAATTACTCTGGGCATTGTCTGGAGTAAATTAAAGAAGCAATTGCGTTTCACTCCTTCTCTGCCAGAGGGGCCTGCAATGCATTGCAAAGCAATCCCGCTGATTACACACGAAATTAGCACGTAACCAGATCTGCTTACATCCACTCCTAGCCAGAGACCCAGCTAGGAAAGGGAACAGGATAAGGGAAAGATTGGATTGAAACCAGGAGAGAACCCTCCCCCCATCTAAACGCCAAAATGTATTGTTTACAAACATCTCCACGATAAAGTTAAAAAAATATGACTTGAAAAATACAGGTACGGGTTGTTATTTTTTTTTCCAAACGCTCAAAGCACATTGTTCTATCCAATTCAAAATATCATTTAACTTTGTCCTACATGGGATAAACACAAGTCCAAGGAAACCTTTGTGAGTCTCCCGTTTCACACAAAGAATTGTGGCCGGGTAGAAATTAGTGTCACTTTTCTTTCAACGTATGTGCATAATATAAGGGAGCGGGCCTGCATTGATGCAGCACACAGACTGTGTATATATTAGCGATGTGAGCTGACCTCAGCGGGGTGAGCTGTCTTTTGGGCGTGAGAAAAACTCTTAGGCCCTTTTCACAGCTGTTCTGAACGTCCCATTGAACTGGCGGAGTGCAGGGTTAGCGGTCTCCCTCAGTACCTCTTTTCATTCATTCTGCAAGCTCCTTTTGAGAGACCCTTAAAAACACACCTCATTACTCAGCGCCGGCTGCATTCAGGATGCCACAGGGCTCCTGGTGTCTTAGCGAATCCCTGCAGTTTCTCTGCTTGGGTTTTTTTTTTATTTTCTTATTATTATTGTTTTTTTTGCAGGCTGATCAATCTCCAAGCAGCCTGCGGCCTGCACACTGTAGGACTAGATCAGAGGTGGGCAATTCTAGTCCGCAAAGGCCACTAACAGGTCAGGTTTTCAGGATATCCTTGCTTCAGCACAGGTGGCTCAATCAGTCCCTGCTTGAGCACAGGTAGCTCAATTAGTGGTTCAGTCTTCGACTGGGCCACTGAGTGAGCCACCTGTGCTGAAGCAGGGATATCCTGAAAACCTGACCTGTTGGTGGCCATTGAGGACTGGAGTTGCCCACCTCTTATCTAGATCCACAAAGCTCGGGTAAATCCGGGTTCACAACGTGACGTTACCTAAAACAGGAGCGGACGTTATGTTTCCTGAGATAACGGGGTAATTATATGCAAAAACAACATCCGAACTACATCTCGCTAGCACAGGGCTAACCTCACGTTATTGTAGCATAATGTTAAACTTTCAATAACGTGATGTTATGTCAGTCTTAGTTTTACTCTGATCCAGGTGCCCAAATAGGACTTTAGCTGAAGTGGGGAGAGATAGGAGAGGGAAATAATGCAGGGATAGAACACTATATTATTTAAATTATGGCGTGACAGTGCAGAAGCCCTATTTCTGGGTCTGAGAGGGAGCAATGGCAAGTTGAGGTGTAAATAAAATAACAGCATGTTAAATCCCCTTGTTAACCTTAACACACGTTAGTAGATATGTGAGGGTATGATAATGCCTCATTTACATATCATGTGCGCGTTATTATCACTGACGGTAATTATAGTTACCGCTATGCACTTTACGGCAGAGACAACGTCTAACTTTGTTATTGTCCATTCAAGTGTGTGTGTGTGTGTGTGTGTGTATAAATCTATTTATCAAATCTATTTATTGTCCATTCAAGTGTGTGTGTGTGTGTAAATCTATTTATTGTCCATTCAAGTGTGTGTGTGTGTGCGTGTGCGTGTGCGTGTGTGTGCGTATTTATCAAAGCCTCCCAATCCTGACTGGGTCAAAGTCGAAGAATGACCTTAAATCGGGGGTATGGAGTACCAATACTTTTTATATACTCAAACCCCATAACACCTACCAACTACCGTGGTCAGGCACTGTCATCAATTGCACTTACTCCTTCTGCTGCTGTCTCTGTAGGTCTCCTAACATACCATTTAGATTGTAAGCTCTTCGGGCAGGGTTTTCTTTTCTTATGGTCTGATTTTATGTTTGTTGCACCTATTGTATTATATTTCCCACAGTACCACTGCTTTTTAACTAATACCACAGAGTACCACTACTTTTATTTTTACAAATGCACTGAAATAATAATATGTATGCTTTTCTGTTCTAAAATAAGCTTTTCATTGAATAATAATTACTCCAGAGACCTATTACCTATAAATATATATATTCCCTTACATAGCGTTGACAGTGTACGCAGCACTGTATATTCCCTTTTGCAGGTCCCTGCCCTGTAAAGCGTACAATCTAATTTTGGTACCTGAGGTACAGAGATATAAGGTGATTTTCCCACGTTGAACCCATCCCATTGGGTATGGTTAGCAATAGGGTGCTTTCACTATGGGTAATGTGAATATACCATCTTTTTAACCTATTTCAAAACCCTTAGGTATGTGACATCACTTGAAGGAAGAAGTAAACTGTAGGGCAGTGCTTTTCAACCAGGGTTCCCACGACTCCTTGGGTTCCCCGGGTGTCCCTAAAAGATTGCCTGCAATTGTCAGATCATTTGAAAATTGTACCAAATTCAGAAGAATTTACAATGCATCTGATCTCAGACGCTATTAGAGAGGGTTGGGGTTCCTTACAATGCATATGATCTCAGACGCGCTATTAGAGAGGGTTGGGGTTCGTTACAATGCGTCTGATCTCAGGCGCATTATTAGAGAGGGTTGGGGTTCCTTACAATGCATCTGATCTCAAACGCTCTATTAGAGAGGGTTGGGGTTCCTTACAATGCATCTGATCTCAGACGCGCTATTAGAGAGGGTTGGGGCTTCTTACAATGCATCTGATCTCAGACACACTACAGTATTAGAAAGGGTTGGGGTTCCTTACATTGCACCTGATCTCAGACTCGCTATTAGAGAGGGTTGGGGTTCTGCATAATTTCACAATGTAATTATAGGGTTCATTAACTTAACCCTGACCTAGGAAATAAAAGCAGTAGACCAACCCTCCTGGAAAGTTCTAGTTCCAGTTCAGTTATGCAGGTCTTAGGAGAGTTCTTCCATAGTCTGAAAACTATGTGTATTATTTTATTAGAAGCAACTGAGCTACAGTATAAAAGTATCTGAGTTATACGATGTCTACCCTGTATATACAGGTTAGGGGAATATAGGATGAAGATTATTAAAATGCCCAGAGAGATCCTTGTCCCCTGGATCCGGGATGAAGTATAACATTCTAAAAGCTCCTGCCTAAAGGAATGTAGAAGTGAGATATAGCCAGAAACCTCCTTGCAATAAGGAACTGGGTATTTCCAGGGCCCCACTTCATCTCTATGGCAGAGTAGTGTATTGCACTTAGACATCAAATACTGATATTTCTCAAGACTGTGTCTTCTCTGTATGATATCAGTGATCTATCAGAGGATGAACCATTTCCCTACTATGTCTGTGTACTTATTTTTGCAACTTTTAATAAAAAGTCCTAGGCGCCTATTTTTCTAGCATCTTTCACACATGCCCGGCGATGAGAACAAAGTTTCCAGAAACCAGCCTGAGAAGATATGTAATAGTGAAGAGGGCAGCTCAGTGTAGTATTGTTTGAGTGGGTGTATGTGTGTGCTGTGGGGATGTGTGTGTGCTGTAGTGTGCTGTGTATATATCTACTATATGTATATATTATAGATATATAGATATATAATAATATATCACAGGAAATAATTACTGTATGCGCCATTTGACATTGTTAGACAGGTTTGACAACACCTGCAACTTTCCACCATTATCACCCAGCAGACAACAGCACTTCCATGCAGCCAGGTAGATCTGAGAAAGACATGCAAATGGCACATAGCTGCCACCTTTTGACTTCAAAACCATTCAACATGCGTTACCCTTTAGGGGGGGGGGGGTGATTCCAGATCCCTGACGCAGTGGAAAGTGACCCTGTTACTGGCTGACGGCATGATAATTTGGTGAAAGGTGAGGTCTGCAGAACCTCGCCTAAGGCCCGTAACGAGATACGCTGACGCCAGTTGGCCAACCGCGGCGTGGGTGGGGTCCGCTGAGTTAACCCCAGCAGCAAGGGGAATACTCGCCGAGCCATGGTTCCCGGTCTCCCCCTATGGGCCTGCACTGAGACACTACACACTGTTAGGCGATCAGCACGCATGGAGGAACCACAACAGACTGGTGTTTTTCTAGCGTATTGACGGAGACTGCGCTTGACAGTGATGTGCGTGACTGTGGCCTGTGACAAAGCACACAATGCGAGGAAGCGGAGGCTTCGGAGGAAGGAGGGAAAATGGAAGAGCTTCGGGGAGGGGGAGCGAGGCAGGGAACTGGGGGAGCCCGCGAGCTGTGGATGTGAAAGCAGTGGTGCAAGACCTAGCCTTTCTACATGTGTGTATAAGATGTCTGAGATGCCTCCTGCCTGTCTGTTAGTATCGCTGTACCACTGATATGTGTCATGAAGGATGCGCTGAAGTGCCCTGTCTGTCCTTTATGCTGTATGTAATAAATGTAGTGTGCATCCGTGCATGTCGGATAGACCGAGTGGCCCTAGCCTCTGCCTACTGCGGCTAGGTGTTGTGTGTGTATGATGTGCCGCTGAGTGCCCTTGCCTAGCTAAGCTAGTGCTGCCCGCCGCTGACTGTGTGTGTTATGAGCTGCCCGTGAGAACCACTGCTCGTCTGTGCCCCTGGACCTGGTGTGTGTGTGTGCCGCGGATGTATGAATGTAGGCCATGCACGCTTGTGCTGCTTATGTTTTTTAACTTACCATTTCCAGTCCAGCGGGGCCCGAGCTCACGATGCCGCAGGTCGAGACGAGGGCGGGAGAGCACTAGCCGGCGTCCCTACCGCTAAGACCACGCCCCCCCTCCCTGTCAAGCCGTCCCACCTACCCGCTCACCTACAGCATCCAAACGCAACCTCACGGCTCCGCGCTCCCAGCTCCCTACAGACGGACCCCAGATAGCCCCGTGTTGAGTATTACTCAGGCGCCACCGCCACTGTCAGCAGACGACAAGGTGAGCTGACTCTCGCCCAGTAGAGCGCTGGGCCATTACCTTAGCCCTATTAGACAAGCAGCCATGATGCATACAGTATGTATTTGCATATTTGCTTTCCTGTGGCAGAGGTTTGTCTGTCACTAGTTTTTCTGTACCACCATAAACTTAACTCAGTATTATACGGTATAGCCTATCCCATAGCTCTTTGCATACACACGTTAATCAACCCCACACTGATGAGAACCCATCAAGAGTCGAAACAGCTGTCTGTGGGATCGGTCTTGTGGGCGTCCGGCCTCCACTTACGAGCACTTGATCAGCACAGATATTGTTGCACTGTCCCCTACATATTTTTCCCGCCATTTGGCCCCTTATGGCCTCCGTTTTTCCTTGGAGGGACAAGCCACTATTTTTTTTCACACCCGCCTGGCCCTTGCAAGAGGTCCGGGCGTGCACTCGCCTACTGCACACCTTTTTGGATGTCGTCTGCGACAGAGCACTTACTGCACATGCATCACACAGCGCACAGGAGCACTTGCACTATGGATATTTGATGTTTCGTATTGTTGGGTTATCGTCACCCCTCTCTCCGAGAGCAAAGACTGAGTGCTGGCTAGTAGTCGCCATCCCTATCGCGCGGGGAAGATGCGGTGTTAGTAGGCCGTCAGCCGAACACCCTAAAACTTGCTTGGACCCTCCGCGCGTCAGCTGCACTAGGAGGGAACAGATGGACGCTGCGGACTCTTCGGATGACGACGTCAATGATTCGTACAGCAGGATCCCAAGCTTCGGCTGGAGAGGACGCTTATGGCACGGACTGGGCCTACCTCCGGAGCGCGACTTTGTCACAAGTTTTGAAGCACCTGGTCTCAACTTGACCACGAGCACGGGTTTGTAGGTGGAATCACTTTTCACCCACCTCCGGGCTACAAAAAAAAAAAAAAAAAAAAAGAAAACGCTCGGTCTGTGGGTGTTTTTCTGGGTAGCACCTAACCCTGGCTGTGCTCAAGCTGTGACCATGCAGCAAGCTTAAGCCTATAGGGAACTATGTTAAAAATGGTTTTTTGTAGCAAAAGTGGCACTGAGTGCTCATTTGCATGTAATTTCACCAGAATCCCTCTGCTTGCAGTGGAAGATTGCTGTATGCTGGGTGATAATGGGGGAAAGCGGGTTCAGACCTCCCCTAAGACATGCAGCATGAGCATACAGTTGTATTTGCAATATTTGCTTCCTGTGGACGGGTTTTTGTCACTGTTTTTTACTCACCATAACTTAACTCAGTAAACATATCTATCATCCATCTATCTCCTATCAGTATCTAACTATCTATCCTATCTATCTCTCTACTCTATCATCTTCTATCGATATTATCCCTGCAGTCGGAGCAGGCTGAGTGTTATACAAGGTTCATCTCAAGGTCATTTTAGCATTAAACCATTTTGGTGGTCAAACTGATGCTAACAGGATTATTTAAATAAAGTGATAATTCCAGGGTTCATGTGCTTGGATTCAAACCCGGGGCCCTTGAAAGACAGTGACGTTACCACTAGGCCACGCCCTCTCCCCAGTGCTCCTGGAAACGGAGTGGCCAAACGGTAGCGTCACTGCCAGCCGGTTAAGGCTGTGGGTTCAAATCCCAGTGTCCGCAATCTTGTGCTCCAGAAATGAGACATGTGGTCTAAATAAATATATATATATATATGCAAACCAGTCTAGATTGTGTATTTAAGGCAAGGTCTTGGTAACGCTGCCTGCTGCTCAGAGCACACGCTTCCTCATAGCTACCTCCTGCGCTGCGCTTTCCCCCTGACCTTTTCCCGCTGCTGTGATGTATATTTTTTGACAAAAGCAGGGGGATTACACACCTTTTAATGCGCTGCTCTGCAGCTAAGGTTAGGCGGTGGGCCGCCAGCCAGTAACTGTCAGGAGGAATTAAGGGGATCCGAGCGTTCCCACCCTGGTATCCTTTCTGCATGAGTGCATCCCGCAAATAGATAACACCCCCACCCCCTCTTCCCAGTATCCCTGTGACACCCCTTCTGATGAGAGAATGTGAAGGGGCCAGACACGTCCAGGAGGGAATTAAAGCCCACACGAGCCAGAGGCACAAATCTTCCTCTCCTATCGCTCTATCTTTTTTTCTCGCCCTTTTTTTCTTTATTTGTTTCCTTATTCGTCACTCCTATTCTCACTCTTTCTCCTTCTCTACTTTTTCTTTACCATCTCTTTCTTTATCATTTTTTCTTTATCTAGCTCTTTCCTTCCTTCCTTCCTTCCTTCCCTTTTTTCAACATTCCTTCATCCCTCCATTCTCTCATTCCTCCTATTGCTCCTGCATTCCTTCAGCCCTTCCCTCCCTCTTTTATTCCTTCCCTCTTCCCTTCTTTCCTTCCCTCCATTCTCTCATTCCTCCTATCGCTCCTGCATTCCTTCAGCCCTTCCCTCCCTCTTTTATTCACTCCACTCCCATATTCTGCCTTTGTTTCCTTCCTTCCTCCCGTCCTTTCTTTCTCCCTCTTTTCTTCCTTCCCTCCTTACTTCCCTTCTTCATTCTTTCCTCACTTCCCTTCCTTCTCCCCTTCCTATCTTCTTCCTTGCTCCCTCTCTCACGCTCTCTCTTTCCCCTCTCCCTTTCTTCCTGCACCTGCCACCCTGCCGCCTTCTCATGCTCTACTGACAGATACTTTTACACCCTCATCATGTCTATCTCATTGCCTATAGAGAGTCCAATGTGCTCTTCATCTCTCTCCCTCTAGCTAGATATGACGTTTCTTCAGTGATTAGAATGTAAGCTCACTGGACCAGGAGTTCCCCTGCATCTGGGGATCTCTGGTCCATGTTGGCCTATATGTAAGAATAAAGCAGCATGCTACAGACTTCTTAACACATGGAAAATAATTTGCTCATATTATTTCCTTCCAACCCCCTGGCATAACATTTATAAAAGTGGCATCTTCTCAACCCCCATTTATAAACACGACTATAAGATATCTTTTTACCAAGCTGAAACTCATTTATCCTGCACATTCCAGTAAATAAACATCATCTATATAACTCCACTGTCAGTCCCTAAAATAAACATTTTATTATTTACTGCAAATACATTTCTGGAGGGGCAGGTAAATACCTATTTTCTTCAGCCTAGAGGAAGAGTTATTCAAAAGGAGAGCGGATTCCTGCTTGCAAACGTTTATCATAAATACATTTCCTTCTTTTTTTTTTTTATACATGGAAAGAAATCAAGATTCAGAAGTGACTTTTGAAAAGACAGAGCATTCCAACACAAAAACATATGTAGAGATTGTGTTAATTGCCTTAAAATGGATTTTGTTATCCCACTCAAAGACTTAACTTTAAACCTCCAATATTTCAATTTTAAGAATACAACAAAAATTACTAAAAATAATAATAATATATATATACACATATAAATTTTGCAGTCTTTTATTTTTACATCACTCTGGTCCTCTGGAAACTTACCGAGTTGAATTTATAATATACAATATTGCATTTACCCCTTTGATGCCTGAGCAGTGGATGGTTAACTAGACGTACTACTGACACCTATATATAATGAGGGGTGTAGAGCTAATGGCACAGTCTCTGAAGTGGGAACCCCATCTTAGAATCACATCTCTTCATGACCTTGATTAGCTCCGATTAGCTCTCTCTATATCACAGTCATCGGAAATTAGATTGTAAGCCCTTTAGACGAGGGAATCATTTTCTGTAGAGTGCCAGGTACTTCTGGGCTACATAAGAAATGCAATATGGTATTATTTTGCCAAATAAATGCTACAGACAGCACTGGGGCGCTAAGTAACTGTCAGCTGATATGGCATAACAATTCAACCACTTAAATGCCACAGTGTTTGTAGTAAAGGGTGTTCCCACTTCAGAGATCATTCTGCTATGAAAAAGCAGATCAAGCATCCTTTGTATTCACATCAATTGTTTTTGTAATTACTACTTGCAAAAGCTTCAAATAGATGACATAATAATACTGCATGTAATAATGCATCATGTAACTCTTTCCTAACTCCTCCTATTACCTTCTCCCCTCCCCCCCATCCCAAGCTGAAATAACTTCCATATGATGGATCTGACTGCACCTATTATACTTCTCCTCTCTCATTCCCTCCATCCCTTTCTCTTCTTGATCTTTTGCTTAATGTGGGATATTTATCATACTGATGGGGCACAGTAGGGAGCGGCCATATTTCTTGCTGTCCCCTCAGTTTCCCCACCTGTCTCGGCTGAATATGGAGTACAGGAGAATATATATATATATATATATATTTATATTTATATATTTATATATTTTAGAGTAACCACCAAGCACTACTACCTTTTTTAGACCCATAACAGCAAAGGAATAAAAGTCCGTTTTCCATAAGATTTTATGGAGCCCATGAAAAATGTGGTGTTGCAGAGGTATATATATATAATATAATATATATATAATATATACTATAATATAATATATATATAATATAATATATATATATTATATAGTTATATTACTGACTAGACACATTAATAGCTCTGTTTCTATACTCTGCTGGAGGCATATAAATACCATTCAGAATAAGAATGGGGGAAGCAATGCTTTGGAAGCTCTGGCAATAAAGGGGTTACCAGGGACCCCCGCCCCATATTATTAGAACACTGCATGTCCTCTCTGTCCCTGTCTTTCTGTCTAAGGTGTCTGCCATTTTGTCTCCGGTAATGATATATAATATATGGTTCTGCGACCATATATCACTTGAATTCCTATTTGCTTAACCTTTACAGCTCCCTAATGATGCTCCAGGTTCATCATGGGCACTTGACCGTTTTCTAGGGGCACGGTCATGTGGTGGCTCCTAAAGGGATCACATGACCCTGAAGTACCAGATGCCTGATGGCCCATGATGCATTTTAAAGCTTAAAGCAGGGGTGGCCAACTCCAGTCCTCAAGGGCCACCAACAGGTCAAGTTTTCAGGATATCCCTGCTTCAGCGTAGATGGCTCAATCAGTGGCTCAGTCTTCGCCTGAGCCATCTGTGCTGAAGCAGGGATATCCTGAAAACCTGACTCATTGGTGGCCCTTGAGGACTGGAGTTGGCCACCCCTGCTTTAAAGGGTCTGTTCCTTCTAGGGCCTTTTTAATAGGTTTCATGTAGATATTTATTTATTTATAAAATATTTTACCAGGAAGTAATACATTGAGAGTTACCTCTCGTTTTCAAGTATGTCCTGGGCACAGATTTAAGACAAATAATACATAGTTACAAGTACAGTTACATAAATCAGCAGGGTATACATTATATACAAGACATTGCGTGCACAGTTAAAGAAAATATATATTATGAACGTATGAAACAGTTACAGACCAGGTTAAAATGTGAGACAGCCTTAGATTTGAAAGAACTTAAACTGGTGGTGGATGTGAGAGTCTCTGGTAGGTTGTTCCAGTTTTGAGGTGCACGGTAGGAGAAGGAGGAACGTCCGGATACTTTGTTGAGCCTTGGGACCATGAACAGTCTTTTGGAGTCTGATCTCAGGTGATAAGTGCTGCATGTGGTAGGGGTGAGGAGCTTGTTCAGAAGATGGGTAGCTTGCCCATGAAGAATTTAAAGGCAAGACAGAAAAGGTGAACTTTGCGCCTAGACTCTAGTGTTGACCAATCTAGTTCTTTGAGTATTTCGCAGTGATGTGTGTTGTAGTTGCATTGGAGAACAAAACGACAAATTGAATTGAAGAGGGTGTCAAGTTTGCTAAGGTGGTTTGAGGTGCCGAGCCATAGACTATGTCTCCATAGTCAATAATTGGCATTAGCATCTGCTGTGCGATACGCTTTCTGACCAGGAGACTTAGGGAGGATTTGTTCCTGTAAAGTACCCCTAGTTTGGCATAGGTCTTGGTTGTCAGGGTATCAATGTGCATCCCGAATGTTAAGTGGGAGTCAAACCATAAGCCCAGGTATTTAAAACTAGTGACAGGTGTTAGGGTGGTGTTAGCGTTGGTTCTAATCAGGAGCTCAGTCACTGGGAGCTTTACAAATTTAGTCTTGGTCCCAAATACCATTGTTACAGTTTTGTCAGTGTTTAAAAACAGTTTGTTTTGGGAAATCCAATTTTCGAGTCTCAAAAAGTCAGACTGAAGTATGTGTTGAAGGTCAGAGAGGCTATGGCTGTGTGCATATAGGATTGTGTCATCTGCATACATGTGTATTGAGGCTTCCTTACAAGCTGTGGGAAGATCATTAATGAACACTGAGAAGAGTAGGGGGCCCAGAACAGAGCCTTGCGGGACACCACAGGTGATATCCAGGGGGTTGGAGTTAGAGCCTGAGATGGACACATGTTGGGATCTTCCTGATAGGTAGGACTGAAACCAGCTTAAAGCATGCTTCCCTATTCCAGAGCTCTGGAGTTTGTTAAGCAGGATAGCATGATCAACTGTGTCAAAAGCCTTTGCAAAATCTAGGAATACTGCACCAGTGAGTTGTCCCCGTTCCATTCCACACTGGATTTCATTGCAAACTTTTAGCAGGGTAGTTACGGTGGAGTGTTTGGGACGAAACCCAGATTGGAATTGGCTAGGGACATTTGTCTTGGTATAGAAATCGCTTAATTGGGAGTGGACACATTTTTCCATGACTTTGGATAGAATTGGGAGAAGTGAGATTGGCCTGTAGTTTGAGACAGTGTTTTTGTCCCCACTTTTGAAGATTGGGACAACTCTGGCAGTTTTCCAGGTCTTAGGGATATGGCCTGCAGACAGGATAGAGTTGACTATGGACGCAATTGGTTTGGCAATGGCTGGGGCACCAAGTCGTAGGAACCTAGATTGTAGTAAGTCGGGTCCACATTGGCTGCTTAGTTTTAGTTTGAGGAGCGCTTGTATAATCTCCTCTTCAGATACTGGGCCAAATTGAAAATTGTGGGCAGTGTTGGGAGGGGTTAGATATGTGCAAATCTATTTGGGTTTGCTGCTTCGCAGTTTCGCCTTTGCTGTTCTGTGTGGTTAACAATGGCAGAATAATTAGTTGATAGGTAATGGGGAAGAGCAATAATTACCCAATAAGATTATTAATGTAACTGTCCCACAGAAAACGGAAACAGACTCATTTTACACTATAAGCAAATAAGTGAAAATGACGGAATATGTTAGTTGAAGGGAGATGGAATCTTTCTAAAAGCAGCTGATTATACTTAGAGAAAAATAAACATGTTGTGCCTGCTACGTGGGACTGGCCCGTTAAGCCTTAATGTGCGCTAAGGTTAACACTGTTTAGGACGCCTGGCCCTACCATCCTTATACTTCTTCTCACTGTGGGTGTAATTCATTAAACTGCGATAATGCCGATCGTGGCAATATCGGCCAGGAACTCCCATTGAAGTCAATCTATTCTGCATTATCGTTATTGAATGAACAGCCCCCATTTACTGCTTCTCTCTTCTGTTCCCTCTATCTCTCCTTCTCTCTCTCTGTTCTGCTCCATCTTATCTCTCCCCTCTCTCTCTCTCTCTCTCTCTCTGTTTCTTTCTTTACTCCTTTCTCTCTCCTCTCTCTGTATTGATTCTTCTTCAGATTTCCTTTCTCTCTCTCTCTCTGTAGTCCTGACCTTCTTTCTCTCTCCTCTCTATTTCCTTTTCCTCTTTATGTCCTCCCCCTCTTCTATCTCTGTACTCCTCATTATCTCCTTCCTCTCTTCTCCTTCCCCTTCCCCCTCCACCTCTTCTATCTCAGTACTCATCCTTATCTCTTTCCCCTCTTCTGTTCTCTCTGTACTCCTCCTTATCTCCTTCCCCTCTTCAATTCTCTCTGTACCCCTCCTTATCTCCTTCCCCTCATTTCCTCTCTCTTTACTCCTCCTTATCTCCTTCCCCTCTTCTCTTCTCTCTGCACACCTCCTTATCTCTTTCCCCTCTTCTCGTCTCTCTGTACTCCTTCTTTTCTCCTTCCAATCTTCTTCTCTCATAGCCCTCAGTACATATTAGTTAGTGCTTGATGCACTTTCAAGGTTACAATCAATAAAACAGATAACCGTTGGAGGTAGGCTGTTAGTAGACAGTGTGCACTGCTAGCCACCAGCTGGGTTAACTCACACTATTAGAACTTTGGCCTAGAAAAGTAGTGGTTGTGGGTTCTAGTCCTGTTTTATGTGACACTATTCCTGTCCAGTCACAAGGTTGTTGCCTTACACCAGCGGTGCACAAACTGCACCCCTCGTATCTCCTATCTCTGCACACCCTTATCTCCTATCTCCTATCTCTGTACCCCTCAGTATCTCCTATCTTTGAACCCCTCCATATCTCCTATCTTTGTACCCCTCCCTATCTCCTATCTCTGCACCCCTCCGTATCGCATATCTCTGCACCCCTCCTTATCGCATATCTCTGCACCCCTCCGTATCGCATATCTCTGCACCCCTCCGTATCGCATATCTCTGCACCCCTCTGTATCTCCTATCTCTGCACTTCTCTGTATCTCCTCAGGACGCCAAGAAAGGTGAAATGTGTAGAGTGACGCTGTCTCTATCCACCGGAACCCTTGGATGCCGATGACATCACTTCCGGTTGCTGACACGCACTCGTGACACGCACAGCAGAGAAGGAGGGAGACCAGAGAGAGAGGCCCCATCCGGTGGCAGCATCGAGCGCTATTTGCAGAGATCATTGAGATCTAAAATGCTGTTTTTAATCTTGCAACATGTGAGTAGATTGGATTATATCTACTTCTTTTATTAAATTGTTTTACGGTCTACGCTATGTCCAGTGTTTTCCTGCCCTAAGGTCAGCTGGGAACCACACTATTCTGGCAACACCATACTCCACAGATTGACATCAGCTCTTAAAGATACCTTTATGTGCCTTCATCCTACCTCACGTTTGTGAGTATTCTGTGTACACATTCTGTGCTAGCAACTTTACTTCACCACTGTCTGCACAATATTGCACCAAAAGCATTTTTCTTTTTATGTGTTCCCACATGGTATGCGCTTCCTGATGATCCACTTGCCACTTTCTATGAGGATTGAGAAAGAAATCCTACACCAGGTCACAGCTGCAATCAACCATTGTGTTTGTCTAAGTATCACCATTATCACTATTGTATTGATTATATCACTGTTATTGTAAATGTATATGAGCGCCAAATTTGGTTAAACACTCCACACACACTAGAATACATCACTATCAGAGACTCTCTCACCGACCAACATGCGGATCTGCCCCCTCGCTGGCGTTTTCTGCTTCCATCCCAAATTGCCGGGTGGTCATTATCCTAAATAGTAAATACCCAGAAATCCCCCTTTTGCCCTCTGGAGCCACAGGGAGTCTTCTCGTACACTACGAGATTGGGAATCTTATCAAAGCTCATAATGGCCCTAATCTCCCTGACACTGACCATCAGGGATAAGGGACCTGCAGACTCATGCCCCTACAAAGACCCTTCTGGCTTTAACACTTTCACTGCCTGTACCTCCCCTGCAGTGCTCGGTATGGTGGACAGAGCTGTTTCACGAGACACCCATGTCCTTAGCCAGGGATGGACAACTGCAGTCCTGAAGGGCCACCAACAGGTCAGGTTTTCAGGATATCCCTGCATCAGCACAGGTGGCTCAGTCTTTGACTGAGCCACTGATAGAGCTACCTGTGCTGAAGCAGGGCTATCCTGAAAACATGACCTGTTTGTGGCCCTTGAAGACTGGAGTTGTCCAGCACTGCCTTAGAGAAGGGGTGCGCAAAGTTTTTTTGGAGCACCCCCCCCTGTGTGCCAGTCCCAGCCAGCGCTTGCGCCCCCCACCCCCCTCTCAAGTGACCCGGCATAAAATGACACAGAAGGTCATGTGACATCACATCACATGACCCCGCAGCATCATTTGACACGCATTACAATGATGATGCGTCACGTCACATGATCCAAATGACGCCGCGTTGTCATGGCGACGTGACCAGGAGCCGGCTGAATCCTGGTAAGTTGAGGTTGCAGAGGACTTGCGCGGTCCCCTGGGGAAGAGCGCAGGGCCTCTGCAACCGCCCGCACCCCCCCAGAAAAATCCCGCTTGCCCCCTGGGGGGCGCACCCCATTTTGCGCACCCCTCCCTTGGAGGCACAACAGTGGCACATAGGTGTCTATATAGTAAGGTCTGCCGGCTGCACAACTGGCACAAAAACCACTCTGTGTATAGTACAGATACACACACCACTGTGTATAGTAGACAAACATTGCACAATGTAAAATAAAGATACACATTGAACTGTGTATAATCTAGAGACACGCTGCTCTGTGTATAATACATAGATAAGCTGCTCTGCATATATATTGCAGATGTAGATACACACACTGCTCTGTGTATAACACAGATACACACACTGATCTGTGTATAATACAGATACACACACTGCTCTGCGTATAACACAGATACTGTAACTGGAACTTATCCCTGTTTAAATAAAGCCGCCTCAGAGCTCTGAGAATCCAGCAGAGAGAGAGTTGATTGCAGCCACTCAATTAACTAGTCTCCACCTAGTTAATTCAGTGGAGCTCTGTAAAAAGCTCTGTAAAAAGCCTCATGTGAGACACAGGAGAGATATTCCTTAGCTCACATTTGGGCTGACAGAGAGCAGAGAAGCCTGCACACAGACACTGTCTTGAGCACAAAGTCTGTGCTGAGATCAAGACACCCAGACACCTATATTTCCTGGACACAGAGGACCCTGGAACCTGACAGACACTGACATGGGGGGCCACCTGCTTAAGGTACTTCCTGAGACTTTGGGGTGATAGGCTGGTAATGAGAATATCCCTCCAGTCCTGCAGATAGGGCCCAGGGAAGTAAGTTAGCCCTTGCAAAGGGATAGGGGTTTGTTATTTTGTTTCTTTTTTGTATATTTTGCCTTGTTAAAGGAACAGGCTCAATAAAGCCAGGATTTAATTTCACTCTAATCAGTCTCCATGAAATGTACCTCTGCACACATCTCTTACATATGGTGCGAGTAGTGGGATGAGAGTTGGCCCTTGAATTTCAAAGGGGCCCCCTGAGACTGTCTGTGAATTGTTGTGCTTTTGCCTGCCTACAGTTCCTGCAAACAGGCTGAGCAACAAAACAAAGAATCACGTGCAGAAGTGACCAGATTTAAAGGGCTACACGTCCAGGTAGGAAAGCTATAACTGCACTGGAGAAAGCCACATCGCCACAGTTTAACTGGGAGGACTGCGACAGACGGTGACCCACACAAGGGACTGATGCTGTGACCAGAGTCTACCCCACCATTTGGGGGGGGGGGGGAACCCCCATGGGATTTTAAAATGGCTACCCAGCTGAAGTCAAATACAGACTCTGCAAGAATGGGGAATAAAATATGTTCCTGGTGTAAAGAGCCCAGCCACACAGAGCAGTGTCCCTTCAGGCCTTATTCGGACGGTGAGGATGATCCCTATCTGGCCCCAGAAAAAGGGCAGCAGCCAGAGGAATATTTTTTTCAACGAGCCAAGGAACTGCAGCAGCAAGCAATGCGCTGTGGTCACAAGGAAAATGCAGATTTTTTTCTTAGCAAGTGCACAACCAGTATCACTGATGAGAAAGAATGTGTGCACAGTACTACTGATGTCTCAGAATCTGCAAAAGTAAAGAAAAAGTCTATAGAGATGCCTGTGAGAGCTACAAACTCTACAAGCAAAGTCTGCCCACCTGTAGGACTACCAGCTGGGGTTCTAGCGAATACAGTGAAAACAGCTGCAATAGCGCCCCCCGAGGTAAGGAAGAAAATTACACCTGATAGCCCCAAAATGGAGGACAAGATGTGGCATTCCTGTAATGAACCCTACCCCATGGAAGAGTGGCCCTTCCGGTCCTATGAGGATACGGATAAGGATGACGGTATCTCTTATAGGGAACCCGAACTGAGTCACACCCACAAAACACCCCAAGAATGGTGGAGGTGACTAAACTCTGTACGCACCGAACAAATAGTTCTCTATGACAGCGAATATTCCTGCCAACTAGCGCAATTGCAAGGAACGCCTGGCGGATACAGTGAAGCTGCTGAAGTTTCAAATAAAGACGGAGACCCCAGTATCCCTGATGGGACGGAGTCGTACAAAACAAAAAGGCGGAAAAAGAAAAGCGATTCTTCACTTACCATGAAAGGAACAGACACGTTCACAGATCCCGCGGAGAAAAAGGGGGTCCGAGATGCCCTGCAGCCTAGAGAAGATGGAGGATTCGTCACGCGGATGACAGAATATCCAGAGGGCCCAAGGCAGAAGTCATGTAACACAAAGTGTCTGTTCAGTGCCAACAGTGAGGAACCCTCAACCAACCATCCCAGGGAAGCGGAGCCGGAACCAGCGAGTGACGATCCCTTGACCAGCCCCGAAGATGCACTGCAAGCTGCCAGGCATAACTGTGATCTGCTCCGTGAAGAATTGAAAATGGAGAGAGAAAATAATGCTGAGCTACAGAAGTGTGCTCGCAATTTACTCAGCGGCCAATACCGCATTGGAGGATCTAAGGACGGATGTAGATACTGTGAACACTACTATTACCGCCATGGATGGAAAGCAGAGCAAGTCTGACCGAATGATTGCTAATCTGAAACAGAAGTATGAGGAGGCACTGAAAGAAATTACAGTCTTTTAGCAAGAGGTTCGCGATTGCCATAGAGAGTTGGAAGTCTCTCAGAAGGAGGTTCATACTCTCCACTTAGAACTGAATACCTCACACCAGGAGGTCAACAGTATCCGGACAGAGGTGGAAGTCTCTAAAAAGGAACTTCACAGTCTCGCTGAGGAGCTGAACGTCTCTCAAAAAGCTGTCTACAGTTTTAGTATGGATCTTAAAGTCTCTCAGAAGGAGCTTCAAACCCTCAACCTAGAGATAGAAGTCTCACGCCAGGAGACCGGGAGTCTCAACTCAGAAGTTCGTAAATTGAAGGAGGACTACAAGGAGTTCCTGAATATTACAAAGACTGTAAAAAGAGAAAAGACAAGGCTGAAAAAAGAAAATTCTAATTTGACTGACTACGTCAATGAAAACAATGAAAAGCTTCATGAGCTAGAAAAAATTATGAAACTATTTGAATATGAAAAGTTAGATGCATTGGAGCAATGCACACAAGCAGAGCACCTACTGAAGAACCAACTGCAAGGTCTGCGTGCGCACCTACAGATTGCCAAAGAGAAGCAGTGATCTCTGCAGGAAGAAAATCTGCAGGCTGCTAAATTAGTACAAATGTTGCAGGAATGTCTGATTACCCAGTGTATCTCTGCAAAGCAGCATGAGAAACTGAAGGCTACCCTGAACATCACCAGAGCATCGCTAGAGGCCAAGCTTAGAGGCCAGGTGACTCGGTACAAGAGGGAGCACAAGAAGGTCCAGAAACTGAGGCAAGCAACTGCGGCCCGAGCGAAGAAATCCGCAGAGCTCCACAATATAATGAAGAATGCGTTGATGCTCACACAGAGCAAGCTCCAGAAACAGGATTCTCTCGCGGATGAGCTAAACTTCTTAATAGGGGAGAAATGCAGCAGAGTAATTCAGAAGTATTACAAAGCTCTTGTTCAAGCAAGGTTGGAAAGAGAAATGTATCTGCGCAAATGCTCTGCAGCGCTCACCATTCAGGCTGCCTACAGAGGAATGAAAACTCGTCGGCTAAATAGCCAGAATAAAGCAGCCTGCCTTCTCCAATCCATATGGAGAATGCAACGTCAAAGAAAGAATTATGAACATGTGAAGCAGTGTGTAATTTTGCTCCAGCCAAATGTTAGGAAGTATCTGCAGAAAAGGTGCTACAAAAAAATGAATGAAGCTGCTGGTGTGATTCAATCCAGATATAGGTTCAACATCATAACCAAGCAAGCTGTGCGTTGCTATAAGCGCACCTGCAATGCCATCTCAGTACTACGATCGGCTTTCCACACAAGTCAGGAAAGAAGAACCGAATTATGACTGAGAAGCGCAATACCAATACAGTCATGCTACTGTGGCCCCATGGCCCAAGCCATATTCCTCACAATGAAGATAGCCGCTAGAAAGATACAGTCTTTGGCTAGATTGAGGCAGAACTATTTTGGTGTTCACACCTCTACAGGTACAATACTAGGGAACTACCAAACTGAGATGCCACGGGAGTCCATAGGTATGGACAAAAACTACGCCCAGCTGGAACCACCCGTGAATATGGCTACAGAACTCGATGCAGGTGGTCACCCTAAACTCAGGGAAGAAAGGACCGCCCGATGCAGGGGAAAATACGTGACCAAGCGGTCCGGAGAAAGACTGTGTTAGGAAAATTCCTCCTCGAGCGACTGAAGAGTGCTGAGCACAAGCACCTTCTTGAGGAGACATTACTGACCTGGAGTATGGGCTCCAATTCCAGCGGGACTAAGGGTTCTCTTCCTCCATCCACTCTCATTCGAGCCGCAGAGATATCTCGAGTGAGAGTGGAAGGATGGGCTTTAGCCGTGGCAAGCCCGAGCTTCCCACAAACAAGGGAGGTATGTAACAGGGACTTATCTCTGTTTAAATAAAGCAGCCTCAGAGCTCTGAGAATCCAGCAGAGAGATAGTTGATTGCAGTCACTCAATTAACTAGTCTGCACATGGACTAATGAGAGCACTGTAAAAAGTCTCATGTTAGACACGGGAGAGAGATTCCTTAGCTCACATTTGGGCTGACAGAAGGAGAGCAGAGAAGTCTGCAAACAGACACTTTCTTGAGCACAAAGGCTGTGCTGAGATCAAGACATCCAGACACCTATATATATATATATTTGGGATGCACATTAATACTCTGACAACCAAGACCTATGCCAAACTAGGGGTACTTTACAGGAACACATCCTCCCTAAGTCTCCTGGTCAGAAAACGTATCGCACAGCAGATGCTAATGCCAATTATTGACTATGGAGACATAGTATATGGCTCGGCACCTCAAACCCACCTTAGCAAACTTAACACCCTCTACAACTCAATTTGTCGTTTTGTTCTCCAATGCAACTATAACACACATAACTGGTAATGCTCAAAGAACTAGATTGGTCATCACTCGAGTCTAGGCGCAAAGTTCACCTTTCCAGTCTTGCCTTCAAATTCTTTATGGGCAAGCTACCCAGCTACCTGAACAAGCTCGTCACCCCTACCACATGCAGCACTTATCACCTGAGATCAGACTCCAAAAGACTGTTCATGGTCCCAAGGCTCAACAAAGTATCCAGCCGCTCCTCCTTCTCTTACCGTGCACCCCAAAACTGGAACAACCTACCAGAGACTCTTACATCCACCACCAGTTTAAGTTCTTTCAAATCTAAGGCTGTCTCACATTTTAATGTGGTCTGTAATTGTTTCATACGCCCATAATACAAATTATTTTTAACTGTGCATGCAATGTCTTGTATATAATGTATACCCTGCTCATTATGTAACTGTATTTGTAACCATGTATTATTTGTCTTAACTCTGTGCCCAGGACATACTTGAAAACGAGAGGTAACTCTCAATGTATTACTTCCTGGTAAAACATTTTATAAATAAATAAATAAATATATTTCCTGGACACAGAGGACCCAGGAACCTGCCAGAGACTGACATGGGGGGCCACCTGCTTAAGGTACCTCCTGAGATAGGCTGGGGTGATAGGCTGGTAATGGGAATATCCCTCCAGTCCTGCAGATAGGGTCTGGGGAAGTAAGTTAGCCCTTACAAAGGGATAGGGGTTTGTTTATTTTGTTTATTTTGCCGTGTTAAAGGAACAGGCACAATAAAGCCGGGATTTTATTTCACCCTAATCGGTCTCCATTAAATGTACCTCTGCACACATCTCTTACAGATACACATACTGCTCTGCGTATAATACAGATACACACACTGCTCTACGTATAATACAGATGCACACACTTCCCTGTGTATAATACAGATACACTGCTCTGTGTATTATACAGATACACATGCTGCTCTGTGTATTATACAGATACACACTCTGCTCTGCGTATAATACACATACACATGCTGTTCTACATATAATATAGATACACACTCTGCTCTGCGTATAATACAGATACAAACACTCCTCTGCGTATAATACAGACACACACACTGTTCTGTGTATAATATAGATACATACAATACTCTGGGTATAATACAGATACACACACTGCTTTGTGTATAATAGAGATGCACACACTACTATGTGTATAATACAAATACACACTGCTCTGTGTATAATATAGATACACACGCTTCTTTGTGTATAATACAGATACACACGCTGCTCTGCGTATAATACAGATACACACTGCTCTGCGTATAATACAGATACACATACTGCTCTGTGTATAATACAGATACACATGCTTCTCTGTGTATGATGCAGATACACACTGCTCTATGTGTAATACAGATAAACACACTGCTCTGTGTATAATACAGATACACACACTGCTCTGCGTATAATGCAGACACACACTGCTCTATGTGTAATACAGATAAACACACTGCTCTGTGTATAATACAGATACACACACTGCTCTGTGTATAATACAGATACACACTGCTCTGCGTATAATACAGATACACACACTGCTCTATGTGTAATACAGATAAACACACTGCTCTGTGTATAATACAGATACACACACTGCTCTGCGTATAATACAGATACACACTGCTCTGCGTATAATACAGATACACGCACTGCTCTGTGTATAATATAGAGATACACACAGCTCTGCGTACAATAGAGATGCACACTGCTCTGTGTATAATACAGATACACACACTGCTCTGCGTATAATACAGATACCCCCGCTGTTCTGCGTATAATGCAGATACACATGCTCTGGGTATAATACAGATACACACGCTTCTCTGCGTATAATACAGATACACACGCTTCTCTGCGTATAATGCAGATACACACACCGCTCTATGGATAATACAACTACACACTGCTCTATGTGTAATACAGATACAAACACTCTTTGTATAATACAAACACACACTGCTCTGTGTATAATACAGATACACGCACTGCTCTGTGTATAATACAGATACACACACTGCTCTGCGTATAACACTATCCCAGAGAGGTGAAGCAGCCACACACAGGGAAAACCTGAGATCCTGTGATATTAGAAGAAATAACTCCCCAGCTCGGGTTTAAACAAAGACGGGTGTCTCTGGCTGGTGCTGTCTGCGCACTGGCTGCGTTGCCAGGAAACTAAGTTTGCTTATAATGAATCGCAGAAAATTAATGACTCTCGCTCCACAAGCTATTTTAAGCAGGAACTCTCCACCCGCCTGTGAGAGGTGAAGAATTACTGTACTCCTAGGGAGAAAGCCTTATAAACTCTAACCTTCCACCTTTTAATTTCTTCCTTTCATGGATTTTAACCTCTTCCCTGCCACAGGCCCCCTCTAGGAAGAGATAGTCTGAAAATAGAATGTTTTGTTTCAATGCAATTCCCCTTCTCAAGTTGGATTTTTGTTGCTGTTGCGGTGAGGGGCATAGATTTTATGTTAACAGCTCCAAAATATGTGTATATCTTTTCTTTACCAATAGCCTTTATTTTTCTGTTCAATTTATAATTCTTCGCAGCTTTTCTTTTCTTCTGAGGGGACTTTAAAAATGGCCGCCATTGTAAATTGTAATTAAACACTGCTTTATAAAGTTTTGCGTCGCTGGTCCCTCTGGCAGGGAAGGGGATCCGTTTCATTGTAACAGGCAAAACATTTATTTTTCCTGACACAAGTTGCCTTTCATTTTTTCAACGCATAATTTATTTGCAACAAGTTTTTTGTCAGAGGGGTATTTAAAAATGGCTGCCATTGCAGGTTGTTTTTCGAAGCCGTTTGGAAATCTCTGTGGTGGCTGCAGGAGCAGCAGCTTCCTCTCCTACGTCACAAGCTACGGAGTAGCATACCACTGCTTTCTGTTTTATTTTCACACCCCACTCACTGTACCACTGCTTTTTTTTATTTACATACTTATAATTCCACTTCCTCTGCAATAAGGCTTCTTATAGACAAGCCTCTCCCTCTCTTTAATCTTTCTCAACAAGTGTTAATTAATAGATTATATCGATATCATTGAATACATAATGTAGCCATGCTGTAAAATGGACTGCAGTTTCCTCTCCTGCTGGCAGTAAACCTGGTAAGTTACAGGGATGCCAGCAGTAATCATGGAGGTTTGCCCTCACACCCTGGTGAGGTGCCCTATGTGTGGATGGGGGTGGCTACATACTCTGAGTCCACCGTTAGTGACATCAGAGATGTGCCTGCCCCCTGAGGGATATAAGGCACAGCACTGCTAAAAGTTAGTGTGTTGGCGTAAGGAGCAAGTCTGCGTTGAGACTTGGGAATCGGTGGCACACTAGTGCTTTAACTAGTGGCCCTATGTTATGTTAAGTAACATCTAGCTGACCAAGCCATACTGTGTCCAGGGACCTGGCACAGGGGTGATCTCCCTGAGGGGAGAGGGGATCCCACTCTATTGGGAGGGCGTACCTTTGAAAGGATAACACAGCAAGATGTGTGGCTAGACAAACCACTGTAAGGGGCAGTTGGCCCGCACCGTAAGCCACAATAAAGACAACCTTGGTCAAAGACATCTTCATGTGTGAGTCTGAACTTATTCTACATATGATGGCACCATGGAGGAGTTCCTTATCAGAATCATCCCCATGCGGACGCAGGGATCCTGATGAGGTGGAGGTGCTGCACTGGATATAGGTAGGACTCGCACACACTACCTCAGCTGCCTGTCTGGGTTGGCAATCCCCACACAACATCATGCGGGAGACTCACGAGTCCTGTTGCCAACAGGTGCACCACCAGACACAACCATGTAATGGGGACTGGTTAGACCACAGGGGCCAATGTGAGATTGGGTGGGTCAGGCTAGGCCAGAAAATTCGTTATATTATAATTGCAGACCTCTTGAAATCAGGATCAGCACCACTACTGGTTTTTTTTCCAGCCACTTCGACCACAATTAAAAGCAGTTATAGGGCTGAGTGCTTTCACTTTATAGCAACGTTATCACACCTAGCAATCTGCCTTATTGCCAACACTGCGCTAGAAGGACAGCCACAAGATATACAATACAGAATAAACAATGGGGTTGGTTCGTATTTAATAGGGTCACTGCATTGAATCAACGAAATGGTTAATTAGACGCCTGTAATTTTCTTCTTGTGACTACGACAGGTGTAATGCCGTTTCTCAGAGCTGATGCAGATCGGATACCGAGGAAAGGACACAGATGCAAAACTCGTACATCCTATTATAAAACGGGTGTTGTTTAACCTCTCCTTTTGACACTGCAAATCACAAGCTGACGCACCATTGGATACGCTGATGCTATGGGACGCGGGATGAAAATGTGTTTCGTAGGAAGCGGCGTGTAAACGGAGCTATTATATATTGTTATATACTGCAGCATGGCATCTTCAGTGTGTCCCTGATAGAGGCTGCCATCTTCACACAAGTCCATTAACCACCAGATTACCCTTTCTCTTCCAGAGAGGCCTGCAATGCATGACAACACAGCCAAAGGATACAAGAACAACCCAATTAAACCAGCAGGAGTTTTGTGTTTAATAAATCGGGAGCTGTTTTGATGCCAGGTTTTGCAGCCGGGGGGGGGGGGGGGGGCAGGAGGGGCTTGGGAAAAATAAATAAACATTAGTGTCAACTTGAACTAACTAACGGGTACCAAAAATGGCGACCTCCATTCACTCCCAACCGCAGGCCTTGAGAGTAACCAAGATCCAAGCTTCCAAGATTCTTAGCAAGATGTTAATTAAAGACATTTTTTTTATATTTGGCTTGTCACTTTATTTTTAAAGTTTGAACTTAGGAGCGCTACCCTACCATTTTGCTTTGTTATTATTATTCATTATAAACAAGCACATAATACTTATTATTATATAACCCTAGTGGTGCCTCCCACATGGAACTTTCAGACACAGGGCTCTGTGATTGGCAGTATGTTGTGTACACAGCTCATTAGAATGTTCCACTCCTCCACAATGAATTGGCTAATCTTACACTTTCATGTCATCTACATACATGTTCTTTTTTTGTTTTTTTTGCTTTTTAACAGAGGCCTTAATACACATTGTCCAAATATAGACACATTGATATATATACCATGGCACACACAGATTTGCCCATACACACACGTACACAGATGCACACATATATATTGTTATATACTGTATACATAGTATTAAAGCAGCCATATTATATCCCACCATTCTTTTCTTATTATTTTTATATGTAAAGTCTGTGACA
Source organism: Ascaphus truei (assembly GCA_036426205.1). Classification (NCBI taxonomy): domain Eukaryota; kingdom Metazoa; phylum Chordata; class Amphibia; order Anura; family Ascaphidae; genus Ascaphus; species Ascaphus truei. Next base: position 58,099,229 of record CM071573.1, on the reverse strand, counting down.
AGGTGTAATTCTACATTCTTATCTAAGCTGACAATCGTTTGGTGCTCCTGTTATACATCAGTAAAAATCCTGATTGTGTGCCTAACGAAATGGCTGCCGTCTAACTTTGTGCTGCAGTCTGTGAAATACTGCAGCTGCAATGTAACACATTATATCACTAAGTTCAACACATTATTGTTACGGCTTTCAGAGCCACAGATCTGATCGTGATACTTTGTTGCCAAAGGGCAGAGCTCAAAAATGTGTGTGAGAGCCTGTTTCAAAAGAGAAAGTGGATATTGCTTTCGAAATGGTTGCTATAGCAATCAAAGGATGATCAGTACATTAAAAAAAAACATTAAATATAGCATTAGGAGTAAAAAAAAAATGCAGACAGTATTATCTAATACTGCAATACTGTTGCTACGTCCCTGTTGGAGGCTTCCATCTTTACACAGGTCCATGTACCGCCAGTATTCTCGGGCGAGGGGGAGTAGGGGGCTTGTGCTTTTCATGTCCCCTCCTGTTGGACGCCGGCTTCGCGTGAAGAGGTAAGAACCGGTTTTTACATTCGGTTCTCTAGCTTTATGACATCAGTTATACTCATACAGCTAGGTAACCAAAGACAGAAACGGATTCACAGCCGGGAGGCTCCCGGAGACCCCTTTTTTCCGCTTCCGTTGTGTAAGACGGCAAATGATAGGACAGCAACGAATCTGGGGAAGGAATCATTCACTGGCAATGCACACACACAAAAAAACAGCACCAGATTTATCAATGGGAGAAAAAAAACACTGATTTCACTGGGGATTTTTTCCCCGTCACTTCGAAGACTGGCGTCAGTTTATCAAGGTCACAAACAATGACCTCAAATAAAAGGAGTACCATGTAAAACACTGGATTTTATTTCCATAAATAAATGTGGTGCAGTTTGTTTGTTTGTTCTGCTGTAGATTTGCAGCCAATAGATCTATTTGAGCGCAAAAGTAGTGCAAAAAAACACAGGATTTTTCAATAGAATAACACCTGTTAAATGGGATATTTTAAAGTAAAATCTGGTGCTATTTCACACACTAGTTTTGAGCCCGTTTTGCAGCCAGGAGACTTAAGAAATACACAGACTCCTGTGCTGTATATCCATGAGATACATCAACCTGTATATAAAAGCTAAATGTGTAGGCATACCCTAGTACAGACTGACAGTGGCCCTTATGTAACATGCAGTGGAGGTCACTTCCCCACGCTGAATAATAACTTAACCCCATTCAGGCTTATCTCTTCTTCAGCACTGGGATATGACACTTCGATATGTACAATAAAAATACATTAAACCTATGTAATAAGATCATTACTTTGTTGTGTGCTGTGTGTGTGGGTGTGTGTGTGTGTGTGTGTGTGTGTGTGTGTGTGTGTGTGTGTTTGTGTGTGTGTGTCAATTTCACTGCAAAAAAGTTTTACAAATCTTCATCAAATGTGCGTTGTACGTATGAAATGCGTTCTGTGACCTCATTGCGTACGCGTGAAGCATAGTTAGTGGTTTAAAATGAAGTTTGACACACTGCACCGTGTTGAATAACTGATGGTTGCAATTGAAATTAAAACAGAATTACGTCACTTCTTCATGTACTCATAACCAGTGATAGAAAATGTCAATTATTAGTGTAATAATACATATAATAGCTGCACCGTGAAAGTAATATGTTTTGTTAAACTATACAATTACATTTACTGCCTCAACACACATTTTTGGTTGATACACAGCAACATAATTCTGTGCTGACATCAGCAAACCTTTTAGGATTTACACCGGACTCAACTTGGCGGACAATATTGACGCAGGTTCAACTCATTTTGGGGGGCGGGGGGCGGGGGGCGTGCATGTAAAACCCCTGTGCACATAAAGGGGTTTCCAACTAAGTACTGAAGGGCCACCAACCAGCCAGGTTTTCGGGCTCTGCTTCAGCACAGGTGGCTCAATCAGTGGCTTAGTGACTGAGCCACCTGTGCTGGAGCAGGGATATCCTAAAAAAAACTGGCCTTTCAGTGGCCCTTGAGGACTGAGTTGGACACCCCTATTCTAGTACTTGCCATCTCGGCATCATTATCATCCCTTTTGTTTGCTCCCAAATATATTCCTGAAATAATTTTTGACGCTTAAGGCGAACATTAAGGAACAAAAGGTTAGTCCATAGGCACACCCAATCATAATATCATTTGTGATCTAAGTGCATCAATCTTACACCCACAATGCCATTTGGGACCCATGGTTCCTAGGCCCCTATAAGTTGAAAGCAAAACTGACTTGATTCGCAGACCCTTCTATTAATCCCTTAAAACTGATTGCGTCTGGCGTTAAAATTGTCATCAGCGCTAGGCCCTAAACCATATTTCCGGGAATATTAAACACACACTGTTTTTGATATAAACATTCCCAGGCACTGAAAGAGTTAAACGCATGCAGGGAAAATCCTCTTTAACTGCCTTGCATAAATACTTATAAAACAGATACATGATTTCTCAACAATTCCAAGACCTAACTATGTATTCAAATAAAAAATGCATTACAATACGTTAATGAAATATACCAGCGCTCAAGTAAATTAGCGAAAACTTGGCAGCGCAGCGTATCCATTGTGCTTTTAAACTGAATTCCACTTCAAAATCCACTTTGCACAAATAATCCGCGTGGGATATTTATAAATTTGTGTCTGGATTTTTTTAACCTTCTGCCCCCCCAAAATGATAATAATAATTGCAACGTGTTTTATTGTGATGCAGAAGTAAATCATATAAAGAAGCAGTTTGATCTTACAAATAGCAGGGCATTTCTAATCTAACTTAATCACAAATAATCACAATTATATTTCCAAAAATGAAATACCTTTTTAGCAGCTTTTGCTTCAGTTAGATGGTGACAAAGTTAAAGTCTTGATTCCCATCCTTGGGCAGATGAAAGAAGGGACCATGTTTTGCCCTGAATGTTGCTTCAGTTGGAAAACCAAAGTGACCCCAGTGAATTTTCACTCCTCCTTCCTTTCCCCCCACAGCCCTAAACATTACCATACTTTTCCTTGTGCATTAGTTCAAGGAAATAGGGTTAGACAATCGCCTCTGGTCCATTATTGGCAGCTAGGCTCATCCTCACCCTCTCAACTTCATGAGACCTTTTCTGCAAGACCAAAAGGAGAATCCCTCTCCCTGTCCCTCCCTGCCTCTCTCTTTTTTTTTGGGAGCTGGGAAAGTCTGGGATTGAAAAGAGGCTTTGGGAATAATGCTGAGCTGAGGGCAACTTGGATGAAAAGGCACCATTCTGAGCAACCCAGACAGAGGTTAGAGGTCATCCCACCAAGGGTCTGATGATGTCACCAGCATTAGACATGCTGCTTGTTACATGGATGGGCAAGTTTAGGTCTAAACGCTAGTACCACTGTGCAATTATACACACACACACACACACACACACACACACACACCAAACACACACACACACCACCACACACACACACCACCACACACACACCACACACACACACACACACACACAACAAACACACACACGGAAATATTACTGTATGCTCATTTGCATGTCTTAGACAGGTCTATATATATATATAGAGTGGTCGACAAATCATCAAAAAATCTACTCGCCGAACAAAAAAAATCTACTCGCCACCTAGTAATACACGTGTTGCTGCTTGGGCCAATAGGAGCTCGCCACGATGTTAAATCCACTCGCCCGGGCGTGCAAATGTATAGGTTTGTCGAACACTATATTATATATATTATATATATATATATATATATCTATATATATATATATGTATATATGTATGTATATATATTTATTTATTTATACAGTGTCCTGCCTGAATGTAAAGGGGACTGGAATACAGGAAAGATGGAGCAGGCATGCCAGGACTTTAGAAAAATGTTATAAGTTTATTACAAAACTATCAACAAAAAAAATGATAAAATAAATATATATATACACAGATGTAGATAGATACATGTGTGAGATAGATACATATTAAATGTCTTATACTACTCTGTACCATTCCATTTGACAATAGCAACATATGTGTATGGGTGGTTATGTATGTAGGTTTATATTAGTAAGTGTAGTTAGCGGTATAATATATAAGATATTATATTATATTAGATATATAATATTATATAGATATATAATATATAGATATACACACACATACATAAATGTGTGTAAGATACATGTAAATTAATATATGTGTAATATATATGCATATATATGTAGAATTGCTAGTACATATTTGTTGGTATGATGCACACAAAAAGCTTACTTTTACATTCATTCCACATTAATAGGGGAGTTTTCCAGCTCATTTGCCATGTAGAATGGGGGATTCTCTTTCCCTGTGTCTGTGTCATTGACGATTTAAAAAAGCGACAATTAATCAAGGAAAAGTTCTTTATTTTTCAATCGCCTCAATATTACATATCGCTCATTGTAAAGCAGTTGTATGCTAGCTGCTGACTATAGTGCAGTATTAATGTCATGTTTAGTATGTTAATATTCCATGTTTATAATTAAAAAAATATATATATATTCCATGCATTTTTAGGAGTCTTTAGAAAAAAACTGAACACATCAGGAGAGGTATTTTATACATATCTGCATTTGTATAAAAATGTATTGAAATAAATGTATTTGAATAAGGTAAGTTAGAAGCAATAAAGTAAAAGCAAATAATCTTGACTAAACCTGTCATATATGTATATTATCCCAAACAAAATGAATACATAAGACATTTGCAACCCCTCTCTAATATTTTAATAGCAAGAAGAATTGTTTTTATTTATTTATCTAATAAAATGCAAATATTTGTTACTATTCTCAATCATTTTGTAATTATTATTTTTAACTTTAAAACAAAATTCCTCATACCGTCTTAAACATTTATGATGTCAACTAATCATATTTGTCTTCAAAATACACATAATTCAGGATCTCACCACAATTTAATTTAAGCTTTTGAGCTGAAACACATTTCTGTTGTAGTTACACAATATTTTCAGCAACATAGGGGTGAAGAGCAGCTATAGACATAGAAATTAGGGAGAAGAGGCTCAGTGGAACAACACTGAGTTTGAGAGCAGGTGAATCCTGGTTCAATTCCTGGTGTCAGCTCCTTGTGACATTGGGCAAGTCATTTTATCTCCCTGTGCCTGAGGCACCAAAACATAGATTGTAAGCTCATCTGGGTAGGGACTGTCTGTAACAATTCTATGTGCTGTGTACTGTACTGTATTGTAATTGTGAGCCGCTTTGGGTCCCATTGAGAGAAAGGTGCTATATAAAATAAAACTATTATTATTATATCATTGGGGAGACCTTCATCCAGAAGTGGATTGACAAGGGCTAAAGATGATTATATATGTATATGGCTCCTTGTCTTTCTTTAGATTTACAATTATTTAATTCCCAAACAATAGTAAGTATGTAAATACTAAATTTAGCCAATGATGTAGCCCATACATGTAACTGCAATAGCAAATCAGCAATTTTATTTACAATGATTATTTTGCAAAAGTTGAAAGTGGTGTAAAATAAGATACAACAAAAGACAGGGGTGCCCAATGCTACATCCAACTGACAAAACATATATGGTAATAAGTATAAAGTTTAAATACTTCAATAATAATATTTTCTTGGTTATTTAGTTAAACCCTTTGGCCAAAGCGTCATAAGCCTGCATACCCCATCAAGGTATAACTTCAAGGGAGGTTCTAGCATTTTGCTGAATGGACATGACTCACTGTGGTTGTTTCCCCTCATACAGAGGTAAAAGGAAATGTTCACAGTGTAGTGTAGGACCTGCAAAATGTGGTTATACCTTGACGTTGGTATGCAGGCTTATGACGCTTTGGCCAAAGGGTTTAACTAAATAACCAAGAAAATATTATTATTATTGAAGTATTTAAACTTTATACTTATTACCATATATGTTTTGTCAATTGGATGTAGCATTGGGCACCCCTGTCTTTTGTTGTATACATTTGCCATGCTCACTGGCACTCCTTTTGACATAAATATATATAGATATATAAGATGTGGTGGGTGTTGGAGTTAGAGCTTACTGGGAATGTGTGTGTTAATAAAATAAGATAGCAAATTACATCAATCTAAACATTATATGTCCAATAAATCAGGTGTTATCCGAATACAATATCATTATTACTAACACATGGGGTTTGTTTCAGAGCCAGTCAGTGATTTCAGACTGATGATAATATATCACTAAAATATTAAGTATTTACAATAATAAATATAAGATAAATGCTCTGTTCATTAACTAACAATGGCGGATATAATGCTGGGTAACATTCATAGTTTATTTTCTGATATAAAAACACAGTTTAAATACTTTTGTTTAGGCATTTCCAATTTAATTGTGTTATATCAGGGGTACACAAACTGGGGGCGCTAGATTTTCAGGGGGGGGGAGGGGCGCGGCAGTTATAGAGGTCCCGCACTCTCCTCACAGGCATTTAAATTAAATGCCGGGGGACCACGCAACGTGTCTATAACACACTTCCCTTCCAGTGACGTGTCGTCATGGTAACCAGCGGGGTCATGTGACGTTACGTTACCATGGCAACGTGACATCACATGCCTCGCGGCGTCATTTAACGCCAGGGCCGAGCAGGTGGGGGGCGCACGGCGCGGAGGAGAGCAGGCAGGGATGCGCACGGGGAAAAGTTTGCGCACCCCTGTGTTACCTGATACCATAATCCATATATATTAAACATAATGTATTAAGTAATAAATATTACCCAATACATTTCAGTTTGCTATAGATCCCTTTCCTTGCAATAACATAATATTTTACATTTCATAAGGTAAATTATGTATAGTATTACTGGAATATAAAAGGTTCTATCTAAACAATATACTATTAGGCTCCTATACACACACACACACACACACACACACGCACGCACGCACGCACACACACACACACACACACACACACACACACACGTATTAGAACATATTCATTTGTTATAGATTGGGGAGGAATATGCTGTTTTAGACTAATTCTATATAAAATGCATTTTTTGGCCGCTAGATAAAAAATACAGAATTGATTAGCAGTATAAAGCTCACAATAAAATATGTACGTACATTAATATATATATATATATATATACATATACACAGTATTCGACAAACCTATACATTTGCATGCCCCGGGCGAGTGGATTTAACATCGTGGAGAGCTTCAATTGGTCCAAGCAGCACGTGTGGTACTAGGTGGCGAGTAGATTTTTTTGTTCGGCGAGTAGATTTTTTGGTGATTTGTCGACCACTGCATATACACACACATATACTGTATATACATATATATATCTACACATATATACAAATAGTATATATATATATGTGTGTGTGTGTGTGTGTATGTATATGTATGTATATATATTTATATATTTACAGACTTTAATATAATATATATATATCCATATGCATAGTGTGTATTTGAACAACATATGTATATATACAATATATATAACAAAACAAGCAGAAAATGAAGTAGCGCCTCTATAATATCCTGACTAAGGTAAATTCTAAAAGAACCAAATGCTAATCATGGAAGCGTTTAGTGGGGCGGCTATACATATATATATATTCATATGTAATATACACAGTATATAGATAACATATGTATATGCACGAATTTGCACACATGTCAACGTCAATTTTAAATCAATGATATACCTATTCAGAAAAACATACAACTGTTATGGTATATAGTTTATATAGAATATTATTTATCACAGTCTCTCTCGTGTGAGTGGTAACATGATACACACACATGAGTAGGACATGTCTGTTCCTGGATACATTCCTGGGACAGATTGCAAGGTCAATCTCTGCCATGCAATGTACATGTCACACAAGAACAATTCTGCACAGAATCAGACAGATGCCCTTTGTCTTAAAGAATGTAGAAAGGATGGGAAGTACAAACAGATATTATATGGATAAATTAATGCCAGGATAACCCAACTCCTGTACTGTCTCAGTAATATCCTACCACAATAATACTGATTAGAGCAGGGGTGGCCAACTCCAGTCCTCAAAGGCCACCAACAGGTCAGGTTTTAAAGATATCCCTGCTTCAGCACAGGTGGCTCAATCAGTGGCTCAGTCTTTGACTGAGCCACTGATTGAGCCACAAGTGCTGAATCTGGGATATCCTTAAAATCTGGCCTGTTGGCAGCCCTTGTGGACTGGAGTAAGCCACGTCTGGGTTAGAGAGATGCGAATGTCTACAAAAGTACTTTCTTGTGATATTTTCTGCAAAAAAATCAAAATTTGACAATTTCAGTGAGAATTTTGCAGAAATTGCATATAGTGCTTTTCTCCCAATGGGCTACCATGGCTGATGTAGTAGATATAAAGCAATGGGTTCATGGCAATAACAGTGTGAGGAGCCTAATTGTGTGATAAATTAATATATCCCCCCCCACCCCCTCCAACATATGCAATGGCTCTCTATCTGCGTATGACACTGCTCATCATAGGAAGCCAATAAGCCTGATTAATAATCTGAGCATATTGTCTGCACTGGGTGTTTTAAATACACATTTACACACACCCCTCCCTGCATCTATTTTTCAAACTCAAGGATCAAGAAGAAAAAGCCTTAGGAAATGGGACATTGTCGCCTCTCACAAAGTGACAGTGACGGATTCAAATCCTTTTTATGTTAACCCCTTCTTTGCTGGCCAAGGCTGGCAAGAAAGGGGTTAATGAGCATACCCCTTGAGTATTATAAAATAAATGTGGTCGTTTAATATACAGAATATACAGAACACTATATATATATATATATATATATATATATATATATATATATATATATATATATATATCTTTAGCTCTCGTCTTGTCATATACAAAACACAATAGAATACATGCATACAGAACACATATACAGTAACACAAATGTTATGTGTTATGTATATAACATTTTTAATATTTTGTGAATTGCAACATTTTGTCCATTTTATTGTCATCCTCTGCCATTTTAGCCTTTTTTTTTCGTGAAAACAGAAAATGTCCTCTTCCTGTGCTGTTTCCTGATAAATGAATTCTGATAAATGTATTTATTTTGTCTGTAGTTCATATTATAGGTTGGAGTCAGATAGGTAAAACAAGGAATGAGTTGTTTGTTAATTTAATAGTGAGATAACCATTTCCATGTACATATTGTAGTCATGTGGTTACAGAGTTGATAGTATATATAGGGTATATAGATGTATGCCTTAACATGTTTAATGTAAGTTTTGTTACTTGAGTTCCCCTGAAACGTAAGATTTATCTCGTTTTTTTTATGTAGACACTTATCAAACACCAATTGATACAAAACATACACAGATAACAGGATATACATGGATATATAAATATACCTAGAGACATAGGCAGACAAGATATAGATAGATACAAAAATATATATGTGTAATGGATTAACTATACACATACTGATTGTACCCATAGATACAGAGAGAAAAAGGGGTGGGGGAGGTGTGTGTGTTATAGAGGAAATTGTGCAGCTCATAAGTGTGGGGAGCCTGTCTTATCCATGCCCTTGCTGTGGTATATAGCCTTCATGTGATTGTATGATTGCTTACACACAGCAGCAGGCTCTGGCTGCCTTAGCTGCTCCTCTCGGAATAACATGGAGATTGCAGTATCTGTCCCCCCTTGTGTTTGCAGGGACTATCTATCTGCATTTATGCATAGTCCATGCATATCCATCAATTAAGATCCCCTTCTGTCTTGACACAGATTAATGGGGTCTGACATCAGCATAGCCAGCAAATAAAACACGGGGACAGCTTCCAGGACTATTATTAGCAGAGGGGTGTGTTGAGCCCAGTGCATTAATATGCACTGCATGTATATGAGTCACGCACGAGTATATGGCATGCACAGTATATCTGGTAGCCAAAGGCTATTCACCTGACATTTAATGTGGCAAAAGAACATTATGAAAGATCAAGTCAGTCTGCCATTGTGATTTGTTACTGATTAAAAACACTGCATTTACAGCATGCAAATGATATCAAATGTTTATTTATTCTAGTTAGTTCACTGTACACATGTTTATGATATATACTGTAGAGAAAAAAAGCAATTCTATGTTATTGTTTGTATACTTTTTTTTTGCTTCATTGGTGTAACATTGCTTAATTTTTCAAATTAATAAAATACCTTCATGTAAAAGTCACAGTTTTACTGGAGGTAATGAAATGGTGCAGCTGTGTTTAGAGAAATATGTACATTTATAATATGATAAAGAGCAAAGAATATGAAAAATAACATAGAAACATAATTTTAGTTGCATTCTAATGAAATGATTGAACCCAGGCCACTCACTTTGAATTTCCTTCATTGTGTTACTGATAACTGTAATGCTTAATCTATTGTTGTACAATAAATAATGACATAAATATATATATACACTGTATACATATATACACTAGAGAGACAAAGAGAAATATGTGTGTGCGCTAATATAAATATCACATTTACATTTATAACGTATATATATATATATAAATATATATGTTGCTATATATACTATTTAAAAGATAAAGGGGCATAGAAAAAAGAAGAACTTTAATCGACACACCCATCCCCGGTCATAGCAAAACATACATTTTAATCGCCACAATAAATTTTCTCGGCCCCCCTAAATTTTCTAGCCCACCTCCACTTTTCCTCCGAACCCCTACCTTGTTATCGCACCCAGTTGAGTATACCATCATTTTGAACAACCTGGTAGGTATCCACTATGAACAAAAGGCGAGGAGAAAGAGGAAAAAGGGGAGGAGTAAAGAGGAAAAAAAAAAGGTGCAAAAAAAAGCAACAGGCGGAGGAGCCCATATGCCCCACCTTCTTCTCCCCTCTGCCCCCCCTTTTCCTTCTCCCTCTGCCCCCCCTTGTCTTCATCTCCCTCTTCCCTTCTCCCTCTGCCCCCTTCGTCTCCCTCGCCTCTGCCGCCCTTTCGTTCTCTCTGCCCCCCTTCTTCTCACTTCACTTCTCTATCCTTGCCCCCCCCCCCCCTTTCTCACCCTCCTTCTGGCTGTCTTTGCCCTTTCTCGTGCCTTTTTTCTCATTATTTCGCCCCTTTCCCTCTGATTATCTGACCCTTTGACAGATTGCTCCACAATAACATACGATACATTTTGACTCTATATCGAATCCGAGGAAATGGCAAACGGAGAATCACTCGGAGACTTTTGATGCCATGTTGCAAGACAAGATCAAGATGTACACGTGGAGTTCGGGATACAGCCTGTCCAGAACGATTCGGCAGTTTCAGCTTGAAGGTACGTTTACACAACTCATATAAACATAATAATCTTACACTTGATTCGTAGTAACTATTACAAAGGCAACCTGCAGACTGTTGACTTGAACGTAGGTAAGTACTGTTTAGTAAATCTCTGAGCCATTGTATATAAAGGTCTTTCATTATGAAGGTCACATCTTTCTTCAAATATCAACTTCATCTTTGTCTGATCTTATAATCTGGTGATTCATTCGGTTACATACGGCACAACCTGTGAGCACGTGATGTGTATCGGGACAATGGTTAATCACAGCTCGCAAGCTGGCCCATTTTTCATCTTCGCAACGGCCCCTCAAATTAACAATATCTCCCCTCAATCCATCCCCATATACTGTCACGAACAGCACACAAGTGAGCATGTAACTTAGATATGCACCAGGGTAATATACACATGGCTACTCTAGCCAATTGCCTATCTCCCCCGCAACGTACTTTCAATAAGTTAATATTACTCATTAACAATTTTCAATCATATTTATCTACTGCCACAACACCCGAGAAAGTATGCAAGATGGGTACATGTAATGTATCTGCCAGGGTCTCGGGTCCCTCTTAATAGAAAAAACGCTGCAACTTACACACCTGCAACAAAATGTGTCCTGAAGATGTAATACTTTCAACAAAAATACTTTCAACAAAGCGTGTTCATTCAGAGCCTCAAGCATTGCTTATTAATAATTTTTTAATATATATAAAAATACAGTGCTTAGATACAGCAATAAGGTTTACAAGAAACATCATGTACAATAAATGCAAAAACCGTTCTTGCATAAAAATATGAATTCTGTTGAATTGATTTTTCAACTACCTGAAGAACTTGTGTACTATTTTTTTTTTCCCCATGAATAAATCAATAGCTACCCCTGTCGAATCGGATCTGCAGGAGGTTGACAGTTTTCAGCAGAGAAAAAAACTCCTAAAAATAAACATTTAATTTCGCTGCCTCAATCTAAACGCATCAGAACTTCCTTTCCCTATCTTAAAACACACGTGTGTATATCCATGGATTCAGGCGATATGACAATGATGTAACTAGACTAATTTTGACCGTCTTGCTAAATTTGAGTGACCAATGGATATCTGCCTTGGCACCCTCTTACCCATGTAGTATGTGGGCTATGCCTGCGTCTCCTTATAACGATTACAGATATCTGGACGTCATACTGTAAGAGAGGTCATCATCCGGATATCCTCAGTTTAATAAAGTCCCACAATCAAATGGAGATACATTAAACCTGAAGCACCAATTGATTAAAATAACGTAATATCTCATGTTCTTACAATTAGCCAGCTGTGTGAATAGGATGATTCTGAAAAATCCTTATTTACCTCTATAATTAGAGGAAGGATGGTCCTGGCATTGAACCTGTCGCAACCAGCTGATGAAAGAAAACCTGCTTACTTGGAAAGTGGGAGGCGCGGAGCTTAAATAACTCTGGGTGGGAGGAGCCAACCTCCAAAACAGCTGAGACCAGAGGGACAAAGCTAACTGTCCAGCTGGTCTCAGCTGTTTTTGGAGGTTAATGGCTCCTCCCACTCAGGGTTTAAAGCTCGTCACTCCCCACGTCCACGTAAGCAGGTTTCTTTATTGCAGCTGGTTGTGACAGGTTAATGCCAGGACCATCCTTCCTAATTATAGAGGTAAATAAGGATTTTAATCGTTAGTGTTGGACCTGCGTACTGTCATGCCTTCAAAGTGACTCGAACCGAGCGTTATACGCTTTGGCCAAAGGGTTAAAAAATGACCCTTTTTCAAGGTTATGTATGTATTTCACTGAGTATTTGTGTCACACTGGCTGTTGCTCTGGACTTTTGTTTCTTGTTTTACTCTATTTTTGAGCCAATTTACAATTTGTAGAAGGTGAAAAATATAAAAGTAGTCGAATCTGCATTATTGCTTTCTATCCTATAGGCTCATACTGTAACATTTTTAATCATTTGTATTAATTTGCATATGGCATTTCTACCCTTTTATAACAGGACAGTTTTGAAATCACAACCTATGACCCTGTATACAGTGGCAACGAAAGATACTCCCAGTGACCTTCCACGTGATCTCGTGAGGCAGCAGATTGGAACTGGAGTCAAGGAGAGATGATATACTTCGCCCTTCTACAATGTGAGCGGACTTCGGAGGGAGCCCTCTTCAGGAAGACTCTATAACACGTTACCAGACCGATGGAGACCTGATGACTCTTGGGGAAAGAAAACTATTATCGGGAAACATGGGCGCCTCAGACCCTCGCATCGTCAACATCGATCCTCTCAGACCCCTGGAACGCGCGACTACTACCCAGGGATGTGTGAATATGGCCAAGGTATGCAATGGGGGCACGAGCGTATCCCTATAAGGTCTCAAGAGCACACAGATCGGTCCACCCAGAAATCTACAGGGACTTCCACTCCCCATCACAACACACGTGGAGCAGTTTCAGAGAGAAGGGATAGTTACAGCGTAGACAACGCAGGTCCTCCGCAGGATTTATTCAGGTCACCGGGAGGCAGGGGCAAAATGCCCAAAAAGATTGTTGTACGTGGGGGGAAGATTCAACCAGGCCGTGGGGCGAAATTTCAGAGAGGACGTGGGGCAGCCCTGTTTCAACGTGGAAAAGTAGTACCGTCAGTTCGCGGACGAGGTACGAGCTTGGTTCACCGTGGTGGTCGTGGTGGTGGGGCAGAGAAAGGTGGTGAAATTCCCACCAAAGAGAAAATAAGTAAGCCCATAAAGAAACCTCGACAAGCGACAAAAGATGACACAGTGCCTCTGCCAAATGTAGCATGCAGATATCAACTGGGCCAAGTTCAACGCCGTGAAAAAGGATGACGATCTGTTGAATCAGAACAAGGCTCTGTTCAGGGTGAGCACCGAGGCTTGTAAGAAAATCGTGCAATGCTTTAAATGCCCCATGATGGTGCCAAAATCGGACTTCTGGCTCTTTGCATTCAAGTTTTTAAGTCATCCTTCTCTGAAAAAACCCAGAGTGGATAACGAGCTTCTGGATCTGTTAATGGAAAAAGGTACAATCAAGGAACATAATGATTTTTTTGAAGTAATAAGGCCCTATGACACGGAAATGTTGATAATTCAGAAGCGACTGCTAAGGAGCGCAATTCCTTTGCTCATAGCCTGTAACACATATGAGCTGAAGCATTCTATCCTCAAAGATATTGAGCTGAAGCATTCTATCCTCAACGATGATCGACAACTGTCCGGTATCCTCCAGAACACGGTTGTCTCTGTGCCGGAAATCATGGTGCTGTTGGGGCAGACTTCTCGATGGCTACCATCTCCAGCGTGTAACATTGGGGACGCAGTAGGGCTTCAGGAATGGAGCTGAAGCCTTCTGATGCCCAATTCCAAGGACTCGTTCCTCTTGGGAAGAAGTTCATGGTGCAGCGAATGAAGCTTGGCTCAACAAACCGGTCACAGGATGAGCTTAAAAACCAGGACCCCAGCCTCCTATAGATGACAGAGAGAAAGCTAAACCTAAAGACGACACCAAGAGCAAAGGTAGGTTCTGCAACAAACACCCTTCCCTGCCATTGGCGCCAGTAACACCTTGCGTTTCACATCAACCAGTATGTACAAATTAAGGGTGTGCAAAGTGGTTCAAAAGTCCCCCGAACAGAGTAAAAAAAGGAATAAATTTAATTTTCTATCCTAGAATCTGGAAGTGAACTATTTTTTTACTTTTCTATTAGATTATTGTTGATTTGGTGAAATGTATTATTCGTTTGGAAATGCCACAATACATTTAGTCCCCATGCCCGTAATTGTTTTCACAGCTTTGCCTGCAGAGGGATCTGGCATGTGCCCTTTGGCAATCAGTGGGGTAACTCAGGGGTGCACCAACCTTTTGCCTGCACCCCCCCCCCTGCCTCTCTCACCCCTCTCTCCCCACTTCTCGGCCAACCCTCGCTTTATATCAATCATCAAATGATGCTGCAGGGTCATGTGACATCACTTGATGCCCGCATTGCCATGGCGACGCATCGCCCCGAGCCGCCTGAATCAGGAGTTAAAGGTTTTGCGCGGGGCCTCTAACCGCCGCGCCCCCCTTAAAAAAAAATATTTTTGTCTCTGCACCCCTCTGCTGCTCTCCCCACTTCTCGCGCCAACTCCCCCTCGCTTTATACAAGCATCACACTACGCTGTAGTCACTGCTCACCAGCAGCGCACTCGATGCCACTTGCCATTGTCAAAGTGTTTGCCGAGCCGTTTAAATCAAGGTAAGTGGTTACTGTGGCCGCGCTGTTTTAAATGCATTGGTTGCGAAGTGTGGGAGACCTTTTAACACACTGCAGCTCCCTACAAAAAATCTTGTTGTACACTGTGGTTACAACTGACGGTATAAGTATTTGCAGGGCACAAGGTTACATTACTATGTACTGTGAGAACTGCTCCCTCACGCAGTGTCTGCTAAACTTCCCTCCCGTGTAGAACACAAATAAGGCCCATGTCATTTTAAATGCTTAGGATAAGTGAAGGGGGAACCATTTTAACATTGGAGGGTTGTGACGTCAGTTAATATAGCTGGTGAAATAGCTGGTGGTGCATTCACGCACTTAAACTGCGCTCAGACCTATGTAGAGGAGATATCCTAACGCACCATGTTTTGAAGCTCGGAGTCAGGCTCCCTACGGTGCAGAGGTTAGATTCAATTGTCCACAGAAAGAAAAGTATGCGCAGTCCCAAAAATCCCTCTGTATTCAGAAAACGATGGTATCCCTCTGCTGCTCCCACTCTCCCGTGATCAACGGGGTCAAACCGGAAAACATACACAAAAAGGAAGCACTAAAAAGGAAAAACCATCAGTCAAAATGGAAATTTTTTATAAATTGATTCAATATTACATAAAAATCACACAAATATATTAAATGATATAATAAAAAGATCCTGATAGATCTAAGACCCCCGCAGTCTATGCACTAAAGGAGTATTCCCAAATCACAACCCCCTCAGAACTATAGATGGAAAAGAGATGTTCCTGCTTACGTATGAAAAGGAACACACCCTGTGCAGGACTGGTGAGCATCCACAGCTGGATGGGCTTCCGTCAGCACGTCCGCTCCCCACTGCGTGATGGCGTCACCTCTACGCATTTCGCGTCATATGACGCTTCTTCAGGAGTTATATCCTAGCAACACCCATGGTTGCTTATTATAGCAAGACCGACATTTCCTCAGCCAATGGGATTGCCTTATTAGTAAAAACCTTCCAATCAGTGTTACATGCTGCTGGTGTGCAGAAAAAGCAATCACTAGCTTGCTGAACCATCAGCAGCAGTACATGGGTGAATGACAAACCGACACAAATGACAACACAAATCATTATCCACTAACAAGACATATATGCATAATGACAACACTACAAAATCCTAATATAACCTATAATACTCCCTAATGGAGCTTAATACTAGAATCCACACTAATAAATACCAATTGAAACCAAGAAATGACTATATCTACATGAAAGGCATAATTCATCTATTACTAAATGCATGATAGTTACATAGTAATCTACAGTTAATCTAACCAATAATTAAACAGCTGATGTAAATAAAAAAACACCCCCCCGCACCGCTACTTTTATTAACAATTTAATGTACAAACTCTATTTACAGTAGTACTGCTCAATTTTCTTTTTCAAAACAAAAGGGTGTTTTATTTCAGACCCCCCCACCCCCCCAGTTCCAGTATAAATATCCCAATCTTCAATCTAGCCAAAATGCAGTCCGTGTTCAGCAAACGTAGATATTTTTGAATGAGGCACAGTACTAATACTTTTGAATCCACTTCAGCTCCTTGGTTGGTGTCGCTCTCATGTTAGTAGGTTGCTGCCAGAGGAACCAGCAGAGACTGCAGAAATAGCCCTTTGGACAGGAAACCAAGTAGCCCGAGACCATGCGCCTTCTTCTTCCCGGTAACTAATCCACCAGGATTCCTGCTACGAAGTGCCAAGGTACTGGTGGAAGTACAGGCCGAACAGGCAGGTGACGAGCTGGCACACGGCGACCCACCAGGTCAGGAAGGCGAAGAGGCCGCGGTAAAACAACGGCGTGAAGAGGCCGCGCAGAGCGCCCAGGGCCCCCGTGATCTGCTCCACCGCGGCCTGGACGTCCTCTGAGTCTTCTTCCTCCGCGGAGATGGCGGGGAGGGATGGAGCAGAGTCTACGGCAGGTGAGAAGCCGGGGGGCTCGGGGTACAGGCCCCAAGAATAGTCACCTATATATATACACACCCGTTATTTTAAGATGCGCACAAATTATATTTATATATCTTTGTGTGTGTTCCCAATATACATATAATTCAATATATTACACGTGTAAATAAATGTAAATTAAAATATAACACACTTTAATTCACCTACACCCTCCTTTTTTTTTAGACACGCACTTTACAAGGGATTGCAGTTCAATCTGGGTGTGAAGGGGTTAAATGTAGGGTGACCAGATGTCCCGAATTTTTATTTTTAACTATGTCCCGGGTCCCAACTTTAAATTTTTTTTTTTTTTAATAGAAGTCCTGTTTTTTTTTCCTTTTCCGGCGCTTGTGTGTGAGCGGCTGGCAATCGCGCATACGTGGCTGGCAAGTTGCCAGCCGCTCATGTACAAAATTTGCCCCGGTGAAAATATGGTCACCCTAGTTAAATGTGAGTTTACTCGGGGAGGGTGGGGAGAAGAGACTTTTTTTTTTTTAAATATAGTTATGTATAGCTCTGCTTTTCACACAAGTACATACAGTATAGTGGGTTTGGGGTTTGAGCTGGGACTGTGTGTCTTTAAATGTCAATTGGTAACAATTGTTGGGAGGTCTGTCACCCAGCACACTTTTAATATCCGGTCCTGTCATATACTTGTGAATGACCAGTGCGAGGCCTTTCTTTCCCCGTTAGCGAGGCGAGAACGACGTTAGCAGGTAGTGTCGGACCTGCAGGAAAGGGGTTAGCGTGACGAGGTTGCAGGCTTTTAATGCTTTGGCCAAAGGAATGGAACTAGAAGACCCATACGTATGAGAAGAAAAATGGATGGTATTAAACTATATAATTTGTCAGATTGGAAGTAGCATTGGGGCTTTTTTTGTATAGATTAGGTCACTGTCCCAGTAGTATTCCTTTTGACACATATGCATAGTGGGTTTGGGTTTTGAGCTTGCTGGTACTGTGTCTTTTTATAAAACACAATATTCTATCCCCCCCCCAGGTTCTCAGCCACAGATCTCGCTGACATAAGTTAGTACATTATATCAAGGGTGCTCAACTCTAATCCTCAAGCACCCCCAACAGGTCAGGTTTTCAGAATATCCCAGCTTCAGCACAGGTGGTTCAGTCGAAGACCGAGCCACCTGTGCTGACGTAGGGACTGACAATGCTGTCCAGCTTTACGTACCCAGAGATTTGAGCACTAGGACGCAGTGAAGGGTGAGAATAATCGGAGCCAGATACTGCAGGGCGACCACGGTCAGGTAGCAAAAGATGCGTGTGATCTGGGTAGCAAGGGGGAAAAAAAAGCTTTAAAAGGTCTTAACCGGAGGCTGCAGCGCACGGAGATTTCCCAGCACCTCCCTCACCTTGCGCTGGATCTCCAGCGTGGCGATGCGTCCCGCCTCTCTCTTCATCTGCTCCACCCAGCGTTCGGCCAGCCCCAGGTACGCCTGCATGTGGAACCGTGTCATGGCGAAACGTAGCAGGCAGAGGGCCACGATGAACCACAGGCGGAAAGTGTTGTATGTGGCGTTGGACATCCTGTGCAGGGGGTGAGGATATGGGTTTAAAAAAAAAGGGGGGGGGGGGACGCGCGCCTCAGTTGGCAAACGTGTGAAAACTTATTTTAGGGAGGCTTGGGGCAAAGGGGTCAGATGGGGGTGCCTGCCTCTGTCCCTTTCAGTGCGAGGGAGAGACAGACTAAGGGCCCCTTCTGTCTGTGTTCGTCATCTACCCTGCTGTGGAAGGGACAAGAAATGGGGAATTTGTTAATCCCTTAGTAGCCAGTGAGATAATTATAACCCGACCCCCCCCAAGGTGCATTATGGAGTTAAACGAGGTAAAAGCTTCCAATGGTGCTGGCAATGTTATGTACTGGCCTTTTATTATTTTTAATATGGGAACCGGTTTCCAACATATGTTGCTTGCCCAAAAATACAAATAATATATAAGAGGGGTACCCCGCTTCAGCCTAGAAATTGTGGTGATGGTGCGGTTGAGCCCATTCTATAATATTGGCATAGGCATACTAATAGCCACACGGCACTCTTGGTACCTCTGCTAGCAGTTACAGCTGAGTCACCACTTCACCGGTGATCAGCTTCATGATAGGACACCTTACACAATTACTATCTGTATATACCATTGCAGTCTCGGTACCTATCATTTGGTACAGTGTGGTGTCACACTGGGTATACATCTGGTATCTATCGGAGGGAACACTACACCCTCAATCCCCCCACCCCCTTTACAGGGTGTTATTTAGCCCCAGGGGCCAGACCACCTACACAGGCTGTTACACATCTCATTCAGTCTCTGCCCATACAATACTGTTGTAGAAACACCTCAATATCAAAGGCAAGCTGCACATCAGCCCCTTTTTCGAACCATTGATTTAATTTCACTCATTTGTTTCGTTTTTATTATAATCCAGAGTGCAGGAAGCACTCGACATACGATTCATATGTGTGTGTTCCTTATTTGGATTTTAACCCCCATTCTTTTATCATTGATGATTAATAAACATTTATTTTAATGTCAACCATATACCAATCAGTCTAGGGAATTGAGTGCTAAAGTGGGTTTCTTGATCCCCCTTTATACCAAAAATACAAATGTTGGGAAGCTTGGTGTCCCTGGAAGTGAGGGGCCACATATGTAGGGACCCCCTACCTCCCCCAAAAAGAAAACAAAATTGGGTGGAGGGGGATTTTTGCTTGGCATGTCTGTGTGGAAATTGTATGAAGTAAGTATTTTTAGAGGGGAATTAGGATAGATTAAAATCTTTATATGTATATCTTTTATATAGCGCTTTACAGCAGTAACGTGTGGCAAAAAGGGAATAAGCGCTTCAGACATAAGTAGACACTGGGAGGCGTCCCTGCCCTGAAGAGCTTACAATCCAAGTGCTAAGTAGGGAGAACTTAGAGTCAGTAAAAGGGTGTAATGGTAAGTGCGTCTGCAAGGGGTCAAAATCAGTGCAGATGGGATGTATAGTGTCAGCCAGTGGAGCTACCCAGATGGTTCGTTAGAGGTGTGTTTTAAGAAAGATCTTAATAGGTGGATAGAGACGTGCCAGTCGGGTACTGAAGGGAAGGGCATTCCAGAGGTGTGGGGCAGTGAAGGAGAGAGGTTTTAGGTGAGCGAGGGGGTTTAGATACAAAAGTGGTAGGGAGAAGACATCCTTGGTGTATAGTGAGAAACTGGGGCTGAGATGTAAGGAGGGGCAGAGGGGTGTTAAAGCCTTAAAAAAAAAATGGGAAGTAATCTGTTCTTTTTAGCTTTGTAGGCCCTTCTGGCATTGAAGGGTTAAGGCATCTGCCTAGAGATCACACACACACAGCTGTACTGCAGAGCCACAAAAAAGGAGCTACCCAGAATCCTTCAAGCTGCTGAACCAGCCAGTACCACTCACAGCTCCACAGACTCCTTCCCCATTGGTGCTTTCAGCAGGAAATCTCTGGTGAGTGGCTTGATCCACAGTACGACCACGAAGACGGGTGGCAGGAAGCTGGCATGTAGCAGCAACCTGTGGGCAGGAAAAAATGGCCACAGTGGAAGAGCCGTCACAGTAAGGTGCAATCTTTAAATGGGCCGTTCCAGATAGGACCAGTAAACTAGCGCCTGTGATGTTTATCAGAATTAATGATCTGATGTTTCCTTTAAAAAAAAAAAAAAATCCAACCCTTTAGTTTGCAAATGTAAAAAGTAACACCACGTCTAATAGTGCACTTACTGGAGCACTGGTCTGTCAGCCGCCATCTTTAAAGCGTCCAAGTGAGTTTGAGCCAATCGCAGGCCGGGGAAGGTGAGGCATCCGCCCAGGAAAGAGCAGATAGCCACCAGGGCGATTTTGAAAGCGAGTTTGGTGAAGGGAATCCTTGGGGGCAAAAAAAAATAAAAACAAAGATGGAGTCACATCAACCGCACGCAAGGCAAGCGTGGAGGGGCTATGACATCGACCAATCAGATCGTACAAGGCCCCACTCCCCTGTATAGTTAGTCGCACCTGCATCCAGATAACAGGATATGCTGACTGCTAGGAATCACCGGCATGAGACACCCTCTTATCACAGAGGTAGGTGCCCCTATGTGAATTAGACGGGGCAAATATTTAATATGCAAATTTTAACCCCTTACAATGTCAGAGGGGAAGGGTTAATGGTGCCCTCTGCCATTTATAGCTGCTGACCCCAATACCAGCACCTAATGCTATTTAACCACTGCACAAATTCACTATTACACAAGGATACACATACAGAAGACACTGATACTCCGTCACAGATACACAGTGATGTATACAATAATATACACATCTTCACATGAACTCACATGTACAGATACACAGGCTTGCACGCTCTATACTGCTTACACTGGAGTTACTCTCCACTAATCCCATATTTATAGCCATCACAAACTGGTAACCCAACTCCCACAGTGCCTCCCTGCAGTGAGATGGTAGTGTGAGAAGCAGACTTACGACCACTGCCAGCCACGCGGCTTCAGGAAAAGCTCCAGATTATGACCGACGCTCGTCAGACCTGAGCGGACGAGAGAGGGACAGTTAAGAGCGGAACATTCCCTGCCGTGTGACACAGAATTGTCACAGGCTGAAAGAGAGCAGTGGCTAACATTTACTTAGTGGCATGGGTGGTAGACACCTTGTTTCTCTGTGTCTCTTTGAAGTGGGAGGAGCAGGCGTGACGGGACACAGGTCCCTACTGTCTGTCACTACGTCACCCTTTAGTGTCAAGTACAAATTCAATGGGTTATAAGTCCCTTCTTATCAGTGCATCGCTAGTCCCCTGTGGCTGTCACCCTGCTGTGGGAGGGGCAGAATCAGCGAGTCACTGGTTCCCTGGGTGTGTCACTTAGCAGCAGGACTCCACCTGTCTACGGCAGGTCTGACACTGGATGACCGTTACCTGGCTCCAGCCCGAATTCCAGGTATTCCTCCCTCATGATCAGCGCCACCATGGCGATGAGGACGAAGAGAAATGCAAAGGTGAGGCAGACCGACCGCTCCCCTCCCTCTTCTGACCGGAAGTAATGCTGCATCACCATGAACAGGACCTTGCTGCGGCCTTCTGGGTAAGGAAACTGACAAGACGCCAACATTTCTCCCTCCCATTACACCAGGGGATATTGCAATCCTCCCCCCCCCCCCAAGCAATGAAGGGGTTAAAAACATCCTATCACTTAATGGCAAAGATTTGGCTGTTTTTGGTTTATTTGAATAATGAGGAAGCATGTTATTTTCATCTTGGCCCCTGAATGAGGAGGCGCTCGCTCGTCAATCATGTGTTTGCACGACCTCTAGCCAGGGGCGCTCGATTCCACTCAAGGGCCAACAAAAGGTCGGGTTTTAAGGATATTCCTGCTTCAGCACAGGTGGCACAGTTAAAAGATTGAGCCACCTATGCTCAAGCTGGGGTATCCTTAAAACCTGACCTTTTGTTGGCCCTTGAGTGGAGTTGAGCACCACTGCTAGACCACCCTGTCTTTTTGAGAGCCAATAAAGATAAGGGGGCTTTGCCAGTGCAAACTCCTGTTCTGCACAGAGTGATTAAACAGAAGGGAGCAGCAAGAGGAAATCAAACCCCATCCCAAGTGTCGTCTCCCCATGTTTACAAACCAAGGTAAATGATTTCAAATACTTCTAGGTGTCAGATTTTTGTAATAGGTGTCAAATCACTCAGATGTAATGCCTTAAACCAAAATGAACTCATGGCAGCGACATGCTTAATATTCGTGTTGAACACTATTTTTTAAAATCAATGGACAAATAAACGCATGTGTAAATATTTTTGAAAATGGTGTTCCATATTAATGAAACAAATTGGAAGGTTTTTACAATCTGTATCTAATCTTTCATAATAAAGACTTATTCCTACACTCTGCAGGCACATTTTAAATTATCTGGTGTGCACAAACTAATGATGAGGGTTATCACTACCAGATTAGATTGGAAGTACAGAAGACCTGGAAAATAAAAATGTAGAAGTTTTACTTTGGGTGTGAATGGGTTTTTATGGGCGATTATTACTATGATGTAGTTATATAGACTTGTATATGCCCTTTATTTATTGGTCCTGTGTAGACGCTGTAAACCAGTTTTTAGGATCTAGAGTACCCCCCCCCCCCCTCTTTAGCCCCATGTTCAAGGATACATGGAGAAGATGATAGTGAGTAAACACCAGAGGACCCCAATATTAACTTCATTTTGGGCATCCACCAGACAGAAGTACCCCTCGGTGAACAGGTAGATGATGCTTGAGTACAGAGCGAAATCTATATACCACTGATACTCCAGGAAGTAGCGAAGCACTGGGAAAAGAGCAAAGAGAACAAATTAGATGAAGCTATCATTCGCCCTTGCGAAATCCTATGCAAAGATACCGCCATCTTTGTTTTATCCATTCCACTCTTAGGCTTGGGCAGAGAGTTAGATGGTGTTGGCAAGTGAGGGATGAAGAATCATAATATTTGGAGAAGGTCATGTAGAAATGGGTTTTGGCGTCCGGGAGTGTGCATACTCCATAATTATTTACTTTGTGGCAAGTTCATTTTCCAAGCAAACAGTGCACCAGTAACCCTTTCAGGGCCATAGTCAATGTGTTGATGACACCTCTGGCATTGAAGGGCTTTAAAAAGGAACTCAAGTGACCGTAACATTACAAAGCTAGGAGGAGCTCCGACTTACCTAGGGCGTCCATGGTAGTGATTGGCTGGGTGTCCAAGTGTAGGTCTATGTCTCTCGGGACCGTTAGGGGCTTGTCCTCTGTCACCCCATCCATCCTCCTATAGGGGACACACACTTCAATCCTTGTGCTCACTGGATCTATACGTCTATTTTCAATTACGCAGAGAATGGAATTGGTCTTAAACATGTACGTTTTGATTTCAGCTTCAGCCAATCACATCAACGGGTCACTTAATCTCCCTGAAAGTATCTTTTTCACACTTATTGTAATTATAATCAAATATGTTGGCGGCGTGGGTTCAATTCCCACCTGAGCCATTTATTCTCCGTGACAAAATAACTTGTTATTTCCGCAGGCTTCAGATTGGGCATATTTAAAGATGAATTATTAATTGTAGTTTACGTGTAAATTACTTTCTTAGGGTTCTGGCAATTTTTCCCTACTAAAACACCACCAATATATAAACGCACAGTACCTTTCTCTCTTGCCTCGGGGTCTTTGCTTCCCATCCAGCGCTCTTAGCTCTTCCTCTGTCGGATGTTTGTAACGGAATAAACTAGGAAAACATCAGCAACATTAATTCATTGTCTTTTTAATCAGCTCCTCGGAGAGGGGTGGGGGTAGAGTGTTGGTCACCCTCTAGCCCAGGGGTGCGCAAACATTTCAGTCTGCATCCCCTTGACAGCTCCCCCCCCCCCCTTTACCTAGTGTCCGGCGTCTTCTGACGTCACAACGTAGTGTCATTTGATGCCGCGCTACCATGGTGACGAGTTGTTGAAAACCGCCGGAGATCAGGTAAGGGAAGTTAGAGGCTTTGCACGCACTCCCTGGCATTTAATTGAAATGCCTGGGGAAGAGCGCGGGGCCTTGGTAACCGCCGTGCCCCCCTGCTCTAGCCCATCCTGTCCATGTTAGCCAGTAAAGATAAGGGGGAGGATAGAGGGGGGCAGAGGGGCTTTGCCTGTGCAAACTCCTGTTCAGACAGAAGGGAGCAGCCAGAGGAAATCAACCCTCTCCCAAGTCATCAGGTTAACAAAGTGACCATCACCCCGATTAAACCCCTTGAAGCAGCAATCCTGCAGGGAGCCCCCACCGTGCGAAACCTCATTATTTTTAGTGCAGAAGACCATTACAGGCAAAGATGTCCGTGCTCTTCATGGGAAATCCAACAGGACGCCTCAACCGATGATATTGTGGCTTCAAATTGGCACGCAGATCCTGCGAAACATGGTGGCTGTGGTGTTACCCCGGGGGGGAGCCCCGACACCAGTGGGTACTCTAGTAATTTAGTCGGGAACAGGGATGTCTGCGGCGCTGAACATGGCGAGGTTCTCTAGGACCTCCCTGTTCCAATTATGTACAGAAAATAATTACAAAATAAAAACCATTTCCAGGCAGAACTGCATCTTTAAACATGCCACTGTTTGTTCTGGTCGTAGGAGGGACTGAACCTTCAAAAGGGTGGGGGTTCATTACATTGCTGTCACCGAGCTTTCGTTAAGGGGTTAAAAAGTGCATTTTTAAAATAACCCCATTGGCGATCAGTTTATTTCTGACTTGAACTAATTAATCAACTTCTCTATCACAGACCCACCTGCCATTGCACAGAAGCCAGCGACCAAAGGAGCAGTAAGGGGACACCCTGTGCATGACACTGGCCATCAGCAGCGTCACCACCATCTGGACCCCCATCACCACCTGCGCGGAAAGGCATAGGATAAACGTGGGACCGCATTGCAATCACCGGTCAATGCATTCATGCAGGAGTGGCAAACTCCAGTCCTCCAGCACAGGTCAGTGACTGAGCTACCTGTGCTGAAGCGGGGATATCCTGAAAGCTTGACCTGTTGGTTGCCCTTGAGAACTGAAGTTGTCCACCCGTGCATTAAATGTGTCATTGTGCGAGTGTTTAAAAAAGGTGCAGTACCACCCAAAAAAAGCTCAGTTTGATGCCCCAAAAGGCAGATTAAAAGGACCACTTCCACCTGATTTTTATTTAACATGGATTTGAAGCGGGGGTATCTCCACGCACAGGGCTGGTGTCACGCATTTTGCCGCCCTGTGCAAAGGATGACTGCCATCACCGCCCCGGTCAAACAGTATCATGAACGTCAAACGTGTGTGCACGGGACTTACGTAGGTGAAAGGGGTTTAACCAGGAGTGGCCAACTCCAGTCCTCAAGGGCTAGCAACAGTTTAGGTTATCCCTGCTTCAGCACAGGTGGCTCAGTCGGAATGAGAACCCGCCTTGCGGAACGGCATCCCAGTTGCTTCATTTTTGCCAGCACTCAGAAACTGCCGCCCTGTGCAAATTCACTTGCTGCACCGGCCCTGTCTCCAGGGCTCAACAGCGTTGGTTTTGGCTACCGGGAACCCGTTTCCTGAGATACTTACCGGAGAAGGTGCTACCGGATCCTCCCTTGCAGGGGAAATAAAATGGAGGTTTAAATATTCTGTATCAGGCTTTCTATTGGCCAGCGTGCCGCAGGGGTTTTTAAACCTCTATGAAGGACCGGCGGCACCTTCCCCAATGAGTATAGCCAGAAATGGGGGTCTCCGTAGTTTAGCTCCGGAAACAACCGCACAAGAGGCGAGTGCCACTGTCACCAATCACCCTCTTCTTGCACAAGAGGTAGGTGACACCAACTCAATTCATTCTAAGAAATCAGGCACTATGTTTTGAAATATAAGAAACGTAAAGTAAATTTGGGCTGAAAAAACATTCCCCATGAACAGTGGATAAATGGAACTTTCACAACATCTGTACGAGCCAGTGTTCCGTATTACAGAGCTTTGCGCCAGTCGTGTTGTGGGAGATAAGCGTCTGTACTTTGCATTTGTCAATCAGAACATACTGTTTTTACTCACAGTTAGTTTTTTTTTTTTTAATACAAGAATCTGTCGCGTCAATCAGAAGAGGTGACAGGATTCCTAGAACTAGTGGTAACACAGCTATCAAAACTCAGGCATCCCAAGCAGTGAGATTTGGGGATTCCAGATGCCCCCATAATATGGGATTTTAATGGATAAGTGTTCGCTTTCAAACAAGACTCCACTAAAGTCTTCAAGACTGCGGATATTAAAAGTTAGTAAGACTGACTCCTAAATCAGTGAGACTCGCAGAAAAAAAAGCAGCGAGAGGTGGCGTCTCTAGTAACCTATTGGTGTTGAAAATGCATGACTGATTATAAATGAACTAAACATAGCCCTCAAAACATGTGAGGCCTGGGGGAAGTTTAATTTGTATAGTTCCCCCAAAAGTAATCCTGCTAGCTGAATTTTGATCCATGAGTAAAAAGTTTAATATATAACCACGAATATCCTGCATTAAATTTCCATGCACACTGATATTCCTAGCAGCCCTGTGTAGCTTAAGTAAATGCCCTTATATAGTTATTTGTGCCCATTCATCTGTAGGGTGCAATCACCTGAATGTTCCCATCCCATATATGTTTATACTCTACAAAAACCTAAATGTATACCTGTATATTAATACATCTGTATTTTAAATACCCCTGTATAGTTATTTAAGTCTGAAATCTACAACGCATGCAGCTTTTTCAACCCACCACATTTAATATTCCTATACAATATAGACTATAGGAGATCATTTAACAATATGGCACTGCTTCCATCTTAGTATAAATACCCACATATAGACATTTAAGTCTATGACCTGCAATGGTTTGCATGCACTTCCACCCTATGTAAATGTCCTTACATCCGTGTAGATAGAACATATGAGATCAGTTGCATACGTGACACTGTTTAATGGAATGCACGTATAGCTACTGAAGTCTGTGATCTGCAACGATTTGCATTCACGTCCACCATATTTAAAAGTCCCTGAATCCATATAATAAGATTGCACACCGCCCAGGATGGCTCAGTCCTCCGCTCTTACTCACCATGATCAACTTTGGGTCCCTTTGCTGCTTTTACAAGTGAATTAAATATCACCAGCCATGTGACTCTGGTAGAAGAGCAGCTGCAATAGGAAGGGCAGAGAGCTGTCCCTTTAAGGCAGTCAAAGCCAGTTCCAGCAATTCGGCCAATCAGAACACGGGATTGGGGTGATTGCCAGGTGAATGGCCAATGGCTTGTCGCGAATGCTGTTCAGGGGGTGGGAACATTGTTATTTATATTCACTCACTGTATCCGGGTAAAGTGAGGTCACCGATACTGCATGCTGGGAGTTGTAGTTCTGCATATGTAGTTAATATGGAGTTCTGTATTATGTTGTATCATGTGTTTATGGTGCAAACAGCCAGGTCACCCCAAACACTGCCCCTTCAGGCCGTATGATGAGGAGGAGGAGGACTCCTATGTATATCCTCCTTCCCCCAGTTATTCATTCCGTTCCCCACACCCCTTCCACTCCCTTTTCTTTTTTTCTGTTGAATTATTTATTATTATTTACATTATTCATATATGTATTTTAGTGGTATTTGTCTGCATATTGTCTGTATATATATAATAATAATAATATTCTGGCTATGCAGCTTAACCCTGGCTGTGTTTAAAGCTGTGACCATGCAGCAAGCTTAAGCCTATAGTGAACCATGTTAAAAATTTGAAGCAAAAAGGTGACACTGTGTGCCCATTTGCGTGTCATTTCCCAGAATCCCTTGCTGCAGTGAAAGTGCTGTGTGCTGGGTGATAATGGTGAAAGGCGGGGTTGCAGACCTGCCTAAGACATGCAAATGAGCATACAGGAATATTTCCATTTGATATATATATAATATTTTTTTTTTTTTTTTTTTTTTACTGGGTCAGCGTCATTGGCCAGTGAAGTTCCCTGATTGGCCATTTAGATCTAGAAGGATCATTGGTGCAAGGTTGCCAAGCAGCCTGATTGGCTGAATTATGTGTAGCTTGACAACAGAGGAACTCTTAGGGTAAAAGCACACATGGCGCTTCTCGGCGCTGTGTGCGTGCGCCTCCGTCTGCTGGGCGATGTGTGAACATCCACAGCAGACAGAATGATCCTACAAGTGATGACATCCAGATAACCGGCGGGAGAGAGAAGCACACTGCACGGGGCCTGCCCGCCGCCATAACGCACAGCTCGGTGCACATTCTGCTGGCGGGGATTAATAAAGTTACAGGGCGGGAGTGACACATCCTCCCGCATCCCCTCCTTCCCTCACAATGAGGTGTTCGCCTTGGTGCATGGGGGGGGGGGGGGGGATATATATATACACACACACACACACACACACACACACAGTATAAGTGTCAAAAGGAGTGCTAGAAGGCGTGGCTAAATGTATATCACAAACAAAGATGCCCAAAGCATACATTATTTTTGTCTACATTTTGCCAGTAAATGTAGACGGCAAATACCGCAGCGCCCTCATGTGGAGGAACGTAAATGAAATGTAAAGCAGCATTGTGAATATACTGTACTAGGGACATGTACCTCTCACCCCTTCCTAATACACAGACATCAGGAACACATACCTCTCACTGTCATCTCAGTGACAGTGAAATGTTTAAACACACACACACACAAAAAAAAGTATATATATTTTTTAAATAAATAAAAATCAGTACGTTTTTTTATTTTGTTTTCTTCTTTTATTAAATATACAATCTCTTGGCACAGACATTTAAAATATAGATATAGATATATATATATAAAACATTTGACAAAAGTGCCATCACTGCAACAAGGTAAAACAGGACAGAGCAGGAAACGTCAGTCTTATTTTCTGTTTGTTCGCAAACCCCTAAGAATAGCTGCTGTCGCTCCGCGCGGGCCTGCAACGCACTGCGGAGACATGTCTGTAACATGCAGGGCGGTGCTCATCTTGCCGCATCAGCACTGCAGATATCCTGCTTCAGCAC
Organism: Ascaphus truei; assembly: GCA_036426205.1. Taxonomy (NCBI): domain Eukaryota; kingdom Metazoa; phylum Chordata; class Amphibia; order Anura; family Ascaphidae; genus Ascaphus; species Ascaphus truei. Next base: position 58,069,092 of record CM071573.1, on the reverse strand, counting down.
ATGTGGCTGAATCAGTGGCTCAAATTGAGCCACCTATGCTGCAGGGATATCCTGAAAACCTGACCTCGTGGTGGCCCTTGAGGACTGGGGTTGGCCACCCCTGGTGTAGATGTTATACTATTGCATCCTTACCAGACATGTTATAGTGTTAGAAAAAAGAAGGGGGGGGGGGGGGGGGGGGATAAAAACCCCTCCAGCACACACATTACAGCAAAGACTGAAAAGCCGGGCGTTTGCCTTCTTGGGTCCCCAAAAACTGCCGCGTTATCACCGGTCACAGGAAAGACACGCACAGCTTCAGGTCTGCTGTGATCTGCAATGCTCTGCGGTTTAGGGTTATGTTAACGATCGGCTTCATTAACATACAGTGCAGCATGTCCAGTACCCCCTCCCCCCCCCCCCACACACACACCAAACGGTGAATGCACATTTGGAGGTCGCTCTGCATAGTACATAAAAGCAATACAGACATGTGCACATTAATACACCTGCAAAATATACCGGTAAAAGGCCTTACATGTTAACCCTTTCTCTGCCAGAGGACTAAGCCATGTAACATCCCAAGCAGTGCGCTGTTGGCCAATGTGACACAAGAGAGGTTAATTCCATGCAGTGCCAAAACACTGTTCTCTTATTTGATTGGAAAGCTCTTTGGAAGTTGAAGATGTCCTGTTACAAACATAGCTGGTAATGATCAATCTTACAGCATATGTACAACACACACACAGACACACACTTTAGTTGTCATTAGGCCACAGCAGAAGGATTAAATTTAGAGCGATATTTTAGGACACACCGTGGCACGTAACAAAGATAACGCTAAACCTTTAAACACATTTAAAAAATATTTATATATACACACATTTTTTTACATTAAAATAATAATAAAAAAAAAAAAAAAACTAAACCTGCAAGAGCTGATGCAATTAATTAGCCCAGTTTATCTGCGTTATTAAATCCAGGTGCTGTCGGATTGTTGAGCTGAAGCCTATATATGGTGTTGTCCAGAAGCACACACACCTACCTTTATGTCCATAAATAATGTTCCTAGCAGTCATATCTCATTTCATGATAATGACAGTTTTCTCAAAGCAATACTTTGACATGGAAAACGTTTGTCCTTTTACAGGTTTGAACATTAAAGGCCGTTACAGATGTCTCAGAAACAGCTGGGGTTGTATGGCAGGCTTTATATAAATGGCATGGTCTCTTTGCTTTGTGCAATAAAAGGTTCAAGCTAATAATTCCTAGCTATTTGTACATCTATCCATAGACAGAGTTATAGACATATATAGGGCTCTCTGCCTGTCTATATACGCATATATAATCACAGCTGTCACTAAACCTGCTGAAGGGACTGCGACTCCTGAAATTTTGTGCTTTTCTGTAAAAAAATAAGACATTTTTGAAATGTCCTTGTGATTATATTACCGAGCGCATCCAACTATACGTTTTTGCTCATTGTAATTGGGATGGTCTCATCCTGCTGGCCTGCACCAGCTGCTAGAAACAAGACGCCACCTTGAGCATAAAGGCACCGTGAGAGAAAGAGACACACACATTTTTTGAAGATCAGCAATAAAATCAATATGATGGAGGGAGCTTCTTTGGCCATATTTGCACCAGGATTATTTCATGTAGTTTTAGATATAAATTAATTTATGTCTGCTTAGGTTTTTTTTTTTTTTACCTACATCACCTAAAATAGCTATAGACATTTATTATATTATATATATATTTTTTTTTTTACACACGCGCGCAAATCTCTCTGGCACTGAAGGGGTTGCATCTCTCTGAAAGGCAGGTTGCACCCTTATTACAAGGCAATTCACACAAATTATATTAAAAAAAAAAAAATTTGATTCTCACACGTTGGCATATAAAAAAAAAAAACACAACAAAAAAACCCAAAATGTTTGGCTTGTGCTGTTCCAGGAGACCCCAGGGATTTAGTGTGGAATCTCCACGTGCTGAAGCCTCACGAATGACATTATACGCCCGAGATTCTCCTGCGGTGCCTGCATCCATACTATATTAACAATGTGTAGCTACAAGGGGTGTTAACACTGCCCAGAGTGAGCAAGCACCAGTGCTCCATTTCATGATCCAGTCGGTTACCCATGAACGCCTTCCAATCATAAGCGGGGCTCTCCTATAATGAGCTGGGCTAAAACAGACTTCACACAGGGCGGTCCTGGCAAAGGTATAATGTAGTCTTCTTTGGTCTTTTCTGCCAAGAAGCATGTGCCGTAAATAGCGATGGCACTTAACCCTTTCCCTGCCAGGAAATCTGTTGCAAGCTCCCCTGACAAGGGAAAGGTTAATGGAACAGACCCCCTCCCAAATGCACTTCGACCACCCTCTACTCCCAACTATAGACACGTTGCCCTCAACAGGATTAACTGGCTGGTCAACTATGATGTCAGGATGTTTCCCAGCAGCCAGTGTGTGTTCGGGGTAACCAATATTAAGAACATTCACTTCAGAACAATAGTGGGGGGGAGGAGGGGTTTGTCCAATATAGGAATCGCTTTGACCGAAAGACAAAAAGCTATAGGGCAGGCGGTTGCCGCTTTAATCCCTTTGCTGCCAAAGGGGCAGAATTATGCTTTTCTGGTCCCTCCGGCAGCACAAGGGTTAAAAGGTCAAGTCATCCCCTACCGCTGAATGCCAGATGTTCTCTGTAACTTCCTCAGCAGGATCTGCGTCGTGTCAAAGGTGGTGAAGCTTATGCCCACGGCGATGGGGCCCTTCACCCAGTTCATGCTGAGGCCCTTGTACAGGCCGCGAATTAACCCTTCCTCTGCCACCACCTCCCGAATGGTGCCCAGAATGGAGCCGTATGTGTGCCCTGTGACACCCGCTGTCTGCATTCGCCGCCTTACCACGTCCAGCGGGTAGGAGGCAGACTGCCCTAGGAGTCCAGCGCAGGCACCAAAAAGCAGGCGTTCAAAGGGGTATGGCTGTGTCCTGCCACTGTGCTCTGGAGGGGGAGCAAAAACAGGAGCGGTTACCATGGGGAGGTTCAGTGAGCACCAGATAATAGCACTTTCAGGGTCATATACTTGCTTAAAAGATTCAGCCACCCTTAAAAAAACTCTATTTGTGTCCTGTGGAAAAAAAACAAGGTTTTCCCTTTCTCCGGGTCCCTTAAACCAGGGATGCTCAACTCCAATCCTCAAGATCCCCCAACAGATCAGGTTGTAGTGATATCCCTGCTTCAGCACAGGTGGCTCAGAGGCTCCGTCTTAGACTTAAAAACTGATGGCACAGGTGGCTCAGAAGCTGGGATATCCTTAAAACCTGACCCGTTAAGGGGGTCTTGAGGAGTGAAGTTGAGCACCCTCTGCCCCAAGCGCATATTTTTCGGCTCATGTTGCTCCGTATAAGGAAGATATTCTAAATAATGAAAGCACAAGAGTGGAAAAGAATGCACCTGTAGATCTAAAGATTGATAAAGTCTAATCACCAGAAGAGATGAGATAAAGATTGTGAAAACCTGCAGAAGCTTTGTCTATACTTGTCTGGCTAGTTTTTTTTTTACAAATATTTAACCCCATACATGTCACTTTGGTCCTAACAGGAGCTGCCCCTAAGCATTACAATTGTACTTATTTGTTTAACATACAAATTTATAAATTTTCTACAGCACTAGAGTGCCACAGGACCTCCGGCATTTGCCATCATATGACCTCTCTAACAGCAAATCTCCTGACTATCACCGCCCTCCCCCCACCCCCCCCAGCTGATGGAAACGGAAGTGGAGGGGGCTGCATGACCAATCCCTAGAAAACTAGCCCTTCCCCAAGATGTATCTGGCACATTAACAGCACCTCTGGCATGCCTGGGAACCAGGGCACTGCAAATGGTAAAAACCCTTCAAAGTATCTTGTTGCTGTGTAAGTATTAAAGTTTCAAACAAAAAAAAAAAAAAAAAACACTTGTTAAAAAATAAAAAAAAACCTCCACTCACCCATTATTTAACCCATATAATGTGCCACATTCATTAGTTCAACCTAAAGGTGCAGTTCCCCTCGCAAATGACCTCTCGAGTGAGCTCCATGTCATGCTATTAAAAGCAGAACAATAACATTTAGTTTCTTTTGCTCCTTAGCGGTTTTATTTCAATTTTTATCAAGAAGGCCCAAAGCCTGCACTAGTGTCTACATGGCAAGCCCTGCTTTTCATCCTCTTTTGCTTAGTCCCAGCAAGCAGCACAACTGCAGTTTTACATGCAGACTACAAAGTGTCTCAATGGTGAAACGCTCTTCTCCTTCAAGTCTACCAATGACACTAATTAGCAGCCATAATAATTTAGGTTTTAGGCTATTTTTTTTAGCCCTAAAATACGGTTTAAAAATCTCTAAGCAGGAAAAAATAGGAGGTGAAAACAGACCTTTACATTACAGGGAAGAAAATCAGAAACAAACCTACTGATATTTTGGTTTCTTCAAATCCTCTATGGCAGCCAGAAATAACTTGGACATAACTCTTCCTTCTAGCTGGGGTAGGACAAGAAGTCTGCCGAAGGTATTAAAATTAGGTGTGGCATGTTCCCTGGTCAGTTATCGAAGGTCCTAGAAAGGAGTAGACTGCTAAAAAGAAAAACAGGGGAGGGAAGTAGGCTGCCATAAAAGGACTTTAAGAAACCGAAATATCCATAGGTACATTTCCGATTTTCTTCAGCATCCTCTATAGCAGCCAGAAACAACTGGGATGTCCCCAAAGCAGTTAAATTGGGTGGGTACATCCTTCGTAGCCGACGGAATTACAGTTTGTAAAACTTTCCTCCCAAATCTCTTATCAGCCGAGTCCTGGAGATCTAACCTATAATGCTTCGTGAAGGAATGCAATGAGGACCATGTTGCTGCCTTACAGATGTCTTGTGCAGAGGCTTGTGCTTTCACCGAACAAGAAGTTGCCATAGCCCTGGTTGATTTAGCCCCAATGGTCTGTGCTGTAGGGAAAGTACCACAAGTATAAGCTTCACTGATGGCTCTTATGATCCTAAATGCATGAGGCCGAGGTCCCAGAAAACTTGCCCTTTTCTGGGAACTTAGAAAAGAAAGAACAGTCTTCTGGTTTTCCTAAATTCAGCGGTCTTCTGAATATAGGCTTTCAATGCTCTAACTGCATCCATATTAAGTAATATCCTACACTTTTTGTTAAAAGGGTGAGGGCAAAAAGAAAACCACTAAGCTACCACCTTAGCACAAAAGTGAGTAACTTTTCGCACAACGATGTAATCTTGATGGATCTAGAAATACGTCTGTATGATAATGCTTGCAATTCTCCAACTCTGTGTGCTGTAGTGATTCTTGTGAGAAATACGGTTTTGATGGCGAGTTTAAGGCATAGGTTGCTCAAAGGTTCAAAAGCCGCCAAATTGAAAGCCTCGCAGAACAGATTCAGATCCTATGAAGGCATAGGAGCATTTATCCGTGCTTTGATTTGGATGGTTGCCCTGAGTAATCAGGTGACCATAGGATCGAGAGCAATTTCTATTAAACAGGACGCCCAATGCAGACACGTACCTTCAGTGTAGCAGAGTTTTGAAACACTAGTTGTAGAAACTGCAAGAACTGTGGAGTTGTTGCATGGAGCAGAGTACTCTCGATTGTGACACCACTTAAAAGAATATCTTCTCTATTCTGTAATATATAATGGAGGTGACATTTCCTGGAGTAAAGTAAGGTATCAACCACCTGGTCTGAAAAACACATTGCTGTCAAAGATCTCCTCTCAATCTCCATGCCGTCAATTGAAGGAAACCAAAATTGGGACGGAGAATCGTCCCTTGCGTCTGCAGGATAGGAAGCCTCCATGGAGTGTCTATGGAAAGGTTTATTAGCTCTGCTAACCATGCCTGCCTGGGCACTATTTGTATAGCATTCATCCTCTCCAGATTCTGCTCATGACCATCTGAAGTAACAGAATGAGATGGAACAGGAGAAGGAATGTTCATATGATTGATATGGAGTCCCAAACTGTGACTTTGGGTTCCTGCCATCTGGAGCCAAAGTCAGAACTTTTTTGTTTGCTCTGGGTGCAAATCAGGTCTATTGATGGAAGGACCCATCAACATACTAGATCTGTGAATAACTGCTTGCCTGCTCAAGAAGTCTGGCTTTACATTTTTGTCTCCCGAAATATAGCTTGCTGAAAGATGGGGGAACTGCCTGCTCTGACCAAATCAAAATCCTTATGAATTCTCTGATGGCTTTTATACTTCTGGTGCCCCCTTGACTGTTGATGTAGGCTACAGCTGTTACATTGTACGACACAACCCTGAGCACAAGATACTTCAAGGCTGGATAACATAAAACACTGTGCATATCTCCAAGATGTTGATGGGTAATTTTGACTCTGCAGATGACCACTGGCCTTGGATTAAAATGTCTTGGCAACAGATCTCCCATTCCGTTAGACTGGCATCAGTGGCAAGGAGATTCCATGTGCGGGAATTGTCCTTTGGAAGGTTCTCCTCAGTCCACCAAAGCAGAACGTCTTGTAGATGCCAATTGAGGAATTCTGTCTTGCGGTATGGGAAATCTGGTACTCCCTTATCGAATAAAATTGTGTAGCCATTCAAGATAGAATCTGGCCCATGAATGTGCAAGACTGAGTTTATCCCAATGAAGTGCATAAACTATAGGCAGGATGGATGTTTGATCTGTAGTAGAGTGAAGTTCCCAAACGATGTTGGACACTTTCGATGGGAGTAACGATACTACACCCTGTTGAGTTGTTTGAACAGGAATCATATTGCTCTTCACATTTATGATCCATCCATGGTACTCTAGCTCAGGGGTGCACAAAGTGGGGGGCATGACATCCGGGGGGGGGGGGGGGGGGCACGTTGTCAGCAGAGGCCCCGCGCTCTTCCCCATGGCATTTAAATTAAGTGCTGGGGGATTGCGTGAGGCCTCTGCAGTGTCTCCTTCCTTTTCTTCAGTGACGCGCCGCCACGGCAACGCGGCGTCAAATGAAGCCATGGGGACGCGTCGCCATGGCAACACGTCAAATGACGCAACAGGTCACGTGAATTTAGGTAAGGGGGGGCGCGGGCACAAGGGCTGGCAGGCAGCGCGGGGGGGGGGGGAACAGCGCACCCCTGCTTTAGCTCATTGCGAACCAACTGGATATGAAGTTGTGACAGGTGTTCTGAGGAAACTTGAAGTGTCTGACCTCTACGCAAAAGCGGAGGAATTTGCGATGAGTTCGGTGAAATCGGGATCACCTTTTTGTACAACTGCCATGACTGCCCTTAAACTAAAGAAAAATGCGCCCAGAGTCCAAATATAAAGTTCAAAGATTTCACTGATAGTATAAAAATGTCGGGTCAGTATTGTCAGCTAATTTAATGACAGAATAAAAAGTATGACTGCAGATTTACTATAATTTGGAGGACCCACTAATCCTCTATAGTATGGACCTAATGATCAAAAACATTGCCAGTCTGTCCCCCAACTAGCGTAGGCTTCCCAACTGGGGACTACAAATCCTCAGGAATTCTGCTTCTTCAGCACGCCCCCGCTGAAGCTTGATCTGGGCCGAGTCCTGAAGAATGGCTGGAACGGTTGAGGCTGCATATCATAGTTTCTGTTAAAAGGTCTGGTCTGTAGGCTCTGGCCTCCTGAAAACTACGTTTTGGCGGTCTCAGAAAGGATCTACCAGACTTGTTTGTTGTGGCAGGAATTGGCCCGTTGGGCTAGAAAGCTTGGTAAGGATGTCATCCAAAGTGTCTCCAAAAAGATAAGAACCGTTATAAGGCAGGGAAACCAACTTTAATTTGGAAGATGTCTGGCGACCAAGACTTCAACCACAGCACCCTTTTGGCTGCTACCGCATATGCTGAAGATCACGCGGTAAAGCCAGGTGACGGACGTCCATGAATGTGTCACGCAGAAAATAAAATGGTGTCTTTAAGGCTAGAAAAACCCTGCAACAAATCGCTGTCTGAAAGTTCCTGCTTCAATTCGGTCTACCAAACTGGAGATCCAGATTCTCACTATGCTGGTCATGGCAGTCATTGGTTTCAAAGTTTCCAGGATGGTGTACTAGTTCCGTAACACGCCCTCCATAGGCTCTTCGAGAGGAACTATCCCAACGGATGGTTGTCTGTCTTGCTATTTGTGCAATCACTGTGTTCACCTTACGAGGATGACTTTTTCCAGGAACGGGTACAAATGGGTAGCAAAGCGTCTAGTCGCATTGTCACGTTTTCAGCAAATTTCCATTCGGAACATTGTCTTAAAGCAGCAGTCCAAGCCGTCTTTAGTACGTGCATCAATACAATCCACACAATGATAACTAATTAGTCAAGTTGCCAATCGATCCGTTCTCCTGTGATCGATCGGGGAAGATTCGGCTAGGGGGTTCACTAAATGGCAGTCAGCAGAAGAGGACAGAAGCTGCTAAGTTTTGTGGGGAAGATCATGTGACCAGGCAGTCACTAGATGCAACTGGTGCACTGCTAGAGAGAGGGCAGGGCTCAAAAAAGGATGTGCCAGAGCCTGTTTCAGAAGAGGATGGGGATATGATTTTGTATATTGTTGCTATAGAAACAAAAATGCTTGTTACAATACATTAAAAAGGTCTTTCAGAGTGGCTTAAAAAAAATGATACAAGTATTTTCCTCATAGTACAGAACAAATTTCTTTAAAAAACAAAAACAAAAAAACAAACACATGTAGGATATTGCTTGGTCTGCAGCTTTAAATGGAGCTGTGAACGGGGAAGAACCTAGACACCTTCCTGGAGCCCAGAAACGCTGTATACAAGTCCCAGAGCTCCTCCTAAGGATCCTCAATGTGGTGTGCATGTTTTTAATCAATCTTTCAATGGAATGCACTGTGAATGACCCACGCTCTTCCTGGACCTCCACGGAGGACTCCTCGCCCAGTTTAGAAAATGCCAACTGATTCTGAGAGTCCAAGAAACGTATCTTCTAAATCTACCGACACTTGAGATTTGAAACCTTTGAGATTACCCGGGATCCCAATTTCTCAAAAGACGGAATGTGAGATTTTCGTCCAGTCAATTAAGCTATTTAACGGAGAAGGTATGTCTTCTGGCATAGTTTTTCTGACGTAATCAGTACACGACCTTTTAGGGTGATGGGCTGGTAACTTGACATCACGGGTTGCACAATATTTTGATGCTTCTTTCTTGAGCTTCCCAATCTGGAGTGTCCACCTGCATCTGCTCAGATTTATGGTCCCCTGAAGCAGATGGAGGGCAGACATTGTTGAGAGTAGTAGTGCCAATATAGCTACTGGGAAGAGCAGACTAATAAGGCAGAGGTAGTTAGCAGTGTAAAGCTTTCCACAATGGGGTGTAAGCAGGCTGCTAGTTGCAGGGAGTAAGTGCTTGGAAGGCTGTGTTTCAGAGGCAGATACTACTTGTTCAAGCTGCGGAGAAGCAAATAAAAATCTGTGTAAAAACAGAAACTGCAACAAAGATCAGTGGCAAAGGGCACCTTTTAAATACCTGGCTGTCCTGGGAGAAGCGCAGGGAATCACTCAGTTTTTTCACATATGGCCAATTTTTCCACCAGCAGCAGGCTCCTTACAGAGAAGCGCGGTGAATATATATATTTGTTTTACCTTTTCTGTTGGGTCGAATCAAATCCCTAAGCAGCACGCTTCCATTTGCACCATTATTAGGGTGTGATGGACGTATTTAGCCAATCCCCCTGTAACTGCTAGTTGAGCAGCTTGTGGGAGGTTAGTCCCTCCTTCTCAAGGTATATAATCTCCTAGTAAGGTCCCTGTAAATTCACTTTTCACTTTACTTGCCTACATGTAAGCATCTTTACTGATATATACCAGTTTTTAACTGCACTAAGTTACATACGCTTATGCTTCATTTATTAACCCCTTCAGGGTACATTTCACAGAACATTTATATGTATTTAGCACAGGGATCTGCTACTGAGACTTACCTTGACTTTGGTTTGCAGGCTTGTCATTATTTGATCAAAGGATGTAACCAAGTCTCCTTTGTCTTACAGACTTAGGTTTCACCATGTATAGTTATTTTCCCATTTATTGATAGCCCAATGGGAGAAGCGCAGGGATTCACTCTGTTTTGTCCTGCCATTGCGCCTGGGCCATGTGGTGGAGGCTGCGGGAGGGGAATCCTGCGTCTCTGACCACCAACGGAGCAGCCCTGTACCTGGCTCCTAATAACTCTGCACAGCCAAAGGGCGCCAGGAATGTGACCCTGGCAGTGTAGGTGGTCCTTCCCTAGTGAACAACTTAAGAGCAGCCAGTTGGAAAGCAGGTAAGCCCAAGCTCCAATTTTCCACAAACATCAGTGGGGAGAATATACACATCCTTTCCCCAGCTTAGGTAGGACAAGAAAAACGGGCCAGGGAACAGGCCGCACCTCCTGTATACCTGCATCAGAATTCATGTCCTACCCCAGCTAGGAGTTATATTCCAGCTATATTTGGCTGCCATAGAGGACACTTAAGACATTTTAAATATAAAAAAACGTTTCCATCGGAAAAGAAGATTTATAGATATTTTAAAGGGCTCCACCCACCTGCGTGCATCTTTTTCAGGGTCTCGTAGGTGAAGAAGCTGAGCCCGGCGTACGGGATGACTCCAAGAATCGTAGGGTTGAATCCTCTGTACAATGTTTTCAGACCCTCTTCTCTCGACATGCGCATGAACACGTGGATGATGTTGCAGTACCTGTTAAACGGCAGTAGGCAAAGCGGACCATAATTGGCTTAATCCTAGTGAACAACTCTTTGAAACCCTTGATAAGACTTGCATGCGTCTATGATTAACCCGTTCTAAACCCTGTATAAAAGCTTGCGAGATAAACCCTTTCAGCTATTTTTCAGTTAACTCCTTCAAGTGCCAGAGAGGCTTGGTGCTGAAGTGGTTAATGACTTAACTAACCATTCTCTAAATCTTTGTTTAAAAAAAAATATATATATATATATATTTACTTGTATTCCTTAACTTGTTTAAAAAGGTGCAATACCTGCCGTAAGACAATTTTGAAAAGAATTTCGGAGTGTCATTGTCTCCCTTAAACAAATGTAACTGTTTAAAGCAAAAATGTGTCTAGTTTTTTCTCTCTTTCTTTTTAAATGGATTACAAATTGCATTTCTGAATAGGGAATTGTTTGCAAAACAATTGTGTTTTTTTTTTTAACCCTTAGCCCATTCTGTCGTTATCAGAGGTAATAAAGGGGAATGGGAGAAAGAGAGGGCTTTGCCTGTGCAAAATCTTTTTGAACACCGTGCCATAACACAAAAGGAAGCAGCCAGAGGAAATCAAACCTCTCCTAAGTCTAAGATCACCATGTTGACAAACTAAGAGATTTAACAATAGTTTTAGATATTGGTTAAAAAAAAAAAGGCAATTAATCACACAGATGTGACCCCTTAAACATGTCACTGCATTAAGTTACTTTGGTACTAGGAAGGATTTGCATCTTCAAAGAGCTAATCCCTCCAGCGTGTCTCTTTCATATCATAGGGGAATGTTCCCTGAAAGTTGAAATCATACATCCTTCTTTATACCCTGCTGGTAATGGGTTTGCCCGGAATCCTTAAAGTCTTATTTGCACCCCGACAGGTGGATTATTGAACTGCTGTTCAGATCAATCCGCCCTGAACATGCAAGCATTACAAATAAATAACCCTGCTTAGTATTTAAACATTTAGTTTGGGGCTTGGAATTAATGAGCGAGTTGATTAGTGGGGGAAGCTCCTCCCCCCCACTCCAAAACATTGATGCTTCCAGGTCCCAAAAAGCAAAGCTTGAGTCAGTGCTGCACATGGAACAGTTCAGACTCCTGAAACCTCCCTTCTGGCATAGACGCTGCAGCTCTCCAACTCACATTTCCTTTGGCGTGACTGCCATACGAGCGCGCACCAAGTCCAGCGGGTAGGTTACCATGGTGGCCGTCGTACCAGCAAGAGAGCCTGCAAGGAGCCGTGGGACGGGCGTCAGAGCGCTGGAGTAGAGAAAGGACACAAGTGAAATAAGAGGAACAGTTACACAGCTCCAAACCCATCGCTTTTATAACATTACCTAATATATAAAGGACGATCTAAAATATGCTAAGCCCCAAGACTCACTAAGGTCCATTTGCTTGTACAGGGTGTAAAGGGACATAGCATCACCAAGTGTCTATAGGATGCAGCACACCAGACTTAGTTTGTCAATAACATTCAGTTTATTTATAAAAAAAATAAATAAAAAAGTTTTGGTATTTTACACCACTTACCAAATATGGCTCATGATGTATTGTATTTCTTTATTTATATAGCGCCATTAATGTACATAGCGCTTCACAGCAGTAATACACGTGGTAATCAAATAAATAACAGATAATATAAATAACAGATCATGGGAATAAGTGCTTTAGACATAAAAGTAACATTAAGGAAGAGGAGTCCCTGCCCCGAGGAGCTTACAGTCTAATTGGTAGGTAGGGAGAACGTACAGAGACAGTAGGAGGGAGTTCTGGTAAGTGCGTCTGCAGGGGGCCAAGCTTTATGTATCGTGTGTTCAGAATATCCACAGTGCTATTCATATGCTTCTTTAAGCAAGTGTGTCTTAAGGTGGGTCTTAAAGGTGTTACAAAAATGATGTTTGTAATCTCTATTGCCCTCCACCCGTGGGTGTTTGGCTGATGCTGACAGCTATTAGTTTGCATGGAGAAGGGAGGGAAGGTGTAGAAGAGTGGTGGAAATATGACAATACGTGTGACGAGAGGACATGTGATGCATGTGAAGCTAGTGTGCAAACTACATCTACTGTACAAAAAAACCTTGTGTTGGTTAATTCCAAGTGTTTTATTTATCCTTAGCCCACCCTGCTCATATAAAAAAAAGTGTCAATAATAAAGATAAGGAGGGAGGCTTTGCCTGTGCAAGTCATTGCTAAACACACAGTGACAGGCAAAAGGAAAGAGTGGGGGGGGGGGGGGGACTCAAACCCCTCCCAACGCTCAGCTTCCCTTGTTTACTAACTTTAACACATTATTTAAAATGATTTACAGGCTTCAGCTTTTGAGAAAAAAAACAAACAAAGCATGAATCCCCCGGAGAGAACACTTTAAACATGTATCTGCCACTAGCACACTTTTGCCCTAGGAGCAGAGCTGGCATCTCCTCCTGCTCATCTCAGTCACGTCGTCACACGACGCCACAGAGAAGCCAGATAGAAGGTAAGAGGCACTTGGAGGCCTTCGCACCCTCCTCGGCAATCAGTTTACCTGTTGTGGGGTAAGAGCACAGGGCCTTTGTAAGCATGGGGCTTGGTGCGATGGCATCGCCATCAAGCAGGCCCTGCCGCGGAGTGACTGACCCGTTAACGTGTCCTTATGATTCACCTGGTACGGCACTGGCCCTGGCACACCCGGGGGGGGGGGGGGGGGCCTTATGTACCAGGTAATTCTAAGGGGCGATTGGGTCAGAAATAGAAGTGGGTAACAGTCGTGCTTCAGGAGTACCCCGGCACAGTAGAGGTTAATACATAGTTGCTATATTGTGCATCTGCAAAACTACAGTGAGACGGCATCTGCATAAAGTGTCCCCTTTGCACCACTGCGCCTTGTGACAGGCTGACCTACGGCTCTCCAGTAACTCTGTAAGCAATTAGCTTCATGGCTGGGATGATATAATATGTAACCGAGTAGAGTGCAGAAGATACTGTAGCTGCTGGTCTGTATTTTTCCGACTAAGTTTTAGGGAGATTTCCTTAAAACTCAGTTTTACTTTTAAAGGGTCAGCCCCTGCTGTGCTGGGAGTCAACTAAAGACACGGACACGTTTAATAAAACTAAATTAGACAAGTATAAGTACTTTAAAATATATATATTTTTAACAAATTTGATAAACAAAATCTCTGGAAGATGTAATGTATCTTGGTGGAAACAAAAGGATAGTGTCAGCTCTTTGGGGCACTTTCGGAATGCCATGTACAGCGCTGAGTACACCAAGAAAACAAATAAGAATTGCAAGACCTCAATCAGAGAATCTAACAAGGCCCTAGGTCTCTCTACGGTCGTTTGTGCATGTCAACTAGATACAGGGAGGGAAGCAGACGTTAGAGAGGTCAAGCTCTGAAACTGGAGGGTGGGAGGTTCAGTGGAAATGTGACGAAGTCTTTCACAGAAAGGGCAGTGGATACGTGGAACAGCATCCCAGCGGGGGCCACGATTGTGGGAGGAGAGGAATGCTAGCCAAATGACTGGCAGCGACGGGGGGCCGGCACGTTGTGTGCAGATTCTGTGAGATAGATACAAAAGGGGTTTCTAAATATGACAGAAACCAAAAAGGATCCAATAGTCAGAGGATTCACGGCGGGTGGAAAGGTCAGACTGGGTGTAGCCAAGGGGTCATCATCTGCGGTCAGTCTATGGTTGTACATTTAATAGCTTCTAGCCATTACTGCAAAGAGAACAGCTCACTCACTTTCCCTGGAAGCCGTAATAGCTGCCAAGTAGCTTTTTGTACTCCTCGTGAGCACAGAATTGGATAGCGGCATACGGGATGACCCGCACCATTGTGGCGGAGTTTCCCCTCCATAGGCTCAGGAATCCATCGTTGAGGTAGGTGCGGTAGATTAGTCTGTAAGCTTCCTGCCGGGGAGAAGAACAGAGGAGATGGCAAAAGGGTGAGAAGGGAGGTGAGGGGGAGGGGGGAAGGAAAAACATGCTGAAAAATGGAAGGGGTTAGAAAATCAGGGAGCCCTTTCTCCAACCACAAAAATGAACCACTATGGAGCCAAAAGGCATAAAAAGCATTTTTGGAGCAATAGGAGTTATAGGGGGAGGTTATATGGAGCAATTGTAGGAGTTATAGGGAGCAGTTATATGGGGCAAAAAGAGTTATAGGGGGAGGTTATATGGAGCAATAGGAGGAGTTATAGGGAGCGGTTATATGGCAATTGGAGGAGTTATAGGGAGCAGTTATATGGGGCAAAAGGAGTTATAGGGAGCGGTTATATGGAGAAATAGGAGGAGTTATAGGGAGCGGTTATATGGAGAAATAGGAGGTGTTATAGGGAGCGGTTATATGGAGAAATAGGAGGAGTTATAGGGAGCGATTATACGGGATGAAGGAGAGGCTCAGTGAGTAAAAGTCACTGACTGAAAACAATGACCGAGTTTGAAGCAGGGGAGCCTGGTTCAAATCCCAGTGTTGGCTCCTTGTGACCTTGGGCAAGTCTCTTTATTTCCCCGTGCCTCAGGCATAAAAGAAATAGATTGTAGCTATGGGGCAGGGACCTGAGCCTGCAAAGATTCTATGTACAGTACTGAGTGTATGATCAGCACTATAGAAGAAAAACCTATTCTGGAGCAATCAGATTTATAGCAAGTGGTTATATGGAGCAGTAGGATTTATAGCGAGTAGTTATATGGGGCAATAGGAGGATTTATAGGTAGCAGTTATATGGAGCAATAGGAGGAATTAAGGAGTATTGGAGGAGTTGTATGGCAATATAGGAGTCAGGGAGAGGTTACATCAGCTGAAGAGAACTTTAAAAGAGCAATATAAAAAAATACTGTATGTATAGTTTCAAAAGTGAAGGTTAAAAAGTTACAAAACGATCAATTCCTTTTAGAATGAAAGCAAATCCTAATTTTATGTATAATGCATGGTCCGCTGGGTTGTTTGGGGCCTCACCTTAGCAGAAAATCTGTTTGAAGACACTGGAGGAGAAACAAGAAGAGATACGTTAGCGCTAGTGTTCTAAATCGGTGCTGTATGATCCATTAACCCCTTAAGTGCCCCATGGCGCTATGGCAAAGTCAATTGACCTTATGACGAAAAACAAAACAAAAATATTTCTGGTTGTAGCAACCTCAATTCTCATTGGTATTTCGGGCAGATCACAGTCATGTGATCATGACCCAGGAAGTCAGTGGCACCCAAACCTCCCGGCACCCAAAGTGTTAAAAAGCAAAAAGGTGTTGTAAACACGAGGTCGGCCTACATATCAAACCCCCCCGGTACTGTAAAACGATACAGAAGGCAGTCCCTCCAAAATAATTAGCAACTTCCGCTCCAGCACCTCTAACGGAAAAATAAAAATCAAGTCCAGACTGCAGGATATTAGTATTTCTTAAACCATTTTGTTTGGAGGGATCAGTACAGCCGCCTGGGCTCCTCCATCTGAAAGTTACCTTGGAATATGATTTTGGTTCTGTCCAGTGGTGCCACTGCTGTTTTGGCCACTGCTCCAGCCAGCGCTCCGGACATCAGGGAGTTAAGCACACTCTTATCATCCTTATGTACCTTGAACAAAACAACATGTTGCCTCTTGTATGTATGTTATAGATATTTAGAAATGTTCTTTGTTCAGCGCCAACAATGTATGCAATGAATTATAAATTAGATCAAAGAACACAGGCAATTGCATTGCAAGACATGCAAACATACAAGCACATGATGGGAAAGGGAATCCCTGACCCACAGAACTTGTAATCCAAGTGGGCTGCTGGGAGACAGACCGGAGGGGAGTAAATGCAGTGGGTGGCAGTGCCTGGCCTTAATGGTGGGTAAGGGACTCTGTGGCAGTGAGAGTAAAGGTCACAAGTCAAGGCTACTGAAACGCTTAATACAGAAGGTGGGTTTTTAGGTTTGACGTAGGGGGAGAAGGTGCTTTGGTGTATACCGTGTGCAGGAGTTATACAGGTGAGGAGCAGTGAGTGAAAAAAGGTTTTAGGTAAGAGAGCAGTAGAGGTGGAAGGGGTGGAGACCAGCAGGGAAAGATTCAATCTAATAGAGGTAATCACCATTCATTCTACAAACCACAATTCTTTAGTCCAAAATTCATATCACTTGCATTAAATCCCGCAAGAGTGTGTGTTGTGTGTGTGTGTGGTGAGTGTGTGACGCCAATAGTACAATTCTGTATTGAAAATAAATCCTTCAGCTTACACAATAAGTGATACACACACATTTAGAAAGTCTAAAATCAACACAGAGAAACAGGTCTCTCAGTCTTTGGTACCGTTACCCGGTCACGCTCCGGTGTCCGAGCCTGTCAGCAAAAATCCATGCATAGTGCAGCGTTTTCCATCGTCTGACGTCACCAAATGGAGGCCTCCAAGGAACAACAAGACTACAGTGAGCTCCTCCAAACTCACAAGCAAAGTCTTCCGCAATGAACCCTGCGCGTTTCGTGGATCAACCACTTCCTCAGGGGAAACTGCTCAAGGCGAGAAAGCCCTCTTATAAGATGATCTCCCATGGCCACATGCCAAATACTAACCAATTAGGTAAAAGTTCCCTCTTAACAGTAATGAACAATAAACAGTCTAAACAACGTATGCATCACAATCTTCATATACAGAACATGTGCAGTATTCACTTTCATTTTTTTATTACTAATGTATACTTTCCATAAAAAGCACTAGAGAAGATATAATTTTACAGTTGTGTGTATATTGTACCCCTTTCTGCTCTATGCAGTTAACACTGCACATGTTTTGCGATTGTTAGACTGTTTTCCTGACTTACTATTAAGCGAGAACTTTTCCTTAACTGGTTACTATTTGGCATGCGACCATGGGAGATCACCTTATAAGAGGGGGCCCTCCCCTCGAGTGGTTTTTCCCCTGAGGAAGTGGTTGATCCACAAAACGCACAGGGTTCATTGTGGAAGACTTTGCTTGCGAGTTTGGAGGTGCTCGCTATAGCCTTGGCGCTTGGCGCCGCTGGAAAACACCGCACTAGGCAGAGCCTTCTGCTGGCAGGCCCAGACGCCAGAGCGCGACCGGATAACGGAACCAAAGACAGAGACTTGTTTCTCTACATGCGGAGTTCTACTTTCTAAAGGTGAGTGCAATACTTGGTGTAAGCCGAGTTATCTATTTTCAACACAGAATGATACTATTGGCGTTTTCTTGCGCTTTTTGTCTTCACTCCCTGTATTTGAATATCTATCCAGGGTGAGACCAAAAGCCTCTTACCCGGAGAAGCGCAGATCCCATAGAAAAGGGAGTCATTTTCCCAATTTGAATTAGTCAGCTCTACACTGTCGAACTTTTCTCTTGTGGACACAAGGACATTTGGTGACCTTTTAACTTTGGAGCAGTTTGCTCTATTATAGCATTCACTCGATTGGTTATATATTCTCTTTTGAGATCTATATATCTTTTGTCACATGATATTGTGCTAGTTCTTTTTTAGAGCCGATTATCACCCTGGCTTGTGTGCACTCACATTTTCTTTGGAGCACACAGTGTTGTTTTTTTTTTATTATTACGCTCTATTACTTTTCATGTGGATTACTGGGCATATTGTATGTGCTGTGTTTGTCATCTTTTAGAGCACTTCTCCCCTCCCACCCCCCTTTCATTTTGATATTTATAGATCAATATGCCCCCCCCACCCATCCCTTCAAGATCTTCCAGGTACTGAAGAGATATGAACAGAGAGGGGGAGACAGAAGAGACAGAGGTTCTAGGTTGAACCGACACGCTGACCATCTAAAACTTTATACACCTTTTTTTTTTTTTTAGAAGTCCTGTTGCTTTTCGCAGTGATTATTTACACCCCCCTCCAGCCCCCAGTTGGATGGTCTCGGTGACTTAACCCTTTCCCTGCTAGAGGAGCCAGCCGCACAATGCGTTGTAGGCCGCTCTGCCAGCAAATGGGTTAACAGGGAAGTGGTCTGCGGTAAGAAAGGAGAACTCTAGCACAACACACCTGACGAGGGCATGTGGAATTCAGAGATAGCACAGGTTACAAGGTGGAGAAGGCACATTTTCCAGTTGGCCAACCCAGCCTCAAAAGTGGAGCTCGACATAAAAAGCCCTTTGACCTACTTTTGTATTCAGGCTAATCAAGGCACTAGGACACCCGCTGCAGGGCTGCAAAAAGTGATCTCTTCACCCTTTGTCCTACTGAGTTCAAAGAATCCTTGTGACAAAACTAAGTGCTTTGTGTATTGCAGAAAAACCCATGTAAGCAGGTTAAAAGCAAATATTTGGCTTCTCTTGTCTTAAGAAAACATTGCACTTGAGACTCAAGTTTTTGCTCAACCTTTAGCCCACCTTATCCCTGTTACAGGCAACAAAGATGTGGAGGGGGGAGAAGGGGAGCTTTGCCTGCGCAAACCCCTGTTCAGCACCAAGTGATATCAACAAAAGGGAGCAGCCAGAAGAAATCAAACCCCTCCGAAGTATCAACTCACCGTGTTTACAAACAAGATGACTGGCTGCACAAAAGGTTATGATAGAGGCAAGTTTGTCCCTTACCTCAGTCTGTACAGTGGTGGGCAGGATAGCGTGGGCACCATTCTTATTCAACCCCACTTGGCTTTCTTTAATACCATTCTCCATACCAGGCTCCCTCGCCAACTGAGGAAAAGATCCGCTCCTGCAGAAAATATATCAACACATCCTTATCCTATTATCCGCCATGTACACATTCATATTTCCCATACATTTCTCATTCCCAGCAGTTCCACCCAAAACATGTGAACCTGTGGATCACATAGAAGGTAAGTGTCACGTACCCTTCACTATAAACGGGGGCTTTGACCAACATAACAACACGTGTACAGGGACAACAGTCTGATGTTGTAGTCAGACCAGATCCCAGTTTCCAGTTTCACGTTGAGGTGAGAGTAGGACAGAAACCTTAAACCACAGCATTTATAATCCTCAGCCTGAAACCTTCAGGAAGTTTGGCAGGGGCCGTCACTGCTTTATTTTGGGTAACTGACAGATCCTTTGCTCCACTGAGCCAAAAGCCTGCTTTTCATTAAAGGTGAATTCCCTCTGAGATGAAGGCAGATTTATGATCTAGCACCTACTTTTAGTGTTAAATAATTGCATGATTATGTAAGTTAAAGGGTCAATCCATTCTAGGAACAAAGTGCATTAAATCCACTGACATGTTTAAGGGGTTTCATCTGGGTAATTGATGCCTTTTCTTACAACAACAAAAAATACTTTTTAAAAAGTGAGACTTTGAATGGGTTTGATTTCCTCTGGCTGCTCTCCTGTGTGTGACATTACGGTGTGATCAGCAAGCCTTTGTACAGCCAGAGGTCCCCCTCCCCTCCCCTGGCTCTCTGATAAGGACAGGGTGGGTGGGATAAGGTGAAAGAAATCACTTCATTGACAAACACTTTCCCCATTCCGAGGCCCTGAAGAAATTCAACTGCGGGATGGCCATTTAAACACACACACACACACACGCAGTTTTGAATCTCCCTCAGCCGCTACCCGAATATGAACATGGTGGCTTGTATAGTGATGGAGTGTACCTCAATATATCTCTAACCACCCAAAGTTTTGTAACTCGTGGAATTAAAATCAATTTAGGATAGGGGTCATGTATTTGGAGCAGGGGTAGCCAACTCCAGTCCTCAAGAACTACGAACAGGTCAGGTTTTCATGATGTCCCTGCTTCAGCGCAGGTGGCTCAGTCAAAGACTGGGCCACCTGTGCTGAAGCAGGGATATCCTGAAAACCTGACCATTTGGTGGCCCTTGAGGACCGCAGTTGGCCACCCCTGCTTTAAGCTTTACAATGTCAGAGTGCCACCGGGCATCTGGAACTTCAGAGTCATGTGATCACTTTAGGAGCCATCACATGACCGTGCCCCTAGAGAACCTGACCTGTTGGGGGGCGGGGGGGAGGGGCTCCTTGAGGATTGGAGTGAATATACATTCACACACCCCAGTAATATCCTTTGCACTTCTGTTTTCTTACTATTACGCAGTATTGTTTTGTATTTGCAAGATCTTTGTATTAAAGTGTGTTTAAGGGCACGATTCAGTATGGTCCGATGTGGGGAAGGGGACCCCTTCCCCCGATCCGGTATTACTGCCATGTACTTAAATGGCAGGTAAAACATGAATGGGAGGTGTTATACCCTGCACTGGACTGCCCCAAAATCCTAAACTTATATCTGGAAATCGTGATACCACCAAGTGCAATCATAAAGAGAAAAACCTCCACAACATTCAGTATCCGAGTTTATTTAATTTGTCCTTATATTTCATTTTAGACATTAAGAAGGGGGGGGGGGGGATATATATTCACTACAAAGGAAAGGGCAGCTCATTATCATGCCAGCAAACATGGATTTTCTGAATAGCGATCATACCAAGAGGTGTTTCCTCAAACAGATAATCAGGTCTTGCACTAGAAACCGTTCCTTTTTTCGCTGCTAAATTTGAGTGCTTTAAATTCACCAGATTCTTCAGTGAACGTATAATATACAGGTACTAATAGATCGGCCGTGGGTGTATATACAGGTACTAATAGATCCTGTGTGATATTTGGCTTTTACACCATTTTTTTTGTTTTTTTTTTAAACTTCCAGGACTGAAAGGCTGCAATTCATAAGGCTGCGGGGCCATGAAGGTACCTTATGACTTAGACCTGCTTAGTAAATACAACACGTGGTCTGTAATTATGTGTAGCTATCACTGTAAAAGGGGCAGTCCTTCCTAGAGAATTTATGTATAAAATAACTTGAACAAAGGGTCAGTGGCATGATTTCTAGGATAATTGTAGATGTCGGACACCATTTTTTTTTACAACAAATCAGAAAAGTAGACTTAATTCCATTTTTAAAAACTTTGAATGGCTCCACAGTAACAAAACGCCTCGGTGTGTTTTTATTTTGACCCCTTGCAGTGTTGTGTTTGGATAAGTTTGTAGATACTAGGACACAGCGTTCCCAGTGTACCGTGCTCAACTGCAGGAAATCTTTAGATGTCCATTTGAAATAATGCCTCTATATGAGGGAAACAGGGAGACACCACTCTCTACAGATATATAGATATAAATGTGTCTCTGATTATATCTCCTAAAGTATGGGGGAACTGTATTATATTGGTGAGTGTCAGTAAAAAATCTCTGACCTCCCAGTAACACAGAATGTTGTATCCCCCCTGGAGAAAAGACAACAGTGAATGAATAACCAGCCGTAATAAACGGATGGATGTACTCACAGTAGAGAGAAATCCTGTGTAGTGAGTCCCACGGCGTGCATCACGTTTGAGAAAGCAGCAACAAGATATCCTTACGGAAAGAACGGAGCACAGCAATTGCAGTAAGAAGGGGGCTAGATACCCTGTTAAAAATCCTTATTCCATGGTAGAACTCATGGCATGGGATATGTTAAAAGTCTCGAACGCGTTTCGGGCCGTCGCCCTTTGTCACGAGAATACTAAACAGACTGCGGCTACCGCAGCTGATATAGGAGTTCCCTGCTCCATGATTGATGACTTCATCTGCCATTGGCGCGGATCGTCAAGGTATAATCTGATTGGTCCATACCCGGACCAATGAGCTCCTTAGGTGGCGAATGAGTGATACATTCGCAACCAAGAGCTCATTGGTCCAGGGTATGGACCAATCAGATTATACCTTGACGATCCCGGCGCCCATGGCAATGACGTCATCAATCAGCTGGAGGCAGGGAAACTCCTATATCAGCTGCGGTAGCCGCAGTCTGTTTAGTATCTCGTTGACAAAGGGCGACGGCCCGAAACGCGTTCGAGACTTTTAAACATATCCCATGCCAGATGTCTACATGGAATAAAGGATTTTTAACAGCGGTATCTAGCCCCCTTCTTACTGCAATTGCTGTGCTCCGTTCTTTCCGTAAGGATATCTTGTTGTGTTTGGATAATGATGGCAGCACAGGTCATGGAAACTGAGCACAAAACTGAACATTATTTTACTTTAAGGGGGGTGGGGGATTTAAATATTTCTTCGTGAGCCAATTCCAATGAGAATTTGTTTAATAAAAAACACTTTTATTTTCTTTCTTTTTTTTTTACACACTACATTGAACTGAACCTTCACCAACCAAATCTAATCCCGGATGTACTGTGCGGGGCGAGGAGGTAGAAAGAATATGGTCGAGTCTTTTTATGAATAACATTAACTTTTACGTTGATGTATAATCCACAGTCATGCTGACTGATCCTTAAGCAAACTGCATGCTGAATTACCCCCAGAATTAACATATTTCCTTCCAGAGGTGATACAAAAGGAATATGCCCTTAAACGCCCCTTAACTCAGGGATTCTCAACTCCAGTCCTCGCGACCCTGCAACAGGTCAGATTTTCAGGATATCCCAGCTATAGCACAGATGCCTCAATAAGTGGAAGACTGCGCCACCTGTGCTGAAGCAGGGATATCATGAAAACCTGACCTGTCGCGGGGTCTTGAGTACTGGAATTGATTGTTGTGTCCCCCAGTTTTGATGGGGGTTTTTTTCATGTTGAAATCATAATGGTCTTAACCTCTAGCTTCTGGTAACATTTAGACTGCACTGGGCACTAAGGGAGAGCTCAGTTTAGGCTTGTATTATAGCAGGGGCTTGCGCGCACGATGTTGCGCGTGCACGTGGGCCGTGCGTTTTGTGCCTACAGGCCAAACGCTGACGTGCGCGACTGGGAGGCGTGGCCATGACGTCACAAGGGTAGGCCTCACTGCGATTGGCTCACAGTGTCACGTGGCACAGCAGCCGCTCGGAAATAAACATTTCTTTGCATTTCCACACAGCTGCCGCGCCAACGAAGTCTGCCGTGCGCGCCGGCCGGCACTGGATGCACCGTCATAGGGAGACAGGTATTTTTCTTTGCCGAACGCGCTAGTTAGTATAACACAAGCCTTAACCTGCTGGACACTTAATATTTCAAAAGCTCTCTCTCCTGAACAAAAGCATCAGATTAAAGGAAAAAAGTTTTGGAAAGGGTAAAACGAGATTTAATAAAGGTAAAAATAAATAAATCGATCAGTGCGGACTGCTGCTTTACACACAGATGGCTAACACATTAAAAAAAAAAAAAAAAAGGAGTAATGGAAAATAACCATGTAACTGTTGTGCCATGTCCTATCACCCCTCCCCTCCCTCCCTTTTTTCGCCCCTCAATCCCCCCTTCCCAATGTTATATGTTCAGAATTCTGTAATGTTATCTTTTGTTGTTTTATAAAAGAAATACAAATATAAAGTGGGGGGGGGAAAAAAATTCAAGAAGTGTATTTCGTTTTTAGGTTTAACTTAATATAAGTAACAGTTTTATTTTAATGTGGATAGAATTTCACAAATATTTTAACCCTTGCTTTTTCACAGTGACCCGCAGTGTGTGTTGTATGTACACTATGGCAGGAAAGGCGTTACAACGATATAGTTTTCTGTCGGCTATGTGGGACTGTCACTTTAATTTCAGAGGGACTGACTGCATGCTGCTTAAAACTTCCATCGGAAACTCCATCTGGGAAGAGGCCTCAGAGGCCAAGGTGACTGTGGAGCAGAAGAGACAAGGACGTCATGTGCAAATATGAGCTGGACACGTCTTCGATATTACAAGACCGAATGGGAACCCCCTCCCGCCACCACCACCTGACAAACTGGGATTGCAACCCCCCACCTCACAAAACTGCCCGTTTATGCCAGTTACCTTTGTCTCAAGAGTAAAGTCAGTGACTAAATACAATGTCGATGCCTTTGAAGTGGGTGAAACCGGTTTGAATCTCACGTTCTCCACTCTTTTGGGCAAGTCACTGTCTTCCTGTGCCCCAAAACAAATTATAAGCAGGGACCAATGCGTGTAAAATACTATGTCCCACACACTATATTGCAGGCATGGCAGAGGCGTGGTGGACGCGTCACCACGCGGGTTCGCCGTCATTGGCTGAACCGCTCACGTGACGCGGCCATCGCGAAAAGACAAAATAATTTGTCTTTAAAAAAAATCTGCCATGCGATCGCTCTCCATCGCTAGCGCGGTCGCTCTTGCATACTATGGACGGCCTCGTAGCGGTCCTGCATTTTGTTCACGACGCGCGCGCCATCTCGCCTACTATAAAACGCAGCCTAAATTTAGCGCTTTAAGTTTCATTGGGAGACAGCGCGATCTGAAATTAAGTTATTATTTTAAAGTAAAACTTAATTTCAGTGTAAAACCCGCTAGGAGGTGCAGTCGCTCTAGCGGAGAAGGGGGTTAATTAAAAGTCTATTCTAACATGGTGATACAAAATTTTTTTTTTAAACAAATATGACCAAACTAGATTAGCCTACTATATTTGCACAAAATGTAATAGTTTCATTACTGCTAGCTGCATACATCAGGGTCATTCGAGTATTAAACGTTAAAGGCGCATTCCAAGTTAAATGCTCCCCCCTCCCTTTTCTTTTTACATGGGTGGGTTTCAATTCAGAGGGTTTCCGGAGCCGAATTACATTAATTTCAGCTTTGGTGACCCCCTGTTTCCCGAGATACTTTCCAGAGAAGATGCAGCCGACACGTTGCGGAGGTGCGTATCCACTACGTCACGCTGGCCAATAGGACGCCACGTTATTCCCATTGGCCTGCGTGATGTGGGAGGGTTAAACACTCCATTTTGTTTCCCCTGGTAGGGGATGACCCAGAAGCATCTTCCAAGATAGGTATTCCAGGACCCAGAGTGACCTCAGTGCTGAAATTAAAAGAATTCAACTCCCAAGACCCCCTGCTTTCCATGCATGTTAAAAAGTGGTGGAGGCCTAGAAAACATTTTCTGTATGGGGTACTGAGCCTTTAAATCTTGAGCAAGACGTCATGGAATGGCTGTATAGTGTTACTTCATTTTCCAGCTGAGAGCTGCTTAGCATTTTAGCTAAACCAAGAGCTGTAAAAAGTGTCACATTTCTATGTTAGTGACCTGCTGAAAATGTGCATTTAGAAAACAAAAAGTAAAAAAAGGTTTTGACCTAAATTCCAGCATTTAAAGAGACAATCACCCCAAGAAACATTATTTACTTTGTTTTTTTTTACGCTTACCCAAGCAGGGGACGCCCAGTTCCCGAGATATGTGTAGTTTCTTTGTGCTGGCTTTGACAATAAAAAAAAAACCCATTGTCTTGGGGTCGCAAACAGAGTTGCGACTAGGGTTGCCAGGTGTCCGGTAGTGAACTGAACTGTCCTGTACTTGGATACTCTGTCCAGTAAAAAAATGAGAGGTACCGTAATACTGGACATGTGTGTGTCCGGTATTTTCCTCCCTGGACATAGTGACCCGACGCACCTTTCACCATTGAGTCCAGTATTTTTGGAGAAGCCACCTTGCAACCCTAGTTGCAAAGTTATCTTCCAACGACGTCGCAACATTCTATTGGCTGTGGAAACAAGCCCTGACCCTGCGGCCATTTTTTGTCCACTTAGCAAGCATTCACAAAAACATAGGGCATATGCCTATAAATTGGACAGACTTATAGATGTATTCTTGCCCAGAAGACACATTCGGGAAGTGGGGGTCATGAGGTTAGTGGACCACAAATTGGCTCATGGGCCCCCACAGATTCAGGCAAAGTGAACAACATTCATTGTAAGTAGGCGGTGCTGCTGTATGTATCATTTTATTTACGACAGTGTACGCAGCGCTTCGCAAAATGTAAATACAGGAAAATAAAATACAAAACAGTGGAGCTAAGAGCAGCATGTAAATGATAACATAAGGCAAAGTGAGGCCCAGCCCAGACGCTGCTTTAATCCCTTCTGGCACTGAAGGGGTAAAGCCAAGGGACAGAGAGACAATTTAGCTGTTAAGTAAATATAGCTAAACATCTTCTGCTGGTGTTTTAAACGGCACGCAGTACTTCGCAGCACTGAAATACAGGACTTAAGGAAACCCAATAGAAAAAAGGTATAAAGAAGTATAAATGTGTAGTTGGTTAAATAAAGAGCAAACAACCATCAGTCACGCGCCTTCCTATCCAGGGCAGGACATGTAATTAGGATTTTGCAAACTGTTTTAGGTATGCTGCCTCTGCGTCGTTCAAAACTAAGCATGCATATTTTAATGCAAGTGTAGACATGCTTAATGGCACCCGTTCACTAAAGTGCACTAATGGCAATGACATTAGCACCAAAGTGTACCAATGCCAGTGACATGTTTGAGGGGGTCACATCAGGGTGATTGATACATATATTTTTTTATCCACATGTGAAATCTACAAGTATGTTTTCAAGTTTGATTTGGGAGTGGTTTAATTTCCTCTGGCTACTACTTTTTGTCTAATATCACTGTGGGATCAGCAAGTTCTTACTCAGCCAGACTCACACCTCCCTCGGGCGCTGAAGAAATTGAACAGGTAACTAATTTCCCAAAAATAAAGACCGCATCACCTTTGCTTTTTGCATTGAGTTCTTTAGGAAAGCCAGTTAGTGGCATTGCAAAAGGGTCACATCTGGATGTTTAGTAATTTATTTTAATGCAACCTAACACCTATAGATATTTTACAATAATTTTTGTTAAAGTTAAGCTGTAAACAGTGATCTGAGATTCGGGATGAGATTTCCTTTGGCTGCTCTCTTGTCTGATATCACTGTGTATTGAACAAGAGATTGCACAGACAAATCCCCCCTCTTCATCAGCGCTCTGATAACAGCAGGGTGGGCTACAGGGAAAGTAAACACTTGACACACACACCATTCAGATACCCCCAAGAAATGTAATTTGTACCAAATTTCGAGAGAAACTAAGGCAGCCAAGCAAGTGCATTAAGCACAGTTAGATTAGTGTAAGGAAGCCAGTTTAAATTAAAAAAAAAAAAAAAGTATATATTTTTTGATTGTTATAAAAAGGTTGGGTTTTTTGGTGGTGGGGGGGGGGGGGGGATATCACCTTTAACCTGCAATATTACCCATGCAGAGAAATCAGCTCACTCTGTATAATTTACTATGTAATAGGGTTTACTGGCACTCTGGTGTTTGCTAACCAAATAAAACAGGATAGGCAGTTGCATGCCAAGAAACGCTGTCTCCACGTGTAAATAAATCAAGCACATAACTTCATTAATTAATGCAGGGGGTCCCCAACCTTTTTACACATGCAGAACCCTCCAGTTAATGGGATCAGACAGCGAGATTTGCACCGTTATGGCTTTAATCTTCTTGAAAGATTGATTAATCTTGAAAGATGAAATCAGGATTTGTTTTTACGGAACAAAACTATCATTTGACGGAACAGAATAAACCCCATGACTGTGAATGTTAAATTGGAAAACAAGATACATTTTTCAGTTCAAACCCAAGTTTAATGCAGATTCCTAAACAGCCTCTGTAGTGGAGGGGAGTGGTATATAATGTAATGTAGGGCAGGGGTGGGCAACTCCAGTTCTAAATGGCAACCAACAAGTCAGGATTTAAGGCACGGTCATGTGATGGCTCCTAAAGTGATCACATGACCCTGAAGTTACAGATGCCCGGTGGCACTCTGACATTGTAAAGCTTAAAGCAGGGTTGGCCAACTGCAGTCCTCAAGGGCTACCAAATGGTCAGGTTTTCAGGATATCCCAGGTGGCTCAATTATTCTGACTGAGCTACTGATTGAGCCACCTGTGCAGAAGTAGGGATATCCCGAAAACCTGACCTGTTTGTGACCCTTGAGGACTGGAGTTGCCCATCCTTGATGTAGGGGGTAGGTTTGCTTCTTTGGTGTAGGGGGAAGCAAAGTGCTGCATTATAGGGAGCGCACAGATGAGGGGGAAGGACGAAGGGGAGCAGATGACTATACATAAGGTAATGGGTTGAAAGGCAGATGTCTGAATTCCTCCATGACAGACGAGGCAGACTCCCACACATGGGGTGTCAGGGGCAGACCCCCACACATAGGGTGTCAGGGGCAGACCCCCACACATGGGGTGTCAGGGGCAGACTCCCACACATGGGAGGGGGGAGGGCGGCGGGTGTCAGGGTTAGGGGGTGACAGATGTCACCGCCTCGCAGAGAGTGACACGTGGGAAGGTGACACTCACCCCAGTCTCCTCTTGGCCCCGCGGGGTTCCGCTCTCCCGCCCTGCACTGCAAGTCACCAGTTATTCTGACCACAAGCGCAAACACACTCTCTCTTCACTCACCTTAAACCCCGCGCACTCTCTTCGGGCCACCGTATCACTGACAGTGCCAGACAACCACGCCCACCTCGCTCAAACAGCCAGACGCCACACCCCTGAACGTTGCCTAGCAATGGTGCAATAGGATTGTCTGTCAGGTAGAGACTGACAAGCCGACAAACCAATGGGGGGAGAGGGTGTGTGCGCGGTGGCTGGGAAGCAAAGTGATGTGTTGAGTGGCTGTGATTGACAGCTTCAAGAACCAACCAGGAATGTGGGCGGATTTTCTTGTGCCATGTGGCCATGTGCTATTTAGGTTGGGGGCGAAAGGGTGAGCAGAGGTTGCGCGTGCGCGTGTGTGTGTGTGTGTGTGTGTGTGTGTGTGTATATACTGTCTCTATACTTCCTACCTACCAATTAGATTGTAAGCTCTTCGGAGCAGGGACTCTTCTACCTAAATGTTACTTTTATGTCTGAAGCACTTCTTCCCATTATGTATTATTTGTTATTTATATGATTGTCACGTGTATTACTGCTGTGAAGCGCTATATAAATACATACATATATGTATGAATATATGTTCAAAGACAGGCTCGGACAGTCCTGGATTTATACCTAATGGGTGACCTGACTGCAGGTTATCAGGGACATTTATTTTTTTGCTTTAATTAATACATAACAAAATATTTACATATACAAAAAAATCCTTCATTTATTTTAAACATTGACTAAAATGGCAGAAAATGACTACTGCAACGATTATTCTAATTCTATCTAAATTAAAGTTTTTTTTTTTGTTTTTTTAATAAAAAATGATCTCATACTTTTGCTTGTCTAGTCATGGTATCTTTAATAATAAGGCCAGTCTTTGCCACCCACTGACAGTAAAACTGCATTCTACCAGCAGATGTTAAATGGTTTCAGTCATAGCATGACAAGCTGAACTAGGGCAGCTTTTGTCTCTTAATCCACTAATCTGAACATTGCCACTAACATAGAATTTAGGCTACGTCCATTGAGGGGGGAGCCGTGCTGAGCAGCGCTGACGCTGAGGCTCGCCTGCTCGGTCAGGAGCGATTCCATGAACTGGCAGGCGAGCCAGCGCACCACACCACGTGACGCGTCAACGCTAGGGAACACCATTCTCTTGTATCCCATAGCGGCTGGCGCGCCACAGCGTTTAGTAAGTTGTGCAGCCAGGGGGGACCGGGACCGGCTCCGCAGGATTCCCCTGCTGGTGGGGAACTCGCGTGTGGCCGCCCGCGCCGCGGGACCGAGGCCTAAGAAAAAATTGTCTCTTAAAAATTCTGGCCGGCGCCAAAGTATTTTATATTTTTGTCCACCCATTTTTTTATTTATTATTTTAACCCTCTGAGAACATACAATCTATTCTAGGAAAAACCTATCTTCCTAATGCCTCCTCCCATATGTTACCAATATTTTTAAAAAGGTTTGAGAAGTTAAAACATACTGAAAAACCGTCCCAAGGCAACCATTCCTAATCCGCCTTTCTTCCAACGATCCTCTGTACAAGGTTGAGGCGATTACCCCAGATGAGTTCAAAGAATTGACTATATAACGTTACAATCGTACATTCCGTTGGGGAGAAATTAAAACGTAATGTCAAAGTCGATATCAAAAATGTCAATATGTTTCCACTGTGACGGTGAGGGGGTACCCAGGCCAGTAAATAAAGGTATTATGACCGGCTGGTTGCCCCTGAGCCATATTGGGGGATTATAGAGTGCTAGCTCTGCAACCCAGTAATGGCAGTAACACTGTAATTGTATTAAAAATGTCTGTGTGTCCCACCAGGTATGCGGTGGTGATAATAATAATCAGGATTTAAATGTATGTGCTATTGTGCCCATGTTTCCCTGTAACCTGCTCAAAGGAAAAAAGGGTTAAAAAGCAGTAGCTTTCAGCACATCGCATAGCGTTTAGCTAACTTCGGCTGGGAAGGTCCTGGAGCGCTGAGTTTTGCTGTGAGTGCTGCTGGAGTAAAATCATTAAAAAGATTATGCCGCAATTTTTATAAAGTTATATGAAAATTGATGAATGGAAGTCCCCCTCTTTTAATTGTGCTAACATTATAAGAGTTAGGGGGTTTTCATTCAGGCAGCCAGAACAGAGGAAACCCTTAAATTACAAGTACGATCCTTTAGAAGTGTATGGCAGGACATTCCTATGAGTAAGTCATGCATAGGTAACTAAGACTTCTATATGTGCCCCTGAGTTTACATTTGTGACCATTTATTCAGTGGACTTCACTTTGTATGGTTTTCAATCTTTTTTTATTATATTTTTTATATATATATTTTCATCTCTTATTATTAGTTTATATTATGCACATAGATATATATATATTTCTAGATATTTTTTATATTTTTGATTCACAACATATATTTGTAATTCGTTATCAGCTTCATATATGTCATTTAGTCATTTAGTCATTCCGCTTCATCAATTAAAAGGTGTTCCATTTTATATTCCTTATCAGAACATCATTCATATTCCATAAGCACCCATAAGGGGCCATAGAATATTATTATACCCTAATTCTCTAATTTATATTACCACTACACACACAGGCGCAGTCTCTTATATATATTACATACAGAGCTGGACAAATGCGGTCGCACGGGGCGATCGATCTCCTTCCTGGGATGACTCCTCCTCGTGGACGTACATAACCTCTTTCCGAACCAAGGCGATGAGGACATACATTGATGAGAACCTGAAGCAAGGATTCATTCGCAAATCCTGTTCTCCTGCTGATGCAGGTTTTTTCTTTGTGGCTAAGAAGGACTGGTCATTGAGACCTTGTATTGATTACTGGGGGTTTGAATAAAATAACTGTCACGAACCGGTATCTTCTTCCTCTGCTCACCGAACTCTTTGATAGTCTACGTGGGGCAGCAGTTTTTACCAAGCTCGATTTAAGAGGGGCCTATAACCTAGTAAGGATAAAGCAGGGTGACAAGTGGAAAACCGCTTTCAACACACGTGATGGCCACTACGAGTACTTGGTGATGCCCTTCAGCCTATGCAATGCACCCGCAGTGTTCCAGTTCTTCGTGAACGAAATTTTCAGAGACATTTTAGACTCCTCAGTTATCGTATACCTTGACGATATCCTCATCTATTCTAAAACCCTGGAACAACATCATCAGCAGTTGAGGGTGGTCCTTAAACGCTTCCTGAAGAACAATCTCTTCGTTAAATTCGAGAAGTGCGAATTCGAGAAATCCCATCTTTCTTTTCTCGGATACATCATCTATGCCCAGGGCCTAGAAATGGATCCTGCCAAGGTTGCTGCTGTTCTGGACTGACCAGTACCTAAGGGATTAAAAGCCATTCAGAGTGTTTCGCAAATTATTACAGGCAATACATTCAGGATTTTTCCAAAATCGTTGCACCCATCACAGCCATGACAACAACAGGTAGATCATATGAACTGGTCTCCGCAGGCTCAGGCGGCTTTTCTGAAGCTCAAGAAACTTTTTTTCTTCTGCACCCATCCTGAAACACCCCGATCCTTGTCATCCTTTTATCGTCAAAGTGGATGCCTCGGACGCTGGCGCAGTCCTGTCACAGAAGTGAGATTCAGGGTCAGTTACATCCGTGTTCCTTCATCTCTAAGAAGTTTTCTCCTGCGGAACACAACTACGATGTGGGCAATCGTGAACTTCTAGCCGTTAAAATGACCCTGGGGGAATGGAGACACCTTCTTGAGGTAACCGCCGTACCAGTCATGATTCTTACGGACCATAAAAACTTGGAATACCTCGAGGAGGCACGCAGGTCAAACACTCGCCAGGCTAAATGGGCACTCTTTTTCACTCGCTTTAATTACGTGATCTCCTCCCGGCTGGGTTCCAAGAATGTAAAGGTGGATACCTCCTCCTATTTGGATCCTCCGACCTGGTGCCTAGGGCCCTGGGTCAATCTTCATGAAGAGTTCGGTCAGGTAAGGCTGTAGATTCTCTGCTGTGACTCCCTCTGGGATATTGCTGATGCGAATATTCTGTCTCCTCTCTCTGTTCTCCTGATCCTCTTGGCCTTCCTTTAGTATCCTGATCTCTTCATTGAGCTGTAGTATCTCGTCGTCGGTGTTGGCCTGTATTTGGAGGGACTCCTCCATTTTATTTTCCAGCTCTGTGGTGCATTGGGTCAGGGAGGCGATCTCTTTTT
Source organism: Ascaphus truei (assembly GCA_036426205.1). Taxonomy (NCBI): domain Eukaryota; kingdom Metazoa; phylum Chordata; class Amphibia; order Anura; family Ascaphidae; genus Ascaphus; species Ascaphus truei. The sequence continues at coordinate 58,036,060 of CM071573.1, read as the reverse complement.
TGATGATCTGCACTGCGCAGCGGAGATCCGCTTGTAGGGAGTGCTGCAGGAATTCCTGCATTGTCCTAAACAGCTCTTCCAGAAAGTCCCTGGTGATTTTGCTTACTGCTTTCCTGTTTGTGCTCTGCTCTGTTGGCACATGTGCTGCGGCCTCTTCACGGTCACCATTTTCTGGTGTTGGAGCCGTTTGGTTCCCTCCAAAAAAGCGTGATGCTTCTTCCGGCGTCGCTTTTTTACATTTCACGGGCATGTTTGAAGGTGGGGGTGCCCCGTCTGTTGCCTTTTTTTGTTGAAAAATGTGGGTACATTTATATCTTTTTATCCGTATTATTCAGGAGGGTCCCAGGAGCTCCCTCGTTAGCTTCCATCCCTGGTGTCGTCCAAGTGGCGAGTCTCGGGTGTTTTAAAAAAAAAAAATATGTAGTTGGGGCTGGGTGAGGAGGGGTTCATAAGTATTTGGGGCTGGGTGGGGGTTATATGTATTTGGGTCTGGGTGGGATTTTTTATGTGTATTTGGGGCTGGGTGTTTTATTTTGTGTGTATATTTGGGGCTGGGTAGGGGTTTGTATGTATTTGGGGTGTGTGTTTTTTTAAATATGTATTTGGGTGGTGGACAGGTTTTTTGTATTTGAGGGTGGCGGGGGTTTTGGTATATGTTTTGTGGGGGGGGATAGTGTGTGTAGGGGGATCAGGGGAAAAGAGTGTGAGGGGGGATTAAGTGAAAGTGGGGTAATTGATGGAGGGGGAGAGTGAGAGGATGTAAGAGAGGTGGAGAGGGAGTGATACGGAGGGGAGAGAAATAGATGGGAAGAGAGGGGGAAATGGGGGGGTTCGCAAGATTGCCGACATTGGGGTTTGGGGGCCCGTTGGTAACTCTGGGCCCCGGAAAATCTGTTTGCGGCCCTGCTCTTCTCATGTCCTTCTAGAATCTAACCTTCTTCTCCCCTTATATACTGTCCGTGATGTCATGATCCCATGACAACACAGGGCAGGGATGGGGGGGGAGGGGGCATTACACACTAACTGTAACACCCTCATAACTGCAACAGTGCTAGTGGCAACAATAGTTACTATGTTTGTGATGCAACAGAAACAATTCCATCAAATCTATGTTTGTTTTGCTCACAACTCGCTGTTAAACTGTTGGTAGTGTATACAGAGTGGCAAATTGTCGCATAGTGTATTATGACAGCAATCGGTCACGGTGTGGGAACTAGTTAGGATTGCTTAGTGCAGTGGTTTCCAACCTTTTTTTGGTTAAGGAGCCCCATGTAAACTTCTGAGAAACCCAAACCTCTCTAATAGCACATCTGAGATCAGATTCATTGTAAGGAACCCCGACCCTCTCTAATAGCGCGCCTGAGATCAGATGCATTGTAAAGAACCCAAACCCTCTCTAATAGTGTCTGAGATCAGATGCATTATAAATTCTTATGTATTTGTTACAATTTTAAAATGACCTGCACTGCCTCGATGAACTCTGCAGGTTTTGTTTTAGTTGTTGGGCAATTTGTGGCAGACTTGGATGTTCTATACCCCTGATAAGCTATGTGGCTAGTAGACTCAAATAGGCTATTGCATAATTGTCAGTGTCGCTGTATACTATTGTCTGCTCTATAGGAATGGACAGGTGAAGGTAGTCACTAAACGGAGAAAGGGAAATCATGGTTTCTAATAGTAGCAAATGAAAAACTGCTTTGCTAAGTGTGCATGTATCAGAGTGCAGTGATTGCTAGCAAAGTGACTCTACTGTATACAGCACGGTGCGTGTCTGTGTACTGCCTAGGGGTAAGCTGCTTGTCGCTGCCTAATCTAAGATGTCTGGGGAGAGCACTCTCAAAGTCTGGTGCTCTGTAGTGCAGATAGTCAATATCCTTGCTATAAATAAATAATATAGTATATTAATATATACAAAAAAACAGGTAGCGCTAACCGCAATGTGTGTGGTGTAGTAACTATTACCTTATATATTAATTAAAACTATACATAAGGGGCTGCCTAGGACACAAAGCCTGACCCCCTGGTCAGGAAAACAGTATGGACAGGGAATAGTTCCGTGGGCGCCTATAAAATTTTACCACTATAAAGGATATACGAAAACCAAGCCTGTTGGTTGTGAAGATTGTTGATCCTCACGGTGGGCTTGAAAACAAAGAGAAAGCACAACACATAGCGTAATACTGTTGAAACATTAAACAAACAATATATAAGACAACATATAACAGCTGAATACTGAAATGGTATTTTTAGGACAATAAAATCATTTAATAGCAATTAATATTTACTATAATGCACAATTTGCATGGACATATAGATTTAAGCAATTAAAAATCTGAATAGGTGGTTCAACTGCTCCGTAGCACCAATGTTGATGATAGCAATGCCTACTCACCAGATGGAATAGGTTTGCAGGCAGTGGATATTTTAGAGAGTATCCCCTCTCATCTGTGTGCTGCTCTCTGCTTAGCTGGCGTCTCTGTCGGCTCGTGGGTGCAGCTCATCAGCAGGGACTCCTGCAGCTCCAGGAAGCACGTCTGAGCAGATGGAACTCAGCTGCAGCTGATTCAGCACGATGTCAGCCACGGACCACCGTGAGCTAGTCTATCTGCTGCTCACTGCTAGCTGGCGTCTCTATCCGCTCGTGGACGCAACTTGTCAGCAGGTACTCCTGCAGGGCGCCAAGCAGGGCGCTTGAATAATGGGAAACCGCAACAGCTGGTTCAACTCGTCGGCGGCTATAAGAGATGGTTAGCTGGCAGCTCACGTTGATTCACCGAGGTACGGGGGGTACTACACCAATGTGTGCGGGGCTTGAACCTCCACCCTACGCGTTTCAAGAGCGATCTGCTCTCTTCCTCAGCAGTTGAACCACCTATTCAGATTTTTAATTGCTTAAATCTATATGTCCATGCAAATTGTGCATTATAGTAAATATTAATTGTTATTAAATGATTTTATTGTCCTAAAAATACCATTTCAGTATTCAGCTGTTATATGTTGTCTTATATATTGTTTGTTTAATGTTTCAACAGTATTACGCTATGTGTTGTGCTTTCTCTTTGTTTTCAAGCCCACCGTGAGGATCAACAATCTTCACAACCAACAGTATATTAATATATGCTATAAATTAGTAGAATATACCAATATATCGTCTTAAACACATAATATATTACTCTATAGTCTAGTTCTGCGTAAAGTTAACTGAAGACGGTGATCACTAGCTTTAATGCTTCCCTGCATACGGTGGGGAGCCTCTCTCTAGGCTGCCCTGTGGCTCAGCTGTAAGTCGCTGACGTGACGTCAAAGGTTCCCGACGCGCACATTTTCAGTATGCTCACTTTATCAAAGAGATATTCTGCATGTTCCTGCTGATTGTGTCCAGGTTTTATTGAAAAGCATTTTTCTCTAAAGTGTGTTTGTCACGTACGGCACACCTGTGGGCAAGTGACTTTCATATGTGACAAGGGTTACACACAGCTATCTAGCCAATGTTTCTCCACACATGTTCCCTTGAATGAATATCTCCCCTCAATCCAACACATTTGTAACGAACGACACAGCTGTGAGCACATGACCTACTGTATATATGTGACTAATACATATAGCTAACTAGCTGACTCGCCTTCACCTACGCACAGGTCCCTCGAATTAATAGTGTCTTCCCTCACTCTGTCACAATATCTATCTTTAATCTTCCGCCACCACCAAAGAAATATGAAATATGTAATTTGCAGTCTCTGGTCCCAGTTTATTAAGAAAACTATATACTTAACACACACAATTCTGTTGTAGCAAAATGTATCTGAAAATGTTAGTTACTTTCTACAAATCGTGCAACATTCAGAGCCCAGTCATTACTTATTAAAGTGTAGATTTACTATGCAAAAAGTACAGTACGTGGGTTATAGAAAAAGATTACAAGAACATACAGTATAAAATGCAGACAGATTCTTCAAATAATAAGAACAAATAATGCCACAGAACATGTAACTGGTTCTTCCCAGAGAGTTCACTGGAGTATGAAAGATGAGAATTCACGCATCTGATACCAAAACACACCTCTGTTGAATTTGGACTCATGTCTCAAATACATGGTTTATATTCTAAACTTCCTGCATTTCTAACAACATAAGCCCACCTTTCATCAATCTCTCTAAATTAAATTTTTACGACTTTAAGAAAAAAAAACTTTGACTAAACTTTGCCTCAATATGTAAAATACTTCCCAACTTTGTTTCCATGATAGTTTGACAAACACCACCTTCACTGTTGCATCTGTGTACTTCATATGAAGGCCAGACAATTACATCTGACAACCTACTTTTAATTTTTACATGAAAAAAGATATCTGTCCTTTGCACCTCCTCATCATGAAGTGTTTGGCATCATTTGATTTGTCTCATTGAAACTGTTAACAAATATCTATTTGTTATTCGTGCGAATTGCTATCGGGCTCAGGAAATTAATATCTAGTAACTTTACCCAAAGCTTTGGGCTGACATCTTGACCACACCCCCTGGTATTTCACAGATCACAGATCGATGCACGGGGGGTTTCCTGGTGGTCTGTCTCAGTCGCTGCATCAGTGGGGGGACGGTTGTTCTTCTGAGGAGGGGGGATCCCTAGTGCCTTGAGGAAGTCTCTTGCATCTTCAGGGGCAGACACCGTGTAGTGGCGTCCATTACGGAGCACCACTAGCTTAAAGGGGAATCCCCAACGGTATTTAACCCCTTGGTCTCGGAGGTGGGAGGTAAATGGTCTCATCACGTTTCTTTTGCTCACTGTTAGACGGGAAAGGTCGTTGAAGAGCTGGATGGCCACTCCATCCATCGTCACGGAGCGCAGATCTCTGGCAGCCGCCATGATCCGCTCTTTTGCTGAATAAGCGTGCATTCTAAGCACCACATCTCTGTGCCGGTTTGGGTCTGATGGTTTTGGGCCCAGGGCTCGGTGTGCCCGGTCGGTGTGCAGATCATGTTCAGATAGGTCAGGCACCAATTGTAGAAAGAGTCTGCGGAGGTAGGGTTGCAGTTCCTCATGGGTGACGGTTTCAGGGATGTTTCTGAGGCGGATGTTCTGCCTCCTTTCCCTGTTCTCAAGGTCCTCGAGGGCATTTTGCAAGTCTCGAATTGCGTCCCCACATCTTGAGACCTCCTCGTGGGTCTCGGCCTGGGCGTTGGATACCCCCTCCATTTTCGCCTCTAGGTCCTCCGTTCGTTCCGTCAGCACTCCCACCTCGGCCCGTATGGTCTGGAGGGCTTTCTCTGTGTCCTCCTGAACCCCCCTCCTCATTTTGACTATAAGTGAGTCAAAAAATTCTTTAATCAGAACGGGGGGGTCCATCTCAGGCGGACTATGTCGGCCGCTGCGCGCCTCGTGCTCCGGTTCCTCCTCGGCGCCATCTTGCCCTTCAGGGCTGATATCTGCCAGGCGCTGTGTCGGAGCGAAAAATTTGGTGACTGGGTTTGGGTTCCGTTTTTGAGCCTTCCCCGTCATCTCCCTAATGTTAGTTGCTGGGGTGCGTACCAAATTCGGGGGGTTTGGGGTGGGGGAAAATGCCTATTCTAATAGCTTTTGTGCGAGGGTGCCGGGAGCTCTCTTCCTAGCTAACCATCGGCGGTGACGTCACCGGAAGTCACTCCAATTTATGTATTTTTAAGACAATTTAGAACCAACATTAAACTCAAGTGCCAGGTTGATTTAAATACTGAATATCTCATGATATTATCACAACTTGTTCCTGGTTTTGTGTCAGGACAAGCCCCTGCTTGTGTAGGGTGAATCTTTTTTGTTAGGCCTGAAGTTCCAGGCTGATCTGATGTTCTTTCCATAAAACATTTTGATCCATACTGATCATTCCCGATCTATGGGACTCTGGAGGGGGGGGTGAAATACTTATCAAAGTTGGTCTTAAAAAGGCTTCTTCCTCGGGAGGGGGTATCCGGGCACCGGGACGCGTCCGCGGAGCCGAAGCTAAGTTAAGTCCAGTTAAGTTAAGTTTGATAAGATACCCAGTTTTTCCAAGTTATAATAAAGACTGATACTATGTGCCGCAACACACCGCAATGCATGTTCATGGATCACTGCCGGTGCGAACCACCCCTGGTTGTTCGCCGGCGCCTCAGGAGGTATCTCATGGAAGTAGTCCATGGGAGCCATTTAGCCCCTTGGAGGACAGGCCCACAAACACTGGAACACCCCTTATTCGGGTACCAGATGACTGTCCGACAAGTAGGGCAAGAGAGCCGACTCTGGATCAGCCCAGACACGGCTCTTCTCTTTTTCTTTTTTTTTGCCCCTGCCCCGTCCCCACCTCTCCCTCTCCCGGGGACGCGGGTCACTCTTCAGCAGAGGCTAGGTAAAACCTCGCTACACACGTCTACCTCAGTCCACACACACGAAACTATTCGGCTCAGACATAGACCACCTAATTATTGTATCAGCATAAGGCATAGCCCCTCTATCGATCCCGGTATATGGCTCTGAATCTTTTATCTAACAACGTAAAAGGGTTTAACAACCCTACGAAAAGGAAAGTGGCGTTCACAGATTTTAAAAAGAAACAGGTCGATATCCTCCTAGTACAGGAAACCCATTTTAGCCACAGCAGTACACCCAAATATCTTGATAGACAATTTGCACAATTTTACTTAGCATCAGCTGGGGGAAAAAAAGGGGGGTCAGGGTTATCTTCCATAACAGGGTTCCATTCACCTTAGAAACAATCAAGAGAGATAGCGAAGGCAGATACTTGATAGTGGTGGGAACCATACAAGAACAATCAATAACGCTAGCCTCGATATATGCTCCCTGCGAGCAAAGTCACGACTTCTTTAGGAAATTTTTCCAGAAACTGCACCAGGTAGCCAAAGGACACATAATACTAGCAGGAGACTTCAACCTAACATTAAACCCAAGACTAGACAGGTCGGGTATTGCTAGAAACTGTCGGAAGAAGGTGATAGACGACCTAAAAGCAGGCCTTAAGAAAACCCAGTTAGTTGACATCTGGAGGGAACTCCACCCCAATGAAAAAAACTACACTTTCTACTCCCACCCTCATGACGCTTACAGCAGAATTGACTACTTCTTCATATCTAGTAGACTGGTCCCCTTGGTCGCCCAAGCGGAGATCCATGACATTTCATGGTCGGACCACGCGCCTATAGAGCTGAGGTGCAACCAAATTCGCTCTGATAGACCTGGCGCAAACTGGAAGTTGAATGAGTCAATCCTTAAGATCCCAGATATTTGTGGCTCAGTCGGAAAGAAGATTGATCAATTCTTTACGACTAATTATGGTTCGGTGAGCTCGGATCTCACCCTCTGGGAGGCCCAGAAGGCAACCATAAGGGGCACGCTAATTGACATCGCAGCCCGTAGAAAGAGAGAGCGCAATAATAAGATCGCAGCCCTCCAAGCCAAATTAAATTCTCTTACTTCAAGGCACAAACAGAAACGGGACCCAGGGGTCTTGTTGGAGATAAAGAATACCAAAATTGAACTCAATTTGCTGATGGTCTCTCAGTCTGACAAATCCCTAAGTTGGTCACGGAGGAAATTCTATGAAAAGGCTAACAGGCCAGATCCCATGCTAGCGCGTCAACTACATACTAGACAGCCCAACTATAACATACAGGCAATTTGCCTGAAAGACGGCACCTCCACATCTAACCCAAAAAGCATAGTTGAGGAATTTAAATCATTCTACGAAAATGTATATAATGGAGAGAAAGTGGCACATAGTCCCAAAACCACAAGGACCATGGAAGATTTTCTAGCAAGGTCCAACCTGACGGGGCTGAGCGAGCTGGATAGGGAGGTGCTAGAGGCTGATTTCACATTGGAAGAACTTACCCAGGTCATCACGGACCTCAAGCCCTCAAAGGCCCCGGGGCCTGATGGGTTTTCGGGGCAGTATTACAAGAAGTTCACCAAGAACTTAGCCCGGTGGCTGCTCCGAATGTATAATGCTGTATTAGCAGGAGCCCCGTTCCGAAGCAGATGCTCCAGGCGTCGATATCAGTAATTTATAAACCAGGGAAGGATCCACAGGACTGCAAAAGTTATAGACCAATCTCCCTAATCAACACGGATGGTAAAATTTACGCCAAACTACTGGCCAATAGATTAAGTCATATCCTGCCCAGACTCATTCATCCAGATCAAGTCGGTTTTATTATGGGTAGACAAGCTGCGGACAACACCCGACGAATCATTGATCGGCTAGAAATAGCCAATAATCAGAAATTAAACGTTATGATGTTGAGTCTGGATGCAGAAAAAGCGTTTGACAGGATTGACTGGCCCTACCTAAAACAGACGCTCGGAGCATTTAGCTTTGGTGAAAAGGTGAGTGGGGTGATAATGTCGCTCTATTCTGGCCCCGCTGCCAGGGTCCTCCATCAGGGTTTCCCTTCAAATCTATTCCAAATTAAAAGCGGCACACGACAGGGGTGCCCATTATCTCAAATTACAATGGAACGAAATCAGGGGAGCGTCAGTACCTGGAAAAAATATATACAAACTACCATAGTGTATACTGCTAATAAACAAAACATATAATACGGTAGGGCTCCAAGGAGCAACAGAATGCTAGATTTAAGGATTGTAGTCCATAACCAGCATATGAATTTGGAGAACGATATCCCAGAAGAGAGACAACAGAGTCAAGGATAAAAAGCCAAATAAAATTTATCCGGAAATGGTAAAAGTCAAGGCTTACAAGATACCGGAGTATAACAGGCGTGGGTAACAGGTTCCTTAGGAAACTCACTATTAAAAGGTTTTTTAGAACAAAAGAAGTAGAGCAGAGAACAGAGAAAAAAGATTCAAATGAGAATTGCTCAATTAATACGTCTATAGGAATACCTACTTTAGTCCACTCTGGTCTGAAATTACCCTCTATGTTTTATCCTAAATTTGCAAAGGGTAATAACTTAGAGGTATTTTCAAATTTGATACAAAAAGATTTTGAAAAATTGGTAGAATCAGAAAAAATGTTTGAAAATAATCTAACTAATTCTGAGAGAACAGCTCTAAAAACTTTACAGGAAGATACCTCTGTGGTTATAAAACAAGCTGACAAAGGGGGGGTATAGCTATCTTGGACAGAAAAGATTATATTGCTGAGTCCAATAGGATCCTGGGAGATAGCCACACCTATTTACCTTTAAAAAAAGATCCAACGGCAGACTTTCTAAAAGATCTTAAATTTCTGCTAGATAAAGGTAAAATGGAAGAGGTAATAAACAATGAAGAATATAACTTTTTGTATAGAGATAACCCCGTTAGACCTATATTTTATTACCTTCCTAAATTACACAAGAGTATTTCTAACCCCCCAGGAAGGCCCATAATTGCAGGCATAGATTCCTTAACGCCCCATCTATCCGCCTATATAGATGTCTACTTACAAAAATATGTAAAAGAACTTCCCTCTTACCTCAAAGATACCACTGACATCTTGCGTATCTTAGACAATCAAGTCTGGGAAAAGGGATGGTATTTAGTGACGTGCGATGTCACGTCGCTATATACCTGTATAAACCACAGAGACGGACACGAAGCAGTTGACAGAGCATTGGCCAAAGATTCTAAGATGCCAAATGAACAGGCTAATTTTATTCTCGATGGTATCAAATTCATCTTAGAGCACAACTACTTCTTGTTCGAGGGTACATATTATCTACAAAAGTGTGGTACCGCCATGGGCACAAAATTTGCACCCAGCTACGCAAATCTCCTGATGGGAGCATGGGAGGAAGACTATATATGGTCTGTTGCGGAGCTGGGTGAAAATTTGTGCCTATGGCGTAGATACATAGACGATATCATCTTCGTGTGGAAGGGTGACGAAAAGGGACTTATTCAGTTCACCCATTATCTGAATGACAATTTGTTGAATTTACACTTTACATGTGAATATAGTCAGGAAAAAGTGAACTTCCTAGACTTAGAAATTTTCATTGAAGATGGTCTTATCAAAACCAAGACTTTTTTTAAGGGTGTTGATATTAATAATTATATATCTATGGATAGTTGTCATCACCCTAAATGGCTGCAAAATGTCCCATATGGGCAAATACGACGCATTAGGAGAAACTGCTCTGATGATAACAGTTTCCACAGCCAATCAGCTTTTCTACAGAATAGGTTTAAAGAAAAAAACTATAAAGATAAGGATATAAAAAATGCATTAATAAAAGCGGAAAATTTAGACAGAAAAGATTTGTTGTGTGAAAAAAGTAAAAAACGGTTGAGTTCAAAAAATAACTTTGAGTTCTCATTTATCACAAACTACAATAACCAATCAGAAAAAATTTCAAAGATTATTCATAAGTATTGGAATATTGTTAAAAATGATCCTATACTGGGAGAAATTGTCCCAGACAAACCAACTGTTATCTTTAAAAGAGCTAAAGCCTTAAAAGATAAACTGGCCCCTAGTGCATTGCAAAAACTGAATCCAACTGCAAATAGGTGGCTAACACAAAATAAAGGCTTTTACGGTTGCACTACATGTACGGCCTGTAAATACAGGACGGATGATAAATTTAGTTTTACAACATATGTGACAGGAAAGCGGTTTGGTATAAAACAACTTTTAACATGCAAAACAGATCATGTAGTATACCTTGTTTCTTGCCCATGTGGGCTACAATATGTGGGTCAAACTTCAAGAAAAGTACAAACACGTATACTTGAGCATATTGGGAATATAAGAAGAGGTATTACAACACATTTTCTGTCCAATCATTTTATTCAAAAGCATAACGGAGACACATCAGGTCTTAAGTTTACCGTATTAGAACAGGTGTTACCACACTGGAGAGGTGGGAACAGAATCATCTCTCTGAAAAAGAGAGAGAGTTTCTGGATTTTCACCCTCAAAACACTTGTTCCACTGGGACTTAATGTGGATTTCGAACTAAATGCTTTTCTATGAATGATGTACATTAATCATATGGGTATAAGTTTGTATATATAAGAACTTGTTTATGAAATGTACACTAAAGAGTAAAGAATTTGTTAGATTATGTATACTGTTTCAATCAATACTCATAATGTTTCTCTTTCTCTTTTCCTTTGGAGACACATCAATCGGCGTTTTTCTAATAAGAGAAATATGTGGGGATTATTTTATGAATTTTATTGAGTTAGATGTGTTCTGTTGTTTATTATATATTTTTAGTTATGAGTAAAAATATTATTTTTTATTATTATATATTGTATTAAAGTTTAAATTGTATTTTAATATATTTGTATAAACTTGTGATGAGATCTGTTATAGCGGTGAGTGTAAACAAATTACCCAACTAATTAGACCATCATACATTGTGACCTATAGGGAGAAAGGTCATTTCAATTGGGAAGGGTATAAATAGTATCCTCCTAAGGGTCTACGTCACTCCTGATGAAGCCGTCCACCCTATACGGCGAAACGCGTAGAGCGTAACCCTCAACGTGACATCCTGAGGGAGACAGTCTCCAGCTGATGCTCCGGTGGCGCCAACTGTTCCGTGAAACCCGGAAGTGACGTATCGGCATCAAGCCTGCAGCACAGGACAGATACCGGTGGAGAAGACAGACGTGCAGGAGGTCCACGAGGTCGCGACTCGGCGTTCCATCTAAAACTAACCTGTTACCCACGCCTGTTATACTCCGGTATCTTGTAAGCCTTGACTTTTACCATTTCCGGATAAATTTTATTTGGCTTTTTATCCTTGACTCTGTTGTCTCTCTTCTGGGATATCGTTCTCCCAATTCATATGCTGGTTATGGACTACAATCCTTAAATCTAGCATTCTGTTGCTCCTTGGAGCCCTACCGTATTATATGTTTTGTTTATTAGCAGTATACACTATGGTAGTTTGTATATATTTTTTCCAGGTACTGACGCTCCCCTGATTTCGTTCCATTGTACTTTGAGTGTGGACCCTGAAACAGTCCTACAAGGGTTTGAGTGTTTTTACTTTTATTTATTGCACGGTGAAGTTTATATATTTTTAATATAATTTATTTAATATATTTTTATTGTATTCACTGTTATTTGCACATATAGTGTTAGAGCGCCATCTAGTGTCCTTTATATGTAAGTGCCCATTATCTCCCCTGTTATTCACCCTATGTATAGAGCCCCTGGCAGCGCAGATCCGTAACAACCCGGATATATCAGGGATTACTGTGCATTCACAATCCCATAAGGTTGCCCTGTATGCGGACGATATACTACTGTTGATCTCAAGACCTCTAACCTCCCTACCGAACCTATTTGACCTGTTGGATAAATTTAATAGAATATCAGGATTCAAAATAAACCAAACCAAATCCGAGGCCATGAATATTAGCCTCCCAAAAGAAACCGAAAAACTACTGAGTCTGAACTTTAATTTTAATTGGCAACCAAAGCATATTAAATATCTAGGAGTTCACATCACCAAAGATTACAGAGGCATCTATGAAGCTAATTACCCCAAGCTAATTAAGACACTGAAAGAGGACTTGAAAAAATGGATGCCCCACAAGATCTCCTGGATAGGTAGGATACATAGTATAAAGATGAATCTCCTCCCCCGTATCCTATACTTGTTCCAGACTCTGCCTGTGTCACTTAGACTGAAGGACATACTCTCACTTCAGTCTGATATCTCCGAGTTTATATGGGGAGGGAAAAAACCGAGAGTAAATAAGACAATTATGAAAAAAACCACACGGACAGGGGGCCTAGCAGTACCTTGCCTGGTATCTTATTATAAAGCGGCGCAATTGTGTCAACTCACACAATGGCAGACCAACCCAGCATTGAAAAGATGGGTGGATCTAGAAAAGAGGGCTTGTGCCCCATTGGAAATAGACAATTTGCTGTGGCTACCCAAAACAGCTGTTAAATGGGCTGAACGGCCGCTCTCATCGGTGGCCAACACGCTGTTAGTTTGGGAGACTGCTAAATTTAAACATGCCTTGACCTCGAGACACTACTTGATGTCCCCATTATGGTGCAACCCTGAGTTTGCACCAGGACTAGCAGCATGCGCCGCAGGGCACTGGAAAAAATACGGATATCATAGGCTAAGAGATCTGGAGGGTATACCGAACAAGGTTAAATCATTCGAACAAATCCGATCCGAGAAAAATATCCCACACTCCGAATTCTTCCGATACCTCCAGATCAGAGCGTTCTTCACCAAAAATTCTCCCTACCCGCCCCTAACCCCATTTGAAAAGCTCTGTCTGACGAAAACAGACACGGGGACTTACATCGCAGATCTATGGAGAAGTGGTCGGTTCTGGGAGCTCACAGCAACAACAAAAACTGGCGTACAGAGTTAGGTGGGAAACAGACTTAGGGGAGGAATTAGAAGAGGACGATTGGACGGCCATTTTAGAGGCCACAGCCAAGAGCTCCATATGCACTACTTTGAAGGAGAATGCATATAAAGTATTGATGAGGTGGTACCTCACCCCACTAAAATTATCAAGGTTTGTCACTGGATACTCCCCGCTGTGCCCTAAACAGTGTGGAGAATCGGCGGACCTGTTGCACATGCTGTGGTCTTGCCCTCGGATCTCACACCTATGGGAAGAAATTAGACATTGGATCCAGAGGATTTTTGACCTCACAATTCCCCCGGACCCGTGGCTGTTCCTATTGAATAGACCATGGAAGGGCCTTTCAAAAACAGGTAATAAACTAGTTGCACATTTTGCAACAGCAACGAGGTGCGAGATCGCAGCTATGTGGAAACAACCAGAGATCACAAATATCCCCAAGATTCGGAATCGATTATGGTACATATGCCAGATGGAAAAACTGACGAGTTTGGTCAATGACACTGGCAACAAATATCTAAAAGTCTGGATGCCTTGGCTGGCACAGACAGATATCCCGGGGGTAGAGGTAGCCACAATTTGACAATGATAGTCCCAAGTGCATTCTCGTTCGAAGAGAGCGAATTGGACTACGAGACCTAGCTGAAAGTACATATTATGAGCATTTAGTGTGGTCCAAATGGATAGGAAACACAGTGAACACAGCGGCTTAGTCAGCCACTCACGTGAAGGAGGCAGAAGAGAGTGCCCGCACCTCCCCCCCCCCCCCCCCCCCTCCCCCATGAATTTTATTTTCTTCTTCCCCCAAGTTTAAACTGCCTAAACATACCGGCTGGTATTAAGGAAGATATATTCCTCTAGGATTACTATATGTGCCAGTGGGAGAGACTAAAAGTATCGTATATGACTGTAATACATTGAATGTGAATGTCCATGTTACATGTATCACGATGCTATTTGTACTGAAAATTTCAATAAACTTGAAGTTGCAAAAAAAAAAAAAAAAAAGGCTTCTTCCTGGATGGATTGCAAGACTTCCTCAATAGGACAAAGTCCTATGGAGTCATGCCCCCAGTTTGCTTTGCAAAATTTACAGGCATCTCTTCCTCCTTGTAAGAGAGTCCAGGGGTTAAACTCCCTTAACAAGGCTGAAAACTGCACTGATGTTCGGGTTTCCTACCTGAACTGGGAGGTGGAGGTAATTAAATCCTGAGTGAACAGGTAGAAAAGGCAGTAAGTGGCTGCTTTGCACTGTCCCTGTTTGCAGTCTGTGAGAGGATCACAGACAGAGTGCCCGCTCGCAGGGATCCAGGCTTTGTTGACCAGAGGATTTTGCCTAGCAAAGGTGAGGAACTCAAAGCCCCACACAGCAGAGAAGCTTGCACAAAGAAGGGCAAAAGACTTCCTGGAAGCAGCAGGAATTCTACGCCTGCAGCTGGAGAAATCGGAGACACCAGACCAGCATGTCAGTTAAGACTTTCAGTTTTGGAGTTGGTAACCAGTTTAGTTGGCCAGCTGTCATTAGAAAGGGCCACAGTTATGTGTAGTTAAGTCTCCTGAAAGGAGTAGGTGTTTATTTTATCATTTATTTTGGCCTTAAAGGGGCAGTAGCCCCAATGTTTTAGTTGTCTCCTGGTTAATAAACCAATCCAGTTAAGCGTAACCCTCTGTCTATGCGTCTATCTTACCTTGCCTACAGACTGCTCCGTCACACTCCTCTTTTTCTGAAGACTTGTGTGGACCATCCTCAGCCACCAGGAACTGATTGTGCTGGGCTTTAGCACACATTCTATATGAATGCCTTAACTTAGCATATAAATTGCACACAATACTATTGTTGCATTCACTGCTGTGGTACCCCACATCCTTGCATAGACTGCATCTGACTTTGTGGGGAAATATGCCTTTGGGAGCCACATTTAAAACTGCATTTGGCTGGCCACGATATTAGAATCTTCCCCTTTCATTCCCTACATATAGAAAATTTGGCAAGTGCACCATTAGTATTACAGCTCAACCCTGTTATAACGCGATCTGTTACAACGTGAATCCGCTTATAACGCGATGCAAGCGTGGCACCCAATTTTCATATTTATGAATACTTTACAACACAATTATTGGTATGTTAAATACTTTATTGTACAATGCATACAATTGTACATTATTTCTAACGCGATCCGCTCATAACGCGATGTGATTCTTTGGACCTCAAGCACAGCATTATAAGGGGGTTGAGGTGATTCTTTGGACCCCAAGCACAGTGTTGTAATGGGATTAAGCCCAGTATAACCAACCCCACACTGATGAGACCCATTAAGGTTGAAACAGCTGTCTGTGGGTGGGTTTACTGGCTATGCATCTTAACCCTGGCTGTGCTCAAAGCTGTGACCATGCAGCAAGCTTAAGCCTATAGGGGAACCATGTTGAAGGGTTTTGAAGCAAAAGGTGGCACTGTGTGCTCATTTGCATGTCATTTCCCAGAATCCCTTGCTGCAGTGGAAGTGTGCTGGATGATAATGGTGAAAGGCGGGGTTGCAGACCTGTCTAAGACATGCAAATGAGCATACAGTAATATTTCTATTTGCTATATTAATTACCGGATATACAGTACCAGTACACAGTGAATTCTGTCCTATATCTTGTGCCTCTGTGTTCTCAATTTTTGCTACCAAAATAGAGACAGGAATGGACATCTAAAGTGTCCTTATGACATGCCTAGTATTTGCTTGCTTACTAGGGGCAGATCAGACTGGCCGTTTCAATAGAGTGGCCAGCCCAATGGAAGTGGAACACCATTCACTTCTATTTTCCACCATCCGGGCACCGTTTCACATGACGCGGAAGTGCCGCCAACCCGTCACTGTAATGCAATAGTTCTAGTTTTTTAAATCTCATGGCACCCTTGCTTTTCAGAACTTGCTCATTTACACAATGACCCTCTTCGTTAACACAAATACGCACTCGCCCTCCTTTTCACAAGCACTCGCCCACCCTGACATCATACTCAACCCACTGCACATTTATCCCTTCTCACACAGCACTCGCCTTATTTCTTAATCATAAATACCACATTCACTCCCACCTTCCCTTACTTACACGATATACCTTCCTCTACCCCACAAAAAGCTCTAGCATGCCTCACCCACCCCACAAAAACCATCACACAAGACACCCAAACACAAAGCCCTCACTACTACTTCCCGCAAACCTCAAACATGTCAGCCACATGTCAGCTGTTCAGCGGGTGCGTGCTGCATCGTCTGGCTTCTTGCTCTCCTCAGTGCCGGGCTGATGAGATGTGAAATACAGTCTCCAGGCAGGGCGGGGTGTGCCGGATGAGCAGCCAGCAGAAATGTCCCCCCCATGTGGCTGCAGCACCCTTAGCAGAGGGTCACAGCCCACCAGGGTTCCCCATCACCCTGGTTGAGAAACACTGCTGTAATGGTTAATATTTATAGACGGTGTAGAATGTCAAGGATATTTCATATATAAATCCCTTCCAGCTCCTACAATGCATTTTAGGGAAGGTGAGGCGGAATCGGACATTTGGTTGCGGCCATCTCGCAGCGATCAAGTTTCCGCTGGCGTTCCGTCGCCGGGGGACCCTTCGCAGCTGTCACTCCGCTGCCGGCCGCGTCGCCATGGTAAGTTAATTGATGGGGTTTTCCTATGCGCCCCCCTAACTGCTCAGGCCCCCGCCCCCATACCTTGTCTTCTGCGTTTCTGAAGTCACGTGACCCTGTGACGCCGCCGATGACAAGGAACTTACAGAGGCCTTGCATGCTCCCCGGCACTTAATATAAATGCCACCCCCCAAGAAAATCTCACGCTCCACTGGTTTAGGGAGCTAAGGATAAGGCTTTTAGGATAAGAGGTTAGGTTTTTAGGGTAAGGGGTTTTAGTTTTTATGGTTGCGGGTAACGTTAGTATTAGGGGTGAAGATTATTTGTTTTTTTAGGGGCTTACCTTGGCGGAGAAGAGGCCAGCGGAGAGATGTCCCTGTGGCAAGGTGAGTGGCGGCGAACCGGCCGTGACCAAAATGTCCTAGACCGAGGTGCAGGACCCTAACTCTCCAGAAATGGCGCTGTATACCACCAATATCATTGCAAATTGATCACCCCCACTCAATACGTGAATAGGGGCCATGGCACTGGGGGGGGGGGTGGGCGCAACTAAAAACCCCATATTAATACACTGCACATTCTCTCTCTGCGCAGAGGAAAAAAACAGCCCTGTTGACGCGGTTATTTATGTATCTATAAATATATATTTGAAGCCAATGACTACTGAAACACCTTCTAACTTTCAAATGCCAGTAACTTACCACATGTTACATGGATGCAAACATAGTGCATGCTTATCTTTTCTTAGCATTTAAAGGCAAAGCTTTCCCTCCTTATCAGCTACATGATGAAGTCAAGTTAACCCCTTTCACTGCCAGTGGCCTGCGACGCATTGCTACACTACATGTTGCTGGCCCCGCTGGCAATGAAGGGGTCAACAGAAATACAATACACCTTAGAGTGTCAGTTATCATTTTTCAGCATTTTATTGTTACGGTCATTCCTGGGTTTTTTTTAAGCAAAATATGTGCAGCGATTGTAATAAATAAAACCAGTATTGGTAATTTTCTCCATATATCTGACGGAAACCAGCACACACAAAAAAAAGGTTACACACTAACGAAATACAGATTGAAAAGCTAAAAAAAAAAAAAGAGGGGGGGGGAAAGGGGGCGGGTAAATAAATATATTATGTTGTAGAAGTTATCTGATGCATATTTATTGTTTTAATAGGACATATACCTTTAACAGGTGCAGATAATTAGGAGCCTTTAACTACAACAGAGAAGGGTGTGTTCCCACAATTGCCTCTGAGAAAAGGTGGGGATAGATGTCAAAACCGTTTGGAGTCCCGTCCCCCTGTGCTCTGCTATTTGTAGCAGATTTTTACTATTTTTCAAACTAACAAACCAGCATTTTTTTAAGCAGCAGTTTGTGAAGCATGATCCATCCATCATGTTAAAGCTGCAGTTCAGGCTGTTTAAAAAATAAAAAAAATTCCATTGAATATGTGCATCAATACAATCTACACACTGACAAGTGATTAGTTAAGTTGCTGATCAATCCGTTCTACTGTAATCGATTGCTGAAGATTTGGCTCTGGGTTCACTAAATGCACCCTGGGAACTCTTCTGCTGCACTGACCGCAAAAGTGCTGTGAGGAAGATCATGTGACCAGGCAGTAGATCAATTGGTTCACTGCTCAAAGGGCTCAAAAATGTGATGCTGTTTCGGAAGGGGATGTGACATTGTCAATGGTTGCTATAGGAACAAAAATGCTTGTTACATTAGAATACGTTCAATATATATATATATATATATATTTTTAAATGCTACATGTATTTTCTCATAGTACAGAACTGATTTAAAAAAAAAAAAAAAAAAAACACATATAGGATATTGCTTGAACTGCAGCTTTAAGAAGAGGTACATCCTGGGTTTATAACCAGATACTTGCTATGATATCTTTGTCTTTTTCATGGCACTTAGTCGCAGATGATAGACGAATCCACAAGAGTAACGTACAATATCGTGGGCACCAGAAATCTTCCCATCCCATAATATGGGAAAACATGAAGTTGCAAACAAGGAGAATACAGGCGGTATTCATGCGAGTCACAATGTTTTCATTACTTTTTGTACATATAGCAAATCCCAAGCTTTGATCTTTTTTTTTAAATCAGGTTTTTTACATAAAGCAATTTTTAGATATATTAAAAGAGATGCGGTTGACCAAGTATTGGGGGGAGGGGGAGGAGCGAGTACTCGATTAGGAGTATTATACGCAATAGATGAAGACATTTTAAGGAATACATTAAATTCAGGGTTCATCTCTACAAAAGATGGATGGGAAAGCCACCCATACATATAACATGATGTTGTAAGTAATCAAGTTAGCAAACTCCAACACCAAGTGAAAGTGCTGGTCAACGTGGTCAAATTTATAGACTAAAGATGGAAAGTCATGGCGGCAAAATGCGTACAGCTCAGGTACAGGCTGATGTGTCCATTGCCATGAACATTCAGGGTCAGAGTTTATGGGAAGGTTAATGGCGGTAACAATGAATGCTGCCGCTAGAACGTAGTGGGAGATATTGTTGGGAAACTGTGACGAAGCACAATGTGTTATACCCTCAGTGATACCATGGCAGCAGGAAAAGGTGGTATATTGATAGCATTCCACTGGTATTCCAATAGGTGATGATGCAGTGTTTACCCCCAGACCGGAACATAATTGGGTAACCATCGAGAATGATGTATCATGACACTTTGCAAATTTACATGGATGTCAACAAAATGATTATTTGTGCCAACCAAGACTTAGGGCCTCATGCAGAGAGCAGCGTTATCGGGAAAAGCGCCATATTTTGCCGAAATCTGCCTTTAGAAAGGCAGGTAATGGCGAGTTTTGAAACAAGCGCCATTTTTTTTTTAATTTGAAAATCTCGCCGCGCGGCTGGCGAGAACCTAAATCTCTCCAGTGTTAAAAACGTCCGTATTCAGAAAGGCGCGATCGCCATCTAGCGGCTGTTCGCGCCAACAAAACGGCGCGATTTTCAACATTTAGCTCCGCCAACAAAAGTTGGCAAGAAGCTGGAGCTCGGCGGCCGGTGGGGGGAAAAAAAAAAACGCGATTTTTTTACAACATGTTTCAACAGCGCGCATATCGCCGGTTGAAACTCTCCATATGCAGACATGATTTTAAATGCAGTTTTAGGACCTTTCTGCATATGGAAATTAAATCACGCCAAAAAAGGTACTATTTATTACTATCTCCAATTAATTCCACCGCTGCTCTCTGCATAGGCCCCAATATCGGGAGGTGAATGAAAAATTGTTGGGAGAATTTCTGTTCCCCTTTCCCACCATCTAAACCAGCAAAGGGAGAGGGTGAGGTACTGGACACACAATTGCTTTGTATGTCATATGGGAGATTTCATCCAGAAATGTACCCGCTGCATTGTGTCAGAGGGGCAAGCAATGCGTTGGGGGCTTTGGCACTGAACGGATTCAATGGAAACTCCCACTACAGCCCTGAATGTCCTCTCTCTCACAGTCCTCTCTATGCTTCTCCTCACTTGCTCCGTTCCTCTGTTAAGCCCTTCATGTTGCAGACCCCTCTGGTAGAGAAGGAGTTAAAATGGATGTAACAAAATCAGAAGAGACTGCACTCAATGTGAAGAACTCACTGTTTCTGCATAAAAATCCTTGCAAGGAGAAAGCTCATGTAGCTGAAGTCGTTTCAAAGCAGGTACTGCATTTTAGTCTTCAAGAGAGCATGCAGGGCATAGGTTTCTGGCCACAGGAGCCCTTCATCAGGTTCATAAGTCACTCGCAAACCTGACGAAGAGCCCATGTGGCCACAAACGTATCACCTGCATGTGCTCTTAAAGAATAAAATGAGAGAGGACAGAAGAGTTCTTTTGAAAATTCAGGCAGAGTTTTGATACTACAAGAGGACAGGAGATTCACATCAGTGTTTGAGTTCTAACTATCTTGCGCATATGATGTAACTGAGGGCATTCAGACATAGTATTCACATAGTATTTACACAGCCCACCTCTGATTGTATCATTCCAGTGTGAAGGCTCAGTCTCTCCTACACATTTCATTTGTTTATTTAAAGTTATCTTCTCCATACTGTGCAGGAGGGTGTCTGTTTTCAGCCGTTTAGTTTTATCCCTATTGAATCTTAAAATTGTTTTATTCTTAACCACTACACCCAAATCTAGCATTTTGTGACATCACTGAACTTTAAAACGAGAAGCTCAGGATAAGACGACTTCTTTGACAATTCTCTTTAGAGTCTGCATGAAAAGCAGCTCAGTGCTGCCTGCATAGATGGAGCAAGTGAGGATAAACAGCAGATGATGGCATGTGGACAATTTACTGCAGGCTTTTGTGCCTTTTTAAATAATAATTTTTAAAAAGCCAGGAAAACAAAATGAAAAGAAGGCTTGCAATCTGCTTTTAAAGGGAGTCTAATTGAGCTCACTTACAAGACAGGTCATTTTTTTTTGAGTCGCTTTAAGCTGCCAGGGCTGTTGATGACATTTTAACACGACTTGGATATGCTTAGATCAGCGCACAAGGCTCCCCTTCTGCCCGGTCCAAAGCTCCCGCAGCTCCACTTTGCAACCCAGGTCTCTCAGGGCGGCCTTGGCCACATCGTCGCAGTCTCTGTGCACGCTACGGGCCTGGAGGATCAGAGACTCTGCTCCCATTTCCAGTATGGGCTGGGAGAAATCCCGCGTACGAGAGACAAGGTTCCGGATGACCATGCAGGCCTGTTTCTGATGGGAGAAATATGTCCGTTAGTGCACAGTCCGAGCATGTCTGTCTGGGGACTAGAGTGCTTTTTTTACACCATAGTTAACTAAATTAACTTCTGCTTTATTGTTTGTTGCCCAAACATATATCCATATAAGACAGGAAAAAGGAGGACACATGGCATGTGTCATGATGAAGCCATAAAAAACCCCCAGAAGAATTATTCTTACTGAATGTTCTTTATTCGATCTCTCTATGGCAGTCAGACACGAATGGATTAAGCCCTCTCCTGAGCCGAGCTGGACAGGTAACACATTTATAGCTCCACACCCACACAACCGATCTGTTTCCCTTTCCCTAACAAAGCTCGGTACATGAGCGAAACGCGTAGGGCGTCATAGCGCTATGACATCACAATCAGGCAGGGGTAACTCATGTCAGAAGTGTTTACGGGATACATTTTCTTTTAATGCTCGGTACATTCTATCTCCGCTTCTCCACCAATGACAATGTAAGCTAATATAGGCAGGTACCATAGATTCCATCGTTGTAACAGCAATGTAATGATTGTGCTGGGTTTCATAGGTGTGTCTGGTTTCACTCTATTGCTATACAGTATGTACTTCTATTTTGTAGATATAGATTTAAGCTTTCAGTTAATTTTATATCAATATTAATTATTTTATAGAATTTATCATTGTTATATTAAAATAGATATTCTTCCATTAGTCTATATTTAGTTTATAAAGTTGACTGTTTAATATTTAAAGACTTTTTTTTATTTAAATATCTTGTGACCTACTCCGATCTTTATTCATTTAATATGATTATAAATTTCTATTTTATAGTGAGTTTTGTATATAATCCCTATATTGAAATATATACACACACAACTTAATTGGGAGGGAGAGGTTGGGGTACAGGAAAGAATATTGAAACGACACTGGGACATTGGCTACACATAGCCAATTCTTAAGGAAGCCACTAGGTAGCAAAACGCATTGGGTGAGAACGAACCAGAATCGTGGCTTATATATCCTTCTACAAAAGCATCCAGTTGGCTAGGAGTTAGCCGCAACCGGAAAATGAGGAAACAGGAAGTGATTGGGGGGCGGCCGAATCTAGCTTCTGCTGACGCTTGTACATCTACTTTGTAGAATTTAGAGAACGTGTGTACAGATGACCATACTGTGTACTTATAACCTCTGGAGTTATTTTAGATGCAGACATTGCTCTAGTAGAATGAGCCCTCAATTTTTGGGTGCTTGGAACCCTTTTGCAGTGTATGCTTTTTTGATTCTCTTTGATCCAAGATGCAATTGTGTCTCTTGATGCTGGACAACCTTACTGATCCCACAGGGCAAAAAGTAATTTGTTCTTTTTCTTGAAATCTCTGGTTCTGTCCAAGTAAGTTTTTGTTAATTTTACAAGATCAAGAGTATTCAATTTTTGCTCTTTAGAATAAACTAGATTTGGGCAGAAAGATGGCAAAATTATGTCTTGGTTCATGTTAAATTTGAACACCACTTTAGGCAGAAACTTAGTCTCTGTTCTAAGGACTACTTAATCCATTGACGCCAGCGCATGGAGTTTGCTCCTCCTTCTAGTGGAATGTAAAAGGTAATTTAAAAAAGCAAATGTAATTGTTAGGCATATTAACATTGAACTTTCCATAGGTTCAAAGCGTTCTCCCATTAGTGAATCCAGCACAAGATTTAGGTCCCAGGATTGCACAAAATATTTAAATTGGGGTCTCATTTTCCTAATTGCTTGAAAAAAAAAAACATATTAAAATCATTCGCAAATGGTTTTTGGAACAGGACTCCCAGTGCTACAACCTGGACCTTCAAAATAATTGAGAGACCTTTGTAAAACCCATTTTAAAGGAAGTCCAAAACATCCGTCATTGACACTTTATCTTTTATTTGTTTCGGTTTGAACCAGGCAGAAAATGTGTTCCAGATCCTATAATATACCTTTGAAGTAGAAGGTTTTTTTGCTTTTAGCAAGATCCACTACTTCATTCTCGAAGCCCTTTCCGGGTTAACATACCACATAACTTTCATGCCGCCAAGGGTAGTTTTACCGTATTTGCATGTAAATTAGGGCCTTGGGAAGGAGTACTTGTTGAGATGGGGAGAGGGGGGTACCTAAGGTTCCTTGATCGACTTATATTGCTTGGGCATACCATGCTCTCCTGGGCCAGTTAAGAGGTATTACAATGACACTGGATCACTTTCTGATGATTTGTCTTATGAATGGAATTAGAGGTATTGGTGGGAATATTTGGTCCGCTCCCTCGACTTTCCTTCTTGCAAAGAACCTGAAGATCTGTGTTTGCCTTTGTTGCCATTAGGTTTATTTGGTGAAGACCGCATGAGTTAGCTAGCATTTGGAAGATCTCTGTATTTAGAGCCCATTCTCCTGGATGGACCTTGTATCTGCTGAGGATATCTTTCCCTTTGTTTGATTTCCCTGCAATGAGAAACACTGAGATCTGGGGTACATGATCCTGTGCCTTGTTTAGTAGTCTGATGACTTCTACAATCGCTTGCAAACTCCACCCCCCCTCCCCCCGATTGTTTATATAGACAACTGTGTCATTATCTGAATGGACTTTCACTTGAGGAAATGATTGGAAACTTAAGGCCATATTTATGGTCATTAGTTCCAGGACATTCACAAATTAAGTTTGGCACCCTTGTTCCCAAACTCATTGGTGCAAAGTTTGGTTGAAATGAGGTCCCTAGCCTATGGACCCTGTATCTGTTAAGATATTCTAGAGGGAATCTAATGGACATCCTTCACGCAAGTTGTCTTTTCCCACCATAACAGTGATCTCCTTGCCTCTTCAGACAAGATTATAAATTTGAGATGTATCTTTTGTGTCCTTATTCCCTAACACTAGGAAGTTGTTCTGGAGAGCCTTTATGCAACATCGTGCCCGTGGGACCACCTGTATTGTCAAATGGGAGTTCTAGCGTTCACATGCAGTCGAGTGCTCTAGGATGTGACAGCTCCATGGGTAACCTACTGCCTCTGTTGCCCTGATAATTTGTTCTGAGGGCAGCATGACCCCCTCCCCGATCATCATATAGAAAATGTCGTTCTTGTGTTGGTTTAAGCCGATTTGTCTATCTGTGCAATTCCTGTAGAATCTATTGTGCAATTGAACCTCGAGTGGAACTTGGGTAAACTAGGATTTCTCCCTTTTTGACATTTGCGATAACAATCAAGATTTTGGTTAACGTTCTTAGAGCTGTTCTAAACCAAACGGAATGGCTTTTGTATATAAAATGGGTGCCTAAATGTGAAACCTAAGGAACGGTTTATGTGACTCTGCAATAGGGATGTGAAGGTACGAATATTTTAGATCGATGGAGGTCATAAAAATCTCCTGGTTAAATGGTGTGAAGCACAGATCACTCCAGAAGAGACTCCACTTTGAAACGTCTGAGAAGGGTGAACCAATTCCTCCAAATAAGATCTAAAATGACTGCCTCTGTACTTATCTGAAGCCTTCTGTACTAAGAATACACTTGAATTAGTGAATTTGTCTTGGCACCTTTGAAATTACCTTTGTTAGTAATAGACAGGTAATTTCCGTTTAAAGCTTGCAATTCTCCTAATCACTGGGAGTGGGGGATACTGTGAAATTTATTTTCTTCTTGGTATTGGGGAAAAAAAAAAAAAAGTTCTAGAGACTAACTGCCTGCGATTACTTCCAGAAATCAAGAGTCTGTGGCAGTATGGACCAAATCTTCCTGGTGGCTGGAAATTCTTCCTCCAAAAGCTATTGTTTTGGCCGACCTGGACCACCAATGTCACTGAGCATTAAACCTCGATTTGTCTTCTAGGACCATGAAAAAAACTGGGATATTGCTCTGTTACCACCCTGTCTACCGCTCAAAAAAGGCACGGTATACATACACACACACACCTTTTTGAGGGTGATATATAAGTATCTGCAGACCAAAAGCGAAGCCATAGAGCTTTCCTAGCTGTTCCAGTTGAGGCCATGTTTCTTGCAGCTGGCCGGATTGAATCATAAGAGGCCTCACAAAATCTACTGCCTTCTGCCTCGTATAGATTTTAAAATCGTAGACCACTTCTCTCCTTCTTGGATACCCTCCTGTATATTTGACAAAATCAGACTCGAAGTGCCCTAGCCACTGATGCTACGGACACATCCGGATTACCTGTGGCACCTGCTGTAAAATATACTCCCTTTAGAATATTCTACTTTACAATCCACCGGGTCTCTGAATGGGACCCCTTCTTCCAAAGGTAGCTTAATACTTCTGGTCAGACTTGAAATGGGTGCATGCTGGTGAAGCGTCGGGAGCCAGCACGTTCCAGATCAGGTTGTTCCCATTCTTTCGTAATGAAGAATATCATCACCTTGTGCACTTGGAATGAAGATTTCTTCTTCAGCGACCCCTCAAACAAGACATCCCGAAGGGAACGTTCCATTTCACAGAATGCCCACAATTGCTTGAATGGATTTGATTAGCTACTCGTCTTGATCAATATTAAAAGCCATTTTCCTCTCTATGTTGCTGCTGCTCAGTATTAGATAAGATATATTCAAAACTGAGAAAAAGCAAGATCCTGATCTGATTCCACAGTGGAATCCTCCAATACATCCAGGCTGGTCTGTGAACTTCAACTTTTCTGTGTTCAATATTTATAAATGTTCCTTAGTAACAAAAAGGTTTCAGCCAATACTGATTTTATCCCCCAAAAAGTCATGTCAGCCATGTTTAGGTGGCTAGGGCTTTTTAGTGACCACGCATGTAGGACAGAACTTTTCCTTGTAATCATAAGGAATTGTTGCAGGAGCCATAAACTAAATTGTTAGTTTTTCTTGATGCCTTTTTAAAAACATTCTTCCTTCTGTGGGTTCATAGCAGAACAGGTATCAGACATATTAATGAAAACAGGTTTTTTTAGGCAGGTTATTGACACACACAAAAAAAAAAGGAAACAATCCTGGAGTAACACGTAACAAAGTGAAGAAAACAAAAAATAAAAACTTCAGAAAATCTTACCCATGGGGTTGAATAGGATAGATGTATTCCTTCATGCCGGAGATGAAGGACATGACCGTAGGAGTTGCAGCAGTAAAATGTACCGTTTTGTGGCTTGTAACACTCGCTCCCATAGTTCTGGAGACACTTGCGGTCTCATAAGTCACTTCCTGTTATGACGTCACTTGTGGCGGAGCCTCCCCGTGTAGCGGGGAATGAGCGGCCTACGAGATGTCCACGTGCGCTCTCAGCAGTCTTTATTTATGTAGGTGTAGGAAGGGCGGAGGGGAGGGGGTTGGAAAGCTGCCTACCGCCTGTCTGCTTTGAAAGAAACAATCTTCTCTGTTATGGGACAACAGCACCTACAGATTGGTGCTGGACCCAGACAGCATGTTCAGGCCTAATTAGTCTACTACCATATGGAGGAAAGAGCAACGGCCATCTTCTTTGCTTCAACGAGAGAGAAAAACGCAGCTCCATCTCCAGACCCCCCCAGGTAAGTCTGATCAGCAGGGACAGGTAAAAGACGCAGATGGAGGAGGGCCCTTATTTAGGGGTGGAGCTAGAAATGTGTTACTGTCCAGCTCAACCGAGGAAAGGATATCTGTCTGGCTGCCATGGAAGGCAAAGAGCAAAAAAGTTAACATTTCCAGTGTATGGAATTGCAGTATGCCTTGCTGTGGCAGTGAGGGTGTTAACGATTTTTGGAACATGTACCAAAAGGTTAAGTTCAGAGCAGACCATTCATGTTCCATTGCTTCATGTAATACTTCACTGTTGGGTTGTGTTTGGGTGCTTAATGGTACTAAAGAATTGGTGGAGTTAAATCTGTTAAATCAGGTGCCACGACACTGATGCTTATCTGGTGTTTGCAACTTCAAAAGGAGGGTGCGAAACTTTAGCATTCATTTCAACAGAGTAAAGTCGTGCTAAAGCTTAGTCCCCCTTTGTGGATCTGGGCCATGGTTGTAAACCTGTCAAATAGCAAAGGGGGAATGGCAGATGATTTGTAGGGGTATGTCCCGACAGTCATGTCATGAACTGGGTATAAAGATTTACCGTATTGGCCCGCATATAGTGCTATGTTTTTTTCCTAAAAATGTCCTTCTGAAAACTTTACTCGTATTGTTTGCACAGCCCAACACCTTTTATTTTTCATGTAGAAAACCTTCAAAACTTTAGTCGTAATATGTGCGAGGCCACACTATATTTCGGGTAAATACGGTATGTCCGAGGGTCACAAATTAAATTAATCTTGGCTACACAGTGTGTATATGAATCTCACTTTTTCACCTCATAATGCCTAGGGGGAACCTATTACAAGGCATCGGAGGTACCGGTTCACAAGGCTACATTTTGTAGTATAGAGGGTTTCTGCCATCTTTTATTGCATATAACCTGCGGCTTTTCTTTTTTACTGTACTTAATCTTTTCTATAACAGAAATTGTTTTCATTAAATCTAAAAAAACACGGTCTTTGAGCTCTACTTGAACCCGGTTTACCTTTGAAATGAGTGTCCTCATCTTCGGACACATTTTACCACCTTGTTTTGTGAAATTTGTGAATCTTGGAACAAGGGGACCAAGGACTCCTGTGTAATCATTCAAAATTACCCCAACATTAATTGTGTTGACGGAAGAATTGGGGTTCTCTATGAGTATTTGTGGGGTGTGCCCTGCAAGGAGGAGAGACAACTTGGCAGCCTGTCTCTTGTTAACCCCCCCTTTCACACCCACATCACAATACGAATACAAACATTAAAGATCATTAAAAACGTGGAGGTCATCAAAACCTCCAGACGTCCCCCTTGCCTAATTGACTTAGAAAATAAAAGTAGGTTTCGTTTGTGCATTTGTGCAATAGACCTTAAATTAGGAAGATGTATAAATGATGTATGGTACTGTATTATAATAGAGAACCTCCCTAGAAGTGTTTTTTTTTTTTTTTTTTTTTTTTTTAAACGTGCAACTGTAAATAAATATTTGGTACAAGTTATTTAAAAAGTAGTGGTACTTCCTCAGCTCCCGTTACCTGCACGTTTACGTCCTTCGGATGCACCTTCATTGCCTGAAGAGCTGCCAACGCTCCTCCACCCTCCATGATGACTTTGCAGTTCTCGGGTTTGCGCAGGGCCAGCATGGCGAGGGCGGCACAGCCCTGATCGCAGATCTGCCAGGGAGCAGAGTCATTTCTAGTAGCACTGTCACGGGAGCAAAAACTATCAAAGCTCCAGGGCAGGGGTTTTCAACCTGTTTTGTTATGGAACTCTATAATTATATTGTGAAGTTCTGCGGAACACCAACCCTCTCTAATAGTGCGTCTGAGATCGGATGCATTGTAAGGAACCCCAACCCTCTCTAATAGCGTGTCTAAGATCAGATGCATTGTAAATTCTTCTGTTTGGTACAATTTTCAAATGACCTGAAAATCGCAGGGAACCCTGGTTGAGAAACCCTGCTCCAGGGTAATGCAATGTTCTGGGCTAGGGGATATATTGATGCTGCAGAATGGGGGATACATCATAAACTGGGGCACCTTTTCATGAGCCATCAAGAGAGTTCAGCGTTAGCCAAATGATGTATGAGAAGCTTTCTAAGGTTACGGCCCCAGTCCTCCCTGCTGCACGTGCGCCTGCAGAGACTACAGCCGTGATCGGCGGTCTGTAGGGGAGATCTAAGGAGAGCACTGGGGGGGCATATCTGCCCTGCCATTGACTGCGCGCAGCCACGTGACAACGTTGCGGCAGAGGAAGACAAAATTGTTGTCTTGCCTGCCAGCGTACGTGTCACAGCGCTTTGCGTGCCCACACACACACACACACACACACACACACACACACACACACACACACACACGGGCCTGCCCCATAGAGGGCTTGCTGCGGTGTGGCGCGCACGCCGCCATGACCACCAGAGACTCAGCCTAAAACACAAGTCTTCAATCACCCAGGGGTAAGCCTTTAACCATGTCACTGCCACTAGTACACTTTGGTCCTAAGATTTGTTTCTCCTACCCTATTTCTTGGTTCTTATTGTTACAAATCTTTATTCCTAAATAAAAAGCTTTAATAAATAAAAGGTGCCACAACTTTTTCAAATACAGAGCACGAGTTGTTGAACAACTGGCTACTCACAAGCATAACTCACTATTCCATAGAATAAAGTGCTACACGAAAGAGAAACACTATGGAGCTGGAAGAGGAAAGTTCCGACGTAACCCCGGTTATTCTTCACTGAAAGGACGGTGGTTGCAGAAATCAGCTTCTCAGTGGAAAGGAGGGCTTAAGACCCCAAAGTCAATACTTGGAGATAATCTCAAGGAAACTCTTGGGTTAACCCCCCCCCCCAAAAAAAAACAAGTACTGATTCAAGGGCGAACCACTGAATCTTAGTGTCCACTCGTTCAAATATACTTTATCTCCTGTCTCAGAATCAGACTAAGCTCTCTGTGGAAGGACCTGCATAAGGAGATGTCAAAGCTGGGTTTACAAAGCAGTAAGCATAGTGTTACCATCTAACATCAGCCATAAAATTATCGGATTACTGTGTCGTTGACTGGCCACCACCATCTAACTGAGCCTTATCTGCCTGGGTCTGAAGGAGCTGGCCACCACCATCTAACTGAGCCTTATCTGCCTGAGTCTGAAGGAGCTGGCCACCACCATCAACTGAGCCTTATCTGCCTGGGTCTGAAGGAGCTGGCCACCACCATCTAACTGAGCCTTATCTGCCTGGGTCTGAAGGAGCGTCTCACAGCCTAAAGACAATAACTGATAACAATGACACCGAGTTTGCAGCAGACGAGCCTGGTTCAAATCCTTGGGCCAGTCACTGTATCTCCCTATATGCCGACATAATATAATCTGGGCAGGGACTGTGTCTGTAAAAATCGCTATACGAAATAAAATCATTATTAATATGTCCCTATTTGTGCCCCCCGTCCGTCCAGAATATATAGGTTCCAATAAGGCGCAACATCTGCAAAGTATCATCTATTAACCTTTTAACTGCCACAGGTGGGGGCGCTCACTCCTCTGGCAGCGAAGGGCATAAAGATATGTACCTGGGGGCTGGAGAGATGTCGCGTTATTGCCAGCACAATGAGGTCCGTTCCTCCGGAGTTTGCGATGGCATCTTTCACGTCGTCATTCCCTGCGAGGGCTCTCATGGCGCTCAGCACCTGCTTCACCAGCTCCTGCCACCCACAGGTAAAAATAAGTCAGACGTCAGACCGGGAGGAGAGTACTGCGGCCTGGTCTCTGAAGTGGGACAGCATGGTACAAGACCCAGTGTCAGAATATTTCCAGGTCTCATAAAATTCGATTGTAAACTCTTCGATTTATTGAGCCTACAGTAGGTAGAAATCTGAAAACACGGGAGGAATGTCATGTCTGCGAGCTACTCCCTTTCATGTGATGCGTACTCAAAAGAAGAAAGAAAAGCTGTAGTGGGGCACACTCCGGTTCCAATAATAATCAAAAAATAAATACAGTACATGGGGAAATACAGAATGCACAGCAGGGAAAGCAATCTGCTGAAGAGTCATTTTCAAACAAAGCAATAATGTACAATAGAAATGCAAACAAAGTGCGCATCCCAAAAAAAGGTCAGACAGATGGGTAGAGATGCTGGGTGAGACATCCAAGTGCAGAGCCCCTTGTCAAAGAGAAGACTTCTTCCTGTTCTGTGCCTGAAATGTTTGGAGGGTGGGGGGGGGGGGGGGGGGGCTCCCCCAGTTTGTCTACTCTTCAGTCCAACTTTTTTTGGGGATGTGCAAGTTGTTTTTGTAACATTTATACTGTATATTATTGCTTTTTTTGTTGAAAGTTACAACTTTTTAGCTTTTGCAAACGGATTTCCTGGTGTGCATTTTTTGTTTCATGTGTTTATTTATTGACATAAAATAATACAGATCTACTAAATAATAATATGTTTCGTATATAGCACTGACAGGGTGCGTAGCGCTGTACATAGACTGTTGCAGTCACAATGAGTCCATGCCCTGCAGAGCTTACGATCTAATTTTGGAACAAAAGAAAAAGCACACACACAAATTACTTACATTTGTGATAGTGAACAAGTGTATAATCTAATTAGTGAATATGGAGAGGTGCAGCTCCTGGAAGGGTGTATCCCAACACCCTTAGAAGATGCAGCAGGAAAACCTTAAACGCAAAGTCTCTTAATAAATGAACAACAATATTAGGTGAATAAAGTGCAGTGAATTAATGCAAAATAGACTAACTCTATATGGTAGGAGGATACTGATCAGATGTATAGATTGGCTAGGCGAGTGATTCAGGAACTCCCCAGGTGCGTGTAATAAAAGGACATATATAATACAGCACAGTTTAATAAAAACATAAAGTGAGCAGTGAGCCCAAAATACAAACTCGCATGCTCCGTGTAAAACAAGCGTTGTGACCACTCTGGGTCTATGGCGTCGGCGCTCTGCTGGTACACAACAGTAAAATCGTGTTGGAAAAGCTGCTGCAGGCACTTGGCTTCCCTCGGTCTTGCAGTAGGATCACTCTTCCAGGTTCCCCCGTCAGGATGACGTCACCGCAGCAAATGGGAGCCTTCAATCCGTCCACAGCTTTAGATCGTGCAGAGCATGGCAGGCAAAGCAGCCACAGCAGACAGCACACAACGCTCCAAGACAGATATTGGACCACCCTACACATTTCATTCCGCTTTGGGGTGCATTGCACCCCTGAGGAAGTTCCCGAAACATGTAGGATGGTCCAATATCTCTCGGAGCGTTGTGTGCCATCTGCTGTGCCTGCTCGATATAAAGCTGTGGACGGATTAAAAACTCCCATTGGCTGCGTCAATGCGGTGACGTCATCCTGACGGGGGAACCCGGAAGAGTGATCCTACTGCAAGACCGAGGGAAGTCAAGTGCCTGCAGCTGCTTTTCCACCACGATTTTACTGTTGTGTACCAGCAGAGCGCCGACGCCATAGAACTAGAGTGGTCACAACGCTTCTTTTACACTCTGAGCATGCGAGTTTGTATTTGACTCACTGCATGTTTTTATTAAACTGTGCTAGAATATAATATATCTCCTTTTATTACATGCACCTGGGGAGTTCCTGAATCGCTCACCTAGCAGATCTATACATCTGATCAGTAGCCGCCTACCATATAGAGTGAGTCTACTTTGCATTAATTCCCTCTGCACTTTTTTCACCTATATTGTTATTTATTTAAGAGAGTTTGCGCTTAAGATCTAAGTCTGAGGCAAAGGATGACTGTCTTGGCCAATGTCAAAGAGCAGGGACTGCTACTCAAATTGGGTTCAAACAATGCAAATGTGGTGTTTCATTACAACAAAAATTTAAATAGTCAAGTCAAAATATTGCCATCGTTCTCACTCAAAACAAGCAAATGTTTGGAAATGCACAGCTATGGGCCGAGAAATCTGTACATATGAATATTAAGTAAATCAGTAAATACATTTGGGCAAGTCCCTTGAATGGGCCAGTAAGGCGGTTTATGGAGTAGCACCGTTTAGTCAATGTGTCCCTTTATTTTGGCGTGTCATATGGTAAAAGCATTCTACCCCAGACGTGGCTGCACCTTACCTGATGGTCAATGCAGTCGGCTAACAGCGCCACCATGAAATTCAACCCGCCCAGGTCCACCACGTCCTGGCAAAATTCATTGCGCACGCACAGGCGCGAGAGGGTGGCGCAGAGCTCACTCAGGACGCTGGGGTTGTCTGTGAACACTGCACAATGAGAAGACGTGCAGGGATTAAACAATCGTTTGTTTTTTGGGTCGTAAGCTGCCATTCAACTGTGACCTCCCCCTTTCTATGTCTCTGGTTCTAATGGGGAAAAGGGTTCCATATGGATGACGGGTTCCATGCTGCAGACATCGCTAAATAGAACGTATTAAAAATGTATTATTTTTTTTTACTATAGTTTATTTGTACACATCTGATGCAGAAACTAAGGAGGGGGCAGGGTGAAGGAGATACTTTGATCAGAACTTCCACCTCCTTATATTCCCCTTTGAAGAGACCCCTGCACTGCCAGAGGGACCTGCAATGCATTGCAAAGTAAAATAAAAGTTAGACAGCCCAATTAACCCCTTAGTTGCCCAAAGCCCTGCATGGTATTGCCAAAGGGGTTAAAAGTGAGAAGCCGAGGGGCAGTTTACCTTTGGCAGCTTCTATCAACACCTTCAGACCGCTGTTCTCCAACACAATCATCTTAGCGTGGTCATGGGCATGACCAAAGGGGACTCGGATGTCATCGTCAACGATCATGATCCTCAGGGCGGAGCACGCCTCGCGCACAACATCTGCGTCCGCCCCGTGGGTGACGATGGACCCCGTCAGCAGGGGCAGGATACCCGCCTTCACCAGGTCCTGGCGGTTCTGCTCGTGCTTCAGGCACACATGGCGGGTCAGACGCGTGGTGAACAGAGTCACCTCTGCGTCACCTGCCTGCTCCTGCAGCGTTTGCATCAGCAGCTGCTGCCCCGAGGCCTCCAGCAGGTCAGGCTGCCCCTCTGTAAGGGAGGACATCGCATAGAGGGCGTTCAGCAGCGCCTCTCTGTCTCCCGCACAGAGTTTCCAGGCTGCAAGCACCACGGTGTATGCAGATTTCTGTCCTGCCAGGTAGCGATGTGCCAGTCCTTGTTTACACTGATCCCCAAACTGTACAAGAATCTTAGACATGTCGCTTACGGAGGACGAATCCACAGATTTTCTAAGGGATCCCAACAGCTGCAATGAAAGAATACATAAAAGATTGGGGTGGCTTATCTTCTTTTGGCCAAAATATGGAACTGAACATCCTGGGAAGGGCGCCTATTTACGTCTCCCGGTTGCAAATTTAGGACAAAAGAAATTGGATCCCAATGATTCTTTTTCTTGATGATACATCTGGTGCTGTTGAAGACCAACGTTTTGCAGCTTAAAGACTTCAGTAAACTGCCCCACTCTCCTGCTTTAATTAACTAAAAAATGATAGGGTTAATGATATTGCATTGCCAGCTTTATGCAGCATGTTGTATGGAATTTAGAGATATAAAATGGTTAATTATACTCACTCATAAAATCGCTGGATTTTAAGTGTAAGAATGTCAGGGATCAAAAGGGATGTGCAATGGTGGTATCTGAAGGGGGGTGGACA
The DNA here is from genome assembly GCA_036426205.1 of Ascaphus truei. NCBI lineage: Eukaryota > Metazoa > Chordata > Amphibia > Anura > Ascaphidae > Ascaphus > Ascaphus truei. The sequence continues at coordinate 58,001,218 of CM071573.1, read as the reverse complement.
GCCATGATGTGTCATGTCAAAACATACCTGCAGAATGGCATGATTTGAAGCGGTCTCGTTTTCTCCACAGGGTTTCTGCACAGCTTTAATTATATTGGTCAAGTCAACACCTAATTAACAGGAGGGCAGCTGTTACAAAGCGCTGTTCATCCAATATTTGTATACCACAACAATCATTCTTCACTGAAGAATCCAGAAACATAATACTGTGCATAATGAGGGTGCATCTGGGAGTAGTAGAGCTAAGCTCCCCTTCTCCAGAGATCATTGATAGTGGTAATATACCTTATCATAGAAGAAAAGGCACTTCAGATGCCATCACCGAGCAGATTTGTCCAAAAAAAAAAAAAACATGCAACATCGGGAGAGGTCACAGTGCCGGCTTTCTATCCGAGACCCCACGTGTCAAAGCTGACACCAAAAAACAAATAACCCGGGGTTTTTTTAGGACAAGGGACCATGGATCAGCTGCGACCCTCTCCCCCAGCTCATGTGAGCTTACGGGGAGGGGAGAGATCCCATCTGTGAAATTAATTTCCCCCCATTGGTTTGCTTACATCATTGTAACTAGACCTGAACTGCGCTATTTCTAGCTCCGGGGACCACTTGGTTCTGGAGATATATACAGTTGTACTCACCAGTGCCTCCTCCTGGGAAAGCAATATGGCTGACACATCTCGGGGGTCAGTGGGCCAATAGGAAGCTGCAACATCAAACTTTGTGGTTTCCTATTAGATGATGGCGGTGGGCATATTGATTTCACCATGGAAAACACTGGCACCAAAAACAGTATGCATCTCGGGAACAAGGGGGTCCCTGGATCAAATGGTAGAGCAGTTCAACACCAGATCGCTCCCCTCGCCTTGATTACAGTGATGTAAAAAATACATTTGTATTTTTGCCAGGATTGCTCCTTTAAAAAAGTTTATGATATAGTTATGTTATAACTGCACAGAAGAAGATGACCCTTTTATAACCCAAACCCTACTTCCTCTTGAAGGAGAATTTAAATGTAATAGTATTAAGAGCAGAAATCACCACTAGATTTTTATCTTAATAGATCAGAGGGGGTCACATAGATACTCCCAATTCCAGGAAACCCCCCATCTTATTGTTGTCAAATTGGACTTTTAATGTTTGCTTGCCATATATATATATATACATATATACATATATATATATATATATATATACACACATACACACATATATATATATACATACACACATATACACATATATATATATATACATACATATATATTAAACATGGGAACCAGGGAGTGCTACATTAATGTAAATATAGGGATAATGAAAATACTAAGAATAAGACAATTTTAAAAAAATTACATTTTCTTCACTGCGTTTCTACGACATACTACTCTGTAAGAAAGACCATATAGATGATATTTTTATCCAACTCCAGAAATCTGTGTACCTTGAGACTCAAATTGCTGGATAGCTTCCTTCACTGCTTCATCGGCGTCCATTTCAAACTCCGTCATGTTTTCTTGGACCACAGCATCAAAGGTCTCCTGGGTGATCCATCTACAGGCCATTTTAGCAAAGGTTCTGCTCCTTTCCCTGGAACATATTTTACAGGGGACTTTAAATACACAAAAATACTCAGTGAAGAACATCTCAGGAGCTGATTCTATAAGCAATGGAGCATTCAAACACATTAGCTGATAACCCCCATCCAAGTTGGAGCTTATAGAATCAGCCCCCCAAGTGACCCGCTCCTGCTAATTCCATTGCTCAAGCTATAAAGTGCAATTTACCAAAAATAAACGGATACAGATTTTTTTTTAAATGTTGGGAAATATTTAACAAAAGAATAAACTTATGATTTTTAAGCCATGTTATATATATCTAAAATTACATTACAATACTTTCCTGAACCCCTCCTATTTTTATTTTCCTATTATTATGGCCCTATGGAGAACATTTATATGAAATAAAATGTTTCATTTTACTACGAGAAAACGAGACAAGTTACACATCCTTAATACTGTATGCTTGTAAAATGCTTGAAAAGCGGTAATTCAGAATTAGCGAACAAAATAATCTGAATTTCTTACATCCAATAATATTAGTGATAGTATAACTAATTTGTGTTGAAAGTGATGTCTGGATTGTGCTTTAAAGCAGTAGAATAATTATGGTATGTTGTGGTCAGAGAGCAATGTAGCTTTCTTAGCTGACTGAAAAGAAGGGATATGATTGTAAAACTACATTTTAATAAAATAATTCTGACTTTAAAAAAAAGTGAGAGAAAACTGAAATATGTGAGTCTATTGATTCAGGAATGGAAGAGGCTCGAGCCTTCTAGCAAGTGATAGTCTTTTAAAGAGTGCTGTGGAGCAGATCCAGGAGACCCACTCCACGTGAATTAGACTGTGTCCAAATAAGTATGGCATTGTTCTAATAGAGGAGGAGTAAGGTCAAAGCCAGACACCTTATCACCTTCCCAGCAACGATCTAGCCTCACTCCTGTAGACTAGGTCCCACTTAGTGAACAGCAGTCAAACTAATTTGAAGTGGCCCTTGCTAATTGGAAGACAGAGTGCTCATTCAGTGGCTGCCTCACTCATTGAAGGGAGAGCCTCAATCATTGCAAGGCAGTTCCACTCATTAGGAGAGTTTCACACACGAACAGGCTCAGTAACTGGGAGAGAATCTAAATTCCTAGGAGGCAGTCTCACTCATTGCAAAGGCAGCCTCATCCATTGGAAGACAGGTGTGTGTGTGTGTGTGTGTTTTTGTTGTGTGTGTGTGTGTGTGTGTGTGTGTGTGTGTGTGTGTGTATAGTAGGCACACACCTTTATTTATGTCGTGCTCGCTTTAACAAAAAAACAAAAATACAATAAGTGCAAACAAACAAAAATCAAATAGAGAAAATCAACGACCTGGATAGCTTACAACCTAAGTGGTATGTTGGGAGACTTACAGAGACAACAGTTGAGGGAATAAGTGCAGTACACTGTATGGCAGTGCATTGGTAGGAGTGACTGTGGGTCTGGGACAGTAGCCATGAGTCTCTAGGCGATTAATATGGTTATTTTAGCAGGTAAGATTTAAGGTTTGATGTAAAGGTGGGAAGAGACGGTGCTTGGTGTATATGGAGCGCGAGTGCGCTCCACAGGGAAGGGGGGCAGTGAGTGAGAAAGGCTTAAGGTGGGAGAGAGCAGAAGAGGTGGAGAAGAGACAGCTGTGAGCGGAGTGCAGGGGCATAGGGAGAAATCAACGCCTATTTGCAGATTTGCCTTGAAGGCAATGAGAAGAACCTTCTCATTCATAATACAATGGTTTGTTTCTTGTATAGCGCTGCCAGGGTACAGATACATTTTGCAGGTCGTCTCACCCTTAAAGAAATTGCTTTACTCAGAGAGCAGGCTCACCCTGAAAGAGACGGTCTTACTCAGAGAGCAGTCTCACCCTGAAAGAGATTGCCTTACTCAGAGAGCAGGCTCACCCTGAAAGAGACCGTCTTATTCAGAAAGCAGTCTCACCCTGAAAGAGATGGCCTTACTCAGAGAGCAGTCTCACCCTGAAAGATATGGCCTTACTCAGAGAGCAGTCTCACCCTGAAAGAGATGGCCTTACTCAGAGCAATCTGGCCCGATGATCCCTCACACCCTGTAGGTCCTGTATACAGATGTTGCAGCGTCACTGTGTGTGTGCATATATACACAACTGCGCCCTGTCCCTGCCTCTCTCTCTATCCAACGCTCCGACTCCTTCCACACTTCTTGACTTGTCTCCAAGCTCCTGACATGGCAACGGCGGCCGGAAATGACGTGCCGAGTCGGCGGCCACGTTTGATAAAGGCAAGGAAGCAACGTGAGTGACCTTGTTAACTAACCCCTAGTTCTATAAGTACAGTGATGATAGAGGTAACCGATTGCCATGAACCTCATGCGCTGGCACTTACATAGCATCTCTCACTAGTTCCAATAAGGACATTTTACCCCAGCCCTGTTATGTTCAATCTATATTTATTACCTATTATTTCTTAGAAATGACTACAAGCCCAATGAGGCACCGGGGCCGCGTTTAGAAAGCCTGAGTGAAGGAATAGGATCAGTGCTGTAAAGCTAGACACAATGGAAAATACCTGCAACTGTGCCCTTACGAAAGATGGCCGCCCCGTCGCGTCCCTCTGCGCGTGACGTCCCGCGCTTACGCAGAGTGTGCGACGGCCTTAAGGGAACCGGAAGCGAGGCGGATTCGAGTGGAGCGGCGAGAGCTTTGGTCAGGTAAGACAGAGGCCTTCTCGGAGAGCCGTTTAATGGCTTGCAGACCTCCGCCATGGAGGTGACTGGCTAGTTTGTCTTTTATTAGCCTTACTGCATGTTAATTAGGAAAGATCCTAAATGTCTCAATGACCGAGAGAGCGGATGTATAAAACTGATGAGGGACATAAGGAACAATGGCCCTTCTCTTCCCGCCTTTGTCTCTAACCCTATGATGCATTGCTCCACAATAATCATACATTTGGCTCTAGTATCCGAATCCGGAGGAAATGGCGAACCGGAGAATCACTCGGGAGACTTTTGATGTCGTCGTGCAAGACAAGATCAAGATGTACCGGTTGAGTCTGGATGAAGCTGTCCAAGAAACGATTCGGCAGTTTCAGCTGGAAGGTACGTTTACACAACTCATATTAAACAGAACTACACACACTGGATCGTAGTAACTATTACAAAGGCAACCTGCAGCCTGTTCACTTGAACGTAGGTTAGTACTGTTTAGTAAATCTGAGCCATTGTGTATAAAGGTCTTTCATTATGAATTTCACATCTTTCTCAAATATCAACTTCATACTTTGTTCAATCATTATGATATGGTGATTAATAATTACAAAAGCACATTAATTATTATGGATTTACTGCTCATCTATAGGTAAGGTTTGAATGAGACATTACCCCCACCCTCTCCCCTTTGTAGTTCCTCAACTGTCTAAAAAACAAAATCACCATCTGTCTGAAATTGTGGATATCAGGTCGGATTGCCAAGGTGAAATTTTTTGGATCGTTTTAGCACAGTTGGTTTTACAATCTGCCATTGCAAGGTATCTAGGAACAATTTCACAGTAAAATATGACAACTGAAAACAGAAAAATAGTAGCGACAACCACAAACCTACGGTCCAATCACTGATGTGATAATCTATTACAGTGTCCTCTGAGTCCTGCTGCTAGAGTCCATGGAGGTATTCCAACTCCTCAAAATAAGCTCAAAGGGAAAAATCCTCCAGCGCATGCACTCAGTCCATCGACCCAACCAGGTATATATGGTGAGAAAATAGACACGAATAAAAGAGGTATTGGTAAAAGGCAATATAATCTTAATAACCACTCTTGGGGGAGGCACCGATACTCGGTATACACCACAAAATAAGCTAAAATAATCAGCAAATGCTCTTAACAGTCTTAATAAAAAAATTTCATAAATTATCGTAAGATCAATATATGCACATAATAGATATAAGATAAACATGTATTAACATGCACTTACATGTATTGGTCACACTGGGGATAAGATGTATACTTATAGCAGCAACCAGTGGAATAGGTATGATCACACTGGAGATGGTGTACACTTCCACAGCAACCAGTACAGAATGCTTAAAAAAGGCAGATGGGGGGGGGGAAACAAGGCATAATACGTTTTAATAACAATAAAATAAGATGGATGCACTCACAAACGTCTATTCAAAAAGGCATGGGTGAATAGCTTTCCAGCATGTTACTCCTCTCGGACCCAGTACCCCCACGTCTGTCCCTTTGTTATCTAGGGTCTCTTTGGGGGTTTCTTTCACAGTAGCTTCCTCGTCCCTTTGTCCACTACTTCCCGGTGGCTTTTCCCTGCTCCTGTGTAGCCTGGTCAAACCCTCCGATGCCCTCCCTACCGGGGGTCGGTTTGTGCAGGGAAAAAGGTCTGTATGCTGCTTCCTGATTGGACGAAACTGACTGGAGGAGTACGGTGGCTGGATGTGGTCAGAATTCATCAAATGCGTTTCGCATACCGCTTCAGTGATCACAGATTATTTTAGCTTATAGGGTGGTGTATACGGAGTATCAGTGCCTCCCCCCTAAGAGTGGTTATTAGGATTATATTGCCTTTTACCAATACCTCTTTTATTTGTCTACTTTCTCCCCATATATACCTGGTTGGGTCGATGGACTGAGTGCATGCGCTGGAGGACTTTTCCCCTTTTCATAGTAAAATATATGAATGGATAAGTCCTTGTGATTGCTATATATGGTCCATAGGATGAAAACCATACAAATTAAGTTGAAAACTTTGTTAAAGTGCAGTTACGGTTAGTAAGCGACCCGTTCAAAAGTCTGGAAATTTCAATATGAAGGTAACACGCAATCTTAACTCCCCCACACCCCATGCTTTGCTGATATCATACATGATCACATCAGTGAATGTGGGATGGATAAAGGTTATTCTGGAATTGGTGAAGTTCTCATCACATGTGAGGATGTATGTGTCACGGGAGACAAGGCCAAATACACCTTTTTATATTTAAGGGATCAGTCACAGGGCAAAACAGGCAGTAAAATAAATTGCGGTTTATTCGGATAAGACCTCGGAAACACACAGAAATACAAGATACAGAGAATATACACATACTGGGTTCTGGGGAATGAGATCTGGCCCTTTCCTAGTTGCAAGGCGCCTGCTTCAGCAAAGGCTTACCTTGATAGGAACCTGGTTCTGGACATCCTGGACCGAAATCCTGCTGGCTAGGCCTCTCCATGCTTCCCTGTGTGAATAGCTCTTTCACAGAAGCACATTTGAGAGGCCCGCCAGCAGCTGCTTGTCTTTGAATCTCCAGCAGAAAAAGTTATGTGCTACACCGCACTCCCTTATTTATATAGGGCTTGCCCCCTATCTAATACACTGAGGGGCTGGGGTCTAGGGGGAAAAAAAGACTTTCTAATCTAGATATCTTGATCACAGCCTGCCCCTCCCCCTCTTTGCAATGTGCTACAACCTATAACTGGGCTGGTGGCATTGAAATGCTAATTCACATGTGGCTGCCTTTTGTCACCAAACTGTTTTTTCCTTGCATGACAAACACAAAAAAATGCATTGTAGTTTTAAAACACAGAAAAACTAACATTTAGACCCAAGAGTTTGCACTCTACCATTTGCACCTATAATGTGGGGATTCTAACACCCGCTCTAATGGCTGGGAGGCAATACAGGTTAAATATCCCCCCTTTTACCTCATGTTCCAGAAGTCTCTGCCCTGCAGCTATTTCTCATAAGAGGCCACCCATACAAGGCAACCCACTTATAAGCTTGAACAGGCAGCTACTGGCCATGAGTCAAAGGGAAATACACAGAATGCATTTACTAGCCCGCTGGGCTTACACAGTTAACCCCACATACACAGTTCCTAGCTTGTAACCCTATGGGGGACAGTATAAGGGGAACAAAATGACAGGGCAACACAGTAAGGTAGAATATTAGACCCAAGAGCTGACACTCTAAGCCCTTGCCATACGGTTTCAGGGGCAGCCAGCCGGGCTCCACCTTTACTAATGAAGGCTGGCTATGCCCTACCGTCACAGTATGTAGCACACTAAAGACTACTACTGTAGCACCGTAGACAATTTCCACTCTGACCAGTACTGAAAACTGTTAATTCCTCCAAAGCCACCATCCCAACCAAACATGGTGTGTGTCTCTGATTCTTGAGGGATGCGGAGGGTAGTTGGAGAAAGGGATCAGAGAGCTGATGCCTATGGAGGGATAAAGGGTCCACAGCTGATACTTGGGGAGGCAAGGGGAACAAAGGGGTCGAGTTCTAGATCAGAGAACAATGTGACAATATAAAAAGCGCAAACTAATTCCTTCACATACAAAAATCTGCCTACAAAAACGGTCACTAGTACCGTGTGATACAATGCAAATAGTGAAGGCGCAAATAAGTGTTAAAGTGCTCTGCAATGTCGAATAAAGTGAACTAAATCACTCGCAGCCGGTCAATTGGCCAATATGCAGAAAAGATGGTAAATCTGCTAAGGTTTGCCAATTTAATGGATTACACCAATGGCAGTGGTATAAACACAGTGGTCTGCAGTTCTCCTCAGGAGTGGATGAGAAAACATGGCATAATATTTATTACTAAAAGGAACAGGGAAATAGGGAATACAACTCACATTCTCCCCGTTCTCTGACGCTGTAAGTGTATTGGGGTTACACTAATACCACTCCTGAGGCACTGCATGCGTGCCACCGTGTTGTCCTGCTCTCCTGGTGCTCACGTGCCTCCAAGACGCGGTACCTGAACTTGTGTGTGCACGCGCACCTTTGTACTGTGTCCCGTCTAGTTGACTGGCTGATACGGTGTCCGCAGAGGGTCAAAACCCTACGTGTATCGTGTTCCTCAGGGGGAAAGCAAAATGTGTAGGGTATTTGACCCAAAGCGGACACCGTATCAGCCAACCAGACGGGACACCGTACAAAGGTGCACGCGCACACACGGAAGTTCGGGTACCGGCGTCTTGGAGAGGCACTTGATCTCCAGGAGAGCAAGACAAAATGGAGGCACACATGGCGTGACAGGAGTTGTCTTGGTGTAACCCCAATAAACTTACTGCATCATAGAATGGGGATAATGTGAGTTGGATTCCCTGGTCCCTTTTGTAATGTTGTTGTGCCATGTTTCTTTATCATCCATTCATGAGGAGAACTGCAGATCACTGTGTTTATACGACTGCCATTGGTGTAACCCATGAAATTGACAAGCCGTAGCCGATTTTACCAGCTTTTCTGCATATTGACTGGCTGCGAGTGATTTAGTTCACTTTATTGGGCTTTGCACAGCACTTTAACACTTATTTGCACCTTCACTATTTGCATTATACTAGACCACGGAGAAGCCTGATGTAAGGAAGACGTAGGGATTGAACAAGCTTTGTGCTTCTAGTTAGTGGATGGAGAAAGGCACCTGAGAAACCTAATGCTTGTGGGGTGAGAGGAGAAGGGGATCAGAGAATCCTCATAATCGGGGAGGTGGGGGCGCAGCAAGAGAGAAAGGGGGCTTGGAGAGGTCTCCTGTTTCAGGTGAGCGGCAGGAGATGGGGATACACAATGTGGTGTGCTTGGGGAAGAAAGGCCCAGAAAAAAAATCCTGATGTTTGCGTGGGCTGGGGGAAAATGGCCTGGAGAAGCCTGGTTCTTTGGGGCACATGCCACATTCTGACGTGATGGGATCAGGTCCTGTGTGTCATCAACCAAGCAGGGTGGGTTAAGGTTGTGTGTCACCTTAACTTTGACATTTCCAGGCTTTTCAAGGAACTACAAAGTATACTTTGAAGTGTTTTTTTTTTCCCCCCAATTTAACATATACATATTTTTTTTTTTTTTTACATGATTAGTTGATAATGTTATACTCGTAACATTTGTTTTTGATCCCCCTAAGGAAGTAGATGCTAATGAAACCCACCAGGTGACCTTAGATGTATTAAATATTACAGGATGAATAAATAAACTACATTTGTGCTGTTATGGAGTATAAGCCCCTAAGCTACCTGTTTGTTATGGTAATCAGTATGAAGCGCCTGCATTTACGAATTTACCCAGTTAAGATCTGTTCGGATTGAGCTTTGTGTTTTATACCTTCTCTGATTCGGTAGTTTCAACTAGAAAGTCAATTTACATAAGTCACAGCGCAACACACCCTGTAAAAAGATATCTTCTGCTATTTTCTGAATGAAGAATACTTCACTATTCCTGCTCTCTCCCAAGATACTATCTTTTTGGGCCGGTTTGCAATTTGTAGAAGGTGGAAAATATAAAAGTAGCCGAATCTGCATTATTGCTTTCTATCTATATGCTCATACTGTAAAAATTTTAATCATTTGTATTAATTTGCTTCTGTTAAATAGCATTGTTTTTGAAAGCGTAGTAAAAATTAGAATTATAAAGATGAGAAGGTGGCTGCTCTATTAAGTTAGTGATTGTGATTTTGTATTAGTAATGGCATTTCTACCCTTTTATAAACAGGACAGTTAAAGTCAGAACTCTATGACCCTGTATACAGGGACAACGAAAGATACTCCTATCGTGACCTTCCACGTGACCCTGTGAGCAGCAGCTGGAACATGGAGTCAAGGAGAGATGATATACTTCGCCCTTCCTACAATGTGAGCGACTTCGGAGGGGAGCCCTCTTCAGGAAGACTCTATAACACGTTACCAGACCGATGGAGACCTGATGACTCTTTGGGGAAAGAACGCTATTATCGGGAAAACCTGGGCGCCTCAGACCCTCGAATTCGTAACCTCGATCCCCTCAGACCCAAGGAACGCGGCGACTACCTACCCAGGGGTGTGGAGTATGGCCAAGGTATGCAATGGGGGCACGAGCGTAGCCCTATAAGGTCTCAAGAGCACACATCGGTCCACCCAGAAATCTACAGGGACTTCCACTCCCCATCACAACAGATGGAGCAGTTTCAGAAGAGAAGGGATAGTTACAGCGTAGACAACGCAGGTCCTCCGCAGGATTTATTCAGGTCACCGGGAGGCAGGGGCAAAATGCACAAAACAGTTGTACGTGGGGGGAAGATTCAACCAGGCCGTGGGGGGAAGATTCAACCAGGCCGTGGGGGGAAGATTCAACCAGGCCGTGGGGGGAAGATTCAACCAGGCCGTGGGGGGAAGATTCAACCAGGCCGCGGGGGGAAATTCCAGAGAGGCCGTGGGGCAGCCCTGTTTCAACGTGGAAAAGTAGGACCATCAGCTCGTGGACGAGGTGCAAGCTTGGTTCACCGTGGTGGTGGAGCAGAGAAAGGTGGTGCAGAGAAAGGTGGTGAAATCCCCACTAAGGAGCAAACGAGTAAGCCCATAAAGAAACCTGACACACTGACAAAAGATGAAAACAGTGAAACTGCCAAATATAGCAATCAGATAATCAGGTGGGCCAAGTTCGATACCATCAAAAATGACGACGATCTGTTTAAGCAGCACAAGGCTCTGTTCAAGGTGAACACGGAGGGTTGTAAGAGAATCGTGGAATGCTTTAAATGCCCCATGTCTGTGTCAAACAGGGAGTACTGCTTCGCTGCTGTCAAGTTTTTAAGTCATCCCACGCTGAAAAACCCCAAAGTGGATAACGAGCTTCTGGATCTGTTGGTGGAAAAACATGCGATCAAGGTCAAGAACGAGTTTTTTGACGTAATAAAACCCTTTGACAGGGACCTGATGATAATTCAGCAGCGGCTGCTAAGTAGCGCTGTTCCTTTGCTCATAGCCTGTAACACTTATGAGCTGAAGCATTCTATCCTCAAAGATGAACGACAACTGTCCAGTGCCCTCCGGAACACGGTGTCTCTGTGCCGGAAATCCATGGTGCTGTTGGGGCAGACTTTCTCGATGGCTTCCGGCTTCAGGCAGTGTAACATCTTGGATGCACTAGGGCTTCATGGAATGGAGCCAAAGCCCTCTGAGTTCCCCAATTTCAAGGACTCGTTCCTCTTTGGGAAGGACTTTATGGGGCAGCTGAAAGCTTGGCTCAACAAAACCGGTCACAGGATGAGCTTAAAAACCAGGACCCAGCCTGCTATAGATGGCAGAGAGAAAGCTAAACCTAAAGCGACAACCAAGAGCAAAGGTAGGTTCTGCAAACAAACACCCTTTGTATCTAAAGCCCTCTTCCGCCTTAAACCTTTCTCACTGACTGCCCCACACCTCTGGAATGCTCTTTCCCCCCACCCCCCTCAATACCTGACTAGCACCCTCTCTATGCACCTTTAACACCCACCTTAAACACACCTGCTTAACTAAGGATATGATACATAAAGCTGGGCCCCTTGCAGCCGCACTTACGAGAATGCCCTCCTACTGTGTCTACGTTCTTCCTAACAACCAATTCGGTTGTAAGCTCTTCAGAGCAGGGACTCCTTTTTGCTAAATGTTTTATGTCTGAAGCACTATTCCCATGATCTGTTATTTGTATTTGTTTATATGATTGTCACGTGTATTACTACTGTAAAGCTCTATGTACATTTATGGCGCTATATAACTAAAGACATACATACCCTTTCCCTGCCATAGGAGCCGGTAACACGTTGCGTTTTAACATCAACCAGTATGTTCAAATTAAATGTGGGGTGCGCAAAGTAGCTCAGAGCCCTGGAACAGCACAATAAAGTAAATGAAACCCATTTATATCAATGTCCTAGATTTTAAGTGAACATTTTATATAATACAACCAATCTTAAAGGTTATTAATTAAATGACTTTTTCATCCCTCCCTGTAATGCCTTGCTGTCTCTTGTCCCCTCTTCCCCACCTTATTCTCTCCTCCATGCCCTGCTCCTCATTGCACTCTCCTCTTTGCACTTCCTGCCTCACTGTGCTCCTTTCTGTGCACACTGCACTATCTCCTCTGTCTCCTCTGCTTGTTCAGTTTCCTCCTCATCTTGCTCTCTCCGTCCCTTTCTTTGCACTCCCTCCTGCCCCATGTGCACACTACTCTCCGTTCCCTTCTCCTCATTCTTCTCTGCCCCCTCCTTGCAGTGCCTCCTTGAAGAGGCATTCCGGTTGTTGCAGATATCCTTAGTTAAATATCTATAAAAGGCTAAGGATGTCGCGTGCCAGATATATGGCATATTAGGTACAACATTCAGTGGCTGACTTGCCACACAGAAAAACATTCTGAAATAATATGCACCCATTCGCTCACTGTGGCGAGGCCCGAGTCCATCCTCTCTTAGTAAATCATAATTGGGTCCATTGAATAAAACTAGAAAAGACTTGTGTGTATATATTACTGGTATTTTATGACCCCATGGCAACCCTTTAATCTTAAAGAAAACGCATTATACTTGAACACTATATGCAGCTGAACCCCATTATAACGCGGTACTCGGGGTCCACATAAGACCGTGTTATAACCAGGAGCGTGAAATGGCCGACACGATCAGCGAGGACTTGCCGGCATCTGCAGCTCTCTCCTCTCCCTGCTTCATCAAGCTGCGTCCACGTGTGCGGCAAATGACCCCTAACAGCCCAACAGTGAATACATTTGATATAATGCAAATGCAGGAATTGAACCCATGGCCCTTAATATGCTAGTAGCAATTCTCTAGCTGCTACACCAGGCTTGGTGTGATGAATCTGACTCTATAAACAAACTTAACATCTATTGGATTGCATTGTGCAGTTAAGTGTGTTTATAGAGTCTGATTCATCACACCAACCTTGTTGTGTAGCAGCTAGAGAATTGCTACTAGCATATGAAGGGTCATGGGTTCGAATCCTGCATATGTCTTATATAAAATGTGTTCACTGTTGGGGTGTTATTGGTCAGAGATGGGTCATGTGACCCTCTGCGCTCGAAAGTCAAATTGAAAGCCGTGGACGCAGCCTGATGAAGCGGTGAGAGGAGAGAGCTGCAGATGACGGTTAAGGCAAAGCATTGAATGTTGTTTAAAAAAGAAGAACCCTTGGAGATGTTTATAAATCGGGAGCCACACTGATCCGCGTTATAAGCGATTCCGCGTTGTAGCAGGGTTGAACTATAAACACGTGCAATACACAATAAATGAGGATACTGTGCTACTGTCCCTTATATTGGTCTCGGTGTTCAATGTGGAAGCTACTTAGGCCAATATTATTGCCAGCACTGGATTGGAGCCCTTATTTCAAAATTGTGTGTAGTCTCGTTGTAGGCCTGTTAGGGTTGAAACATTTGTGGTTTGTATGTAATACACAAAGGATACTCGAAAGTTGCAGGTAATGGCCTCCTGGTTATCTGTTATCCCGGTGCGCTTTAACAACCTGGCAAGTATCTGGATCTCTCTTGCTGTGGGCTCTTCTCGTGTGTGAGATCTATTTTGCTGCTGTCTCACTTTCTCACTTCGGCTAGCAGTCTCCTACAAGCCTCTTTCACCTCTGAGGCCTGTGACATAGTACAGCAGGCCGCGCTGAGCAGATGCACTTAACCCCTGCATCTGTCATCAGCGCGGCTTTAGCAGCCGCTTGTGCGTGCGGAGGCTCAGATATTTTGAGGAAACAGGCAAATGTAAAATTTGCCGCTCGGGAGCGGAGGAGCGGTCACATGACTGCTCACATCCAATGGGAGCGAGGGACTAGCCCTGCCTCCTGCCACGCCTCCGTTCCGCCCCGCCCCCAAAGCGCGCTCACTGCCTCGCCTGCCAGGACACAAAAAAGCTCCAGTTTGAGCAGGCGAGGCAGAGCAGGAGCACGGCCCGAGGCACCATGCCCGAGGCCTGAGTGTCCGGCTTTCTCCCAGGCCACTTACTGTCACCTGTGCTGTGGCTCTGTGTGCTTCTGTCACTACCTATCTCTGTCAGACTGACAGTTGGTCTCTCTCTGTATCTCTGACTGACAATTGGTCTCCAGATTCTATCCATTTTACTTCTTAACCAATCCCATATCTCCTGTCTGTTGCCAGGCAAATCAGGACAGTCTCTAATTCCTTATCGCAACATGTGGTAGGTAGGTGGAGCAGATTAATTCTGTATTGTCCACAGTATACATATATTTCTAGCAGGGGCTGTTTTAATAACTGAAATCTCCCTTTTCTCCCCCCCCCCCCCCCCCCTAAGAAAAACTATCGGCCGACCCGAAGGTCGTTGCAACAATAGACGCGCTCCTGGAACATGCTGTGAAAGGAGAGAACACAGAGGGGGAAAAGCCAGCGTTCTGGTAAGCAAGCAATGAGGGTCGGAGGGAAGCGGGGGCTGGCAGTGATGGTCTGCTCGATCCATCGAGACTAAATATGAATACATAATTATGAGCTAGGCCAGGGGTCCCTAATCTTTTTATGCTCAAGGGCACACTTGACCGTTCAGGAGAGAGGTGGACACCAACTAATTAACACACGCACACAATTCACTGGCCATGGGCGAAGGCCTCTAGTGCTGCGCCGGTCTCACTTGCGCAAGTGGAAGTTGGGCTTGACTTCTGGCACAAGAGAGGCACGCAGCAGCTGTTGGCACTGCGTGGAGCTCCTCACTGGCAGCCAGTGAGCTACTGGTAGCTCACGATCAACGTGTTGTAGAGCCCTGATCTATACCGTATTATCAATTTGTTTGCCAGTCAGTCACTGGCACCTATGAAAGGCTTTGCGGGTGCCCGTGGCATCGCGTTGGGGATCCCTGAGCTAGGCAGTCTATATGTTTCAGTGTACAAGACCAGAAATATCAATAGTTGATGGCCAATAAAGCAAATTAATGTTTAAATGCGTTGTCACACTTGGGACCAACATGAGCTAATGATCGTGATCTATTTAATAAAATCTAAATAGTTGGTGCCCAAATATAAAATATAGGCACGTATTTCTAAATGGTCATTTCCGCCCCCACTTTTTTTATATACATAGATATATCTATATCTACAGTTGTGTGAAAAAGAAAGTACACCCTCTTTGAATTCTATGGTTTTACATATCAGGACAAAATAACAATCATCTGTTCCTTAGCAGGTCTTAAAATTGGTTAAATACAACGTCAGATGAACACATCACATATTACAGTGTCATGATTTATTTAACAATAAGAAAGCCAAAATGGAGAAGCCATGTGTGAAAAACAAAGTACACCTTATGATTCAATAGCTTGTAGAACCACCTTTAGCAGCAATAAATTGAAGTAATCGTTTTTTGTATGACTATCAGTCTCTCTCACATCGTTGTGGAGGAAGTTTGGCCCACTCTTCTTTACTAAGTTGCTTCAGTTAATTGAGGTTTGCGGGCATTTGTTTATGCACAGCTATCTTGAGGTCCAGCCACAGCATTTCAATCGGGTTGAGGTCTGTACTTTGACTGGGCCATTGCACCACCTTGATTCTTTTCTTTTTCAGCCATTCTGTTGTAGATTTACTGGTGTGCTTGGGATCATTGTCCTGTTGTATGAAAAACGTGAATAAAGAAACATGTCTGAGGGTTACGTTATCACAGAATGACAAATAAGTTTATTGCGTACAGGTGCACACAGGAGAAAGCTTCAAAACCAAAGCTCTCTGCAGAAATATGGCCTAAAAGACATAATTATACCGTAATACTAAAGCTCACGCCCCCTTTGAGGTGGCTTGTGCGTCATTACATATGCGTATAAGATAAACAAATATGAATATGAGAACATTAATTTAATAACATAGATGTAAAACAACAAAATGAGTCGGCTACAATTATTATGCAAGCTCGCCTAACCTTTCCCCTACATAAGTCTGTCACGGTAGCTAGTGACAGGTTATAATACACACCAAAATATATCTGGGTTGAATTGAACATGACTTAGATATAATAAATATAGTTTATTCCTTAAAGAAGGTGAACACACAAGATATACAAATAACAGACAAAATATACACTTACTTAGGGTTGGAATGATGATGAAGTTTACAGGATTAGCAATTCATCCAGCAATCAGACATCAAGTAGTTGGTAACAACAAAGACACGAAAAGACAATGGGTATAGGGCTTACCCTCGTTTATATGTAGTCTCAGCCCTATCCCTTAACCTTGGAGCGCCTGAATGTCTAGCAGACTTCTTTGTAGTCAGGAACTCCTCTGTCTGCAAGTGTGAATTATGACACTTACAGACCACTCAGGCCCTGTGTTTCTCCGCCCTATCGTACACAATCAGAGCAGTCAGCCTTTGATCAGAGGGTTTATGGTAGACAACTTGTCTTCCCCCCTGAGTATTAACATACCATATGGGCTCTGGGTTTTTCTACCCGACCCAAAATACAATATATTCTTTAATACATACACATATTATATTAATCCGTTCTGTGGGTCTGAGCGGGCTGAAATTTGCCAGGTCCTCATGCCGGAGGACATTTGCAATAGTGGCCAAGTTTCTGCCTTCCACGACCCCCAGAACCGGAGATACAAAAAAACCCCAGTTAAAATCCCCAATTAACTTTAATGCAGGATTCTCCGCCATTGCTAAAATAAATCTCTGCTTTTCACTCTCCCATTGAAATCAATGGGCGCCGCCGCCGCCGCTATAGGCTTTCAATGGAGCAACTCCGCCATTGAAGTCAATGGTAAAATTCACAATCTTAACATTTGCCTATACTCCGTCTGGTTGATCAGAGAGGGCTGGAAATGGCCATGCAGTCATGCCATGCAGTCATGCCGGAACAGTGACTACCTGCGACCCAAATCCCAACCCTCTGGTACTCAGAACCGGAGATATAGGCTTACACGTTTTATACTATACTTAGTCAATGGCGCGACCCTTTACGGGGGTCCTTCATTTCCGGACCCAGTGGTGGTCGTGTGTGGGGGCTCCTAGGGTCTAGGGGCAAAAATAATTTTATTCCTGGGTGCCCTAGAACCTAAGTTTCCCACGCCAATTGTGCTTGACCTTGAACTAGTGTAATAAAAGCTCTTTTTAAGATATTGTATCCGCGTCTGCAGTTTGGATGGCTGCCAACCCGTTCCTGGAGGTCGGCGTCGAGGAATCCCCATTGACATGGATGGCTCCATTGACTTACAATGGGGAACCGCCGCTACTCCTCTCGGACGCCACCTGCAGGTCTTCTACCGAAACAGGCCCAAATCGCCGGAATCTCCATAAGGTTGCATTGGGCTGCAATGGCGACCAATGGAGAGCTGCAAAATGGAGCCGGAAAAGGGAACAAAGGGCTATAAACACGGAATTAACATTAACCCTTTCCCTCCCGCATCAATCCCAGTGTATGTGTTGGTGCAAACACTGGAATGGGAACAATACACATTTACAGGGGAATATACATTTGGTTGCTCAAGCAGGGTAAAAACACCTTACTGAACCGCAGTCCAGTTAACTCCTTGCTTCCCACGTGAGAGCAGGGGGTGGCCAAATGGGGTGTAACCCCTTTAATACCGGGCCAAACCCCCTCTCCCATGACAACGTCTGTTTCTTGCAAGGGTGTGTTTGACCATGAGACCCTCCCTCTAAATCCGAGAAGTGACTGTTATCTGTCTAGTTTCACAACGGCGTATCTTCTCCATGGTTTGTGGCTCGCTGATGGCTTACTATCAATAAAATGTTGTAGGAACAAAAGAAAAGGGAAAAAAATGTTTCTTTTACTCAACTTTCATTCCATTTCAACTTTCATGCAGATAATAGACAAAATTGATGACAAGTTCAGGCACTTAAGATGGATGCTGAACAAAAATGGCTGCTTAGATCCTAGTACTGTTTACGTCAGACACCCCCCCCCCCTCTCCTTGCATCATATTCTCAACTTTCTCAGTTGCATGACCCAATTTCGGCCAAGCTTTAGCTGTCGGACAGATGGCCTCACATTTGACTCTAGAATACTTTGGTATACAGAGGAGTTCATAGTCTACTCAATGACTGCAGGGTTCCCAGGTTCTGTGGCTGCAAAACAAGCCCAAATCATCCCTCCACCACCGTGCTGGACAGTTGGTATGAGGTGTTTGTGCTGATATGCTGTGTTTGGTTTTCGCCAAACATGGTGCTGTGCATTGTGGCCAAACATCTCTACTTTGGTGTCATGATGACATCAACTTTTATCAACACATTTATATTTCTGGGTACTTGATTGAACTGAACAAGCTGCATAATAAATTGTGATTTATTTCCTTAATAGACAAACACACGACATCTGCAGAATACACTTAAAACAACACTCGCTGGGATAAGGAAATGGAAGAAATTGTCCTTGGAACGAAAGAAATTGTCCTTTGCTTGCCAGTGCAAGAAATGCAGCCTTGGTTTTAAAAGTCCTGTGGTTATGTGGTTGTTAACCCCTTCACTCCTGGACTGGTTGCTGCTGTACTGGAACAAAGTCTTGCATCTTTACATCATGGATTACAATTCAAGAATCACACTGGGAAATACCTGGGAGGCCACAGTTATAGACTGGCCAAAGCTATCTTTAACATGTGGATCCAATCCCCTCGTGGGAACAAAAAAAACCACAAATAGCCAAGTGACCCACAGTTCGTAAGACCGGTCAAAAGGGCTGTCCGGTGGGCAGGGCGCATGGGTCAGGTTGACGCCCATGCCACTTAGCATACCTGGGCTACACCCATAATTTGGGGCCACTAAGTCTGATTTTTGACTTAAAGGTGTCACTAGCCTGACATCTGCTGTGCATCAGTATGCCAGTATTGTATACATTATGGGCCTCTGGGTTTTGTCATAATTGACACTCTTTTAGATGGGGGGACTCTAAATCTGTGGGAGCCTTTTGAGGCTCCATCATAAAAATAATTACAACCCTTTGAGGCTTGGTCATAAAAATACCGAAGCTCATTCACCCATATCACAGCTGGATCAAGAGTCTGGATGGTGCATAACGAGAAATTAGGGCTGAGATGTAAGGAGGGGCAGAAGAATGTAAAGCTTTAAAAGTGAGGAGAAGAATGGAGTGTGAGATGCGGGATTTGATCGGAAGCCAGGAGAGGGATTTCATGAGGGGAGATGCTGAGACACAGTGTCCGTTTGACTTTGCCAGATAACAGTGGTCGCAGTCTGACCACCCAGTCCCTCCTTGGAACTCGGAACCGGGAACACTGCGTCTCGAAGTCATTCAGGAACGCACGAGGTCATCTGTGCCATCCACGAACTTGCTGAAGCTTTGATGATCCGCCCGGGAGAGACCTTGTTCCCCATTTGCAAGGTAGGAGTTGTGGGTTCTTCCGAGCACTGCTGTCAGGAGCTGTACCCGCTCCGCAGTGCTAACACCCGGTCCCCATGTAGCCAGAAGTGCAGTGAGCCCAGGGACGGCACGTTCGGCAGCCGCAGCTGCTATTGTGACGATAGCTTTCCACAGGCTTATTAATATTACACAAAAATAACTGGGTTTGAACTGAACGAGGCTTAAGATATAATAAATTGTATTTATTCCTTAGAATAAAGGTGAACACAACAGATAATACAGTAACAAACAAGAAGTACACTTACTTAGGGGTTGGGGAGATGAGAAGCATTTTGCACAGCATGTCCTCAGCAATCAAGATGGTTTCCAGAAGAGACAATGGATATAGGGGGGACACAGTTTATAAACCTTTTACACCCTATTCATAACATGGAGTACTGGGGATTGGTTTTCAATTATCTCCAGCCACTCTCTAACGTGGGAAAGCATTATGACACATGCCCCCTGCTAGTTGGCCCATGCGCAGTAGAACTCTGGGGTCTCATTTCTGGGCCCCACATTTGCATCTGGAATGCCAGCCAGTCTACCCATTTGGCTTTCTGGCAGGAAAACCTTTGTTGTGAGGTGTTAAATGGAGCACTTAGAAACTGCCCTGGTTTGAGTCTCAAGTAAACAGTGAGGGTGACAAAACCCTTTGAACAATACTTAAGCCCTAGACATTGGGTCGTCTCCTATGGCCATCTGCTTCTTTATGGCCAAAAGAATTTCCTCTGGAACTTATCCATACCTTAAAATACAATATAAAGCATAAAACATATACGTATTAAAATATTCGGTTGTGTTGGGTCTGGCAGGTCCAAACTTCCCAGTTCGCATTGCCAGAACTGGGACACCATATGGTCCAAAAAGCGACTTGCTACGACCTAAGGAACCGGAGTTACACAAATGCACATTAAATCATTTTAATACAAAAATCTCCACTGAAAAAGAAATCTCAGCTTTTCACTAAATCCCCATTGAAAACAACGGGCAGCTCCGCCATAGACTTTCAATGGTAAATCGCCGCCATTGAAGTCAATGGGGTTTTTCTGCCATTGAAGTCTATGGGAAAAGTCCCGAACTTCAAGGGGGTCCATACTCCGTCGGGTTGATCCAAGCGGGTCAAGGATGGTTCTGCAGCGATGCCGGAGCAGTGGCTACAGATACCCCAAACCCTGATCCGCTGGGCCCTCCTGAACCGGAGCTATGGAGTACCAAAATTCAGTTTTTTCCACTTAGTCATTTTTCAGAGCCGTTTTTGCCGTCGCCGGCAAAGCCTATGGCGTGACCCGCTCTATCTGGTTCGACCCTTA
Organism: Ascaphus truei; assembly: GCA_036426205.1. Lineage (NCBI taxonomy): Eukaryota > Metazoa > Chordata > Amphibia > Anura > Ascaphidae > Ascaphus > Ascaphus truei. Next base: position 57,980,244 of record CM071573.1, on the reverse strand, counting down.
GCGGGGGTCCAGGATTCGGGGACCCGGTGGTGGTCGAGTGGGGGGAAGCCTCGGAACTAGGGGCAAAAAGAATTTTATTTCTAGGTGCCCTAGAACTGTTTATTCCCACATCAATTAACTTTGAACTTGACTCAATCCAGAAAACCCAAGTGGTCCCTGGAAGAGCTGGATTCTGAGGCGGTGAGGGCCATGCTCTATGCGAGGAAGGCTGCAGCAGTGAGGAAGAGGATTTTCAAGAGCTTGGCATACTCAAGGAGGCAAAGTCTTAGGAGGAAAAAAAAACAGCCAAAGCCATCAAAGTCTCCTGTGAAAATGGAGGCCACACAGGCGTCATCTGCCTCAGATGCAAAAGTCAGCAGAGATAAGCAGACACAGGATGAAACTTCTACAGCCACAACCGCGGAACCACAGGCTCCAGCAATCGCTGAGGTTTCTCCGGAACCGTCAGCAAGTATGAAGAATGAGCTGTCTTCAGATCAACAGTTATTGGATGGTAGGAAGATGACCATTTGAGGTTATCTATGTCCCCAGAGATTTTTAATTCTCAAGGGGCGACACTCTGCATTGCTGGCATCAACCGCAATCGGCACTTCCGTTCTGTACAATAGATACATTTTGAAATTGCTGATCGCACTGTCGTGGACCCTGTTCTTGTTGCCATTTTCTATTCCCGAGATACTGATGGGGGCTATTCATTGAATTGTAATAGTGCCGATCGGGGCACTACTCTCAATCTCCCATTGACTTCATTCAATAGGAGTTTCCTTGTTAAAGTGCTCCCATCGGCATCATCACAGTTTAAGGAGTACCCCCAAAGCACAACTGCAAGTGAAAATTGTAACTCCATCCTATCTAGGGATTTAGCGATAGAAAAGGGATTACACTTGGAAGAAGAAAAAAAGCTGAATCATATGAATTTGGCTCTTAATGCATTTTGCGTATGTAAATGGGTTCACAGTTTAGAATGGTCACCAGAGTAACACAGGGCAGGATTAGTAAAGTCCAAATGGAAGTAATTTTGTAAGACTCCCCTAAAATGTCCCACATCAGTTTTTCCAACATGGAAAACTCTTGAATAATGTATCAGTGTTGGAGAGTGCATCATCTGTTCTCGTTTTATGCTTTTAAGTTCAATATAGAAGAACCCCGCTTCAACTAAGTACAAAGTAATAATGTGGGGGTAGGGTGCTAATGGGTGACGTATAAGGTAAGTAATAAAGAGGCAAGAACCCACTATAAGCACTCAATACCCCCTGATGTATAATGTGAATGTTAAAAATAATTTTTAATGCTATACTAATTAAAATAATGGGTGTTAAAATTCAACAAATGACACACATATATGATACCCTATGATGAATATATATGATATTCCGGGTAACTAAGTAAGGCGACAATTTGAGGTTAATTGGATCAAACTGTCCCAGGGAGCCGGTATACAGCAATCCCTATTAGTGGTTAATTAGATGTACGCTGGTATCAGTGAGGGGCTGTTCAATACCTGTGTCAGACAGGTCCCAGATGGTGAAGGTGAAATGTGAAATGGATTATAATATGCTAGGTACAGACAAAAAGATCAGTATTTCAAACCAGTGTGTGCTCACTTTGCAAAGTATAAATCCATAAATGGAAAGTGTAGACTCTCTCTACAATCCAACATGTAGCCACCTAACAGCAACTGGTTGACTCCTGAATAGTAAAGGAGTGGGCTGTTAAACCCAGAACACAATGTCCAGAGGCTCATAGACTCCTATAGGCAGTGTGGTTATTGGTATACCTGTGCACATATTAATGAATGTGCTGCCACTGTCAGGAGTGCTAATGCCACTATAAGGCCGTGTAAGGTGCAAAGAAACCAATCTAGTATGCAGAGAAAGGTTTCATGGTGGATACATGTAGTCACCTAACAGCAGCTAATTAGCTCCAAAATAGTAAAGGAGTGGGCTGTTAAACACAGAACACAATGTGCAGAGGCGCACAGACTCCTATAGGCAGTGTGGTTATTGGTATACCTGTGCACATATTAATGAATGTGCTGCCACTGTCAGGAGTGCTAATGCCACTATAAGGCTGTGTATATGGTGGAAAAAACCTGTCTAATGTGCAGGAAAAGGTTCCTTAGTGGATACTGAGTGGGAAAGAGACACTGTTATAATACTGCCACAAAGCAGCACTGAACACACTGTTGGTAAACTGCTCAATGAGCTTATGGTATACAGATCCAGTGAAGGTAAATCAGTCACATATGTACCATATAAATTCACATATAAATCACCTGTGTACTAGCTAATGAAGTCCATAAATACAGAGAGCCAATACCACTCATAAATGCAAACGCCGTGGCTAATATACCCCTAGAAACGGTGTGGCTGTTGGTATGCCTATGCACATATTAATGAATGTGATACCACATAAGCCTTGAGAAAGCGTTTCCAATTGCGAAACACGCGTGTCGGCATCTGTCATGTGCACGCGCACCTTCAGTACTCACGTGGTAGCATTATTGAGTTGCAGAGCAAACAGCTACCAGACGGCTAACGTGTGTACTCCCTTTAATGTTGGGCAGGAGTCTTTATGATGACTCGGTGACGCATGGTGAGGCGAGGGCTGCTTGATTTTCCTTGTTATTTTGTTGCATTAGTGTAACCAGCACTCCTAACGGTGGTAGCACATTCATTAATATGTGCATAGGCATACCAACAGCCACACCGTTTCTAGGGGTATATTAGCCACGGCGTTTGCATTTATGAGTGGTATTGGCTCTCTGTATTTATGGACTTCATTAGCTAGTACACAGGTGATTTATATGTGAATTTATATGGTACATATGTGACTGATTTACCTTCACTGGATCTGTATACCATAAGCTCATTGAGCAGTTTACTAACAGTGTTCAGTGCTGCTTTGTGGCAGTATTATAACAGTGTCTCTTTCTCACTCAGTATCCACCAAGGAACCTTTTCCTGCACATTAGACAGGTTTCTTTCCACCTTACACGGCTTTATAGTGGCATTAGCACTCCTGAAAGTGGCAGCACATTCATTAATATGTGCACAGGTATACTGTCAACCACACTGCCTATAGGAGTCTATGAGCCTCTGCACATTGTGTTCTGTGTTTAACAGCCCACTCCTTTACTATTCAGGAGTCAACCAGTTGCTGTTAGGTGGCTACATGTTGGATTGTAGAGAGAGTCTACACTTTCCATTTATGGATTATGATTTGCAAAGTGAGCACACACTGGTTTGAAATACTGATCTTTTTGTCTGTACCTAGCATATTATGATCCATTTCACCTTCACCATCTGGGACCTGTCTGACACAGGTATTGAACAGCCCCTCATTGATACCAGCGTACACCTAATTAACCACTAATAGGGATTACTGTATACCGGCTCCCTGGGACAGTTTGATCCAATTAACCTTAAATTGTCGCCTTACTTAGTTACCCGGAATATCATATATATTCATCATAGGGTATCCTATATGTGTGTCATTTGTTGAATTTTAACACCCATTATTTTAATTGGTATAGCATTAAAAATTATTTTTAACATTCACATTATACATCAGGTGGTATTGAGTGGTTATAGTGGGTTCTTGCCTCTTTATTACTTACCTCGTTTTATGCTTGCCTAATTTGCCCTGAACTATCCTGTTTTCATAGTTGATGCAAAGACCAAGGATACAGCTGTAAAGTTGGCTCAGTTTGTTGTTCAGATGGGTCCGGAAATTGAGCAGTTCAGCATGGAAAACAGTGCAAACAACCCTGAATTTTGGTGAGTTTCTCTGGGATTGGCTGTGCAGTTTAGACTACCTTTGGAGATGGTCCAATTGAAATTACAGGTCTCTTTGGGACTTGGACAAATTGCAGACACACCATTAATAAATCTTGTAATATCTGCAATTTGTTGCAGTTACTCGTGACTATAAGGGGTTAAGGTATAAGGCGTTAAGTGTCCTTTATGTTCTTCACCAAAGGTTTCTACATGAGAAGAGTAGCCCAGCTTACAACTTCTATCAGACAAAAGTGCAAGAGTTCTGGAATGCAGTGGAAGAGGGGACAGACGAGGATGATGATGATGCGTTAGTGGAGGAAGATGGAGATTTGGAGAACATAAGAACGGATGAGATCTCGTTCCTGGATGATTTGGAGGATGCAGCGATGGAAGCAGAGTGCGAGGCTGCAGAGGCTCCCCCTGGTGAAAACGCATTAACTGCTGCATTCACCCAAATGCCCACACCTGTGCACCCACCAATGCTACGGAAAAGGGTCAAAACTCTGAAGGTTGGCATGCTGCCACCCAAAAGAATGTGTCTGGTGGAAGAGCCCAAAGGTAAGAGGCATTATTGTAATATTGCATAGCTATGACAGCAGGCATGGCTCTCACCACAATGCAGTAAACCAGGGTTTCAGATAACCATGCTAATGTTCTATTACAACCTATGGGATTTCACGCATCCTCTCGGGGGGAAACAAATTTACGTTTTAAATGAGCAGTTCTCTCTAGCACCAGATATGGTCATGGCTCAATTTGCAGTCGTTGACCCACCCTTTGAGACCATGTAACAAGCTCTGGGTGATCAATGGTGTGTTGTTTTTTTTTTTTTTTTTAATTTATTTGTTTTTTTTAAATTATGATTTTGATTATTTCTCTAGTACATGATCCAGTTCGGATTGAGTATGACCGTCCTCGTGGGCGTGGAATCAACAAGAGGAAGGTGAGGACCAGACACGACTTTGATTTCTATGATTGTAATATATTTTTCTACCAAAAAAACAAATATTTACACAAATGGAAAACTGAATTAAAAAGGTGCAGGTTGTAGGTCACATTATAAGAGATCTAAGATGTGCAGAAATGTTTGTACAGTTAGGTCCGGAAATAATTGGACACTGATACAAGTTTTGTTATGTCGGCTGTGTACCAAAATAAATTCAAGTTACAGTTAAATAATGAATATGGGCTTAAAGTGCAGTCTATCGGCTTTAATTTTGAGGGTATTCACATCCAAATTGGAGGAAGGGTTTAGGAATTACATCTCTTTAATATGTAGCCCCCTCTTTTTCAAGGGACTAAAAGTAATTGGACAATTGACTCAAGCTGTTTCATGGACAGGTGTGGGCTATTCCTTCGTTATTTCATCATCAATTAGGCAGGTAAAAGGTCTGGAGTTGATTTCATGATTTACACATTATGAAGGTGTTGCTGTGAACCCACAACATACGGGCAAAGGAGCTCTCAATGCAAGTGAAACAGGGCATCCTTAGGCTGCAAAAAAAAAAGAATCCATCAGAGAGAAAGCGGGAACATTAGGAGTGGCCAAATCAACAGTTTGGTACATTCTGTGTAAAAAAAAGAACGCATTGTGGGCTCTGCAACACAAAAAGGCCTGGAAGTCCACGGAAGACAACAGTGGTGGATGATCGTAGGATCCTTTCCATGGTAAAGAAAAACCCCTTCACAACATCCAGCCACGTGAAGAAAACTCTCCAGGAGGTAGGCATATCATTATCCAAGTCTACCATAAAGAGAAGACTTCACGAGTGCAAATACAGAGGGTTCACCACAAGGTGCAAACCATTCATAAGCCTCAAGAATAGAAAGGCCAGATTAGACTTTGCCAAACAATATCTAAAAAAAAGCCAGCCCAGTTCTGGAACAGCATTCTTTGGACAGATGAAACCAAGATCAACCTGTACCAGAATGATGAGAAGACAAAAATTTGGAGAAGGCTTGGAACGGCTCATGATCCAAAGCATACCACATCATCTGTAAAACACGGTAGAGGCAGTGTGATGGCATGCATGGCTTACAATGGCACTGGGTGTCACGTTAGCTTATGACAAGATATAATGAACACCAAATACCTGGGTTGAACTGAACGAGGCTTAGATATAATAAAATATATTTATTCCTTAAAGTAGGTGAACACCGCAATATAGTACAATTAACAGACAAGAAGGTAACACTTACTTAGGGTTGGGGGATGGAGAAGTATCAGCTAGCAATTCTCCAGCAATCCGGTGACATTCCAGGTGGAATCAGAAGCACAACTAAAAACTGTAGGGTGGACACAGTTTATATACCTGTGTAACCCTATTCTTAACATTGAATACAGACTATTGATGAACAATTATCTGTCTCCAACGTGGAGACACAGATTAACCCATGTGTACTGGGACTTTGAGGATCTTATTTCTGTAGCCCCATAATTAAATCAAGGGCGACGACCACTCTACCAAATTAAGTATCTGGTAGGATCTGCATTGTTTGTAGGTGTAGACATAACACTTACAAACCACTCCCGGCTGAGGTACACCACAGGGTGCTCTCTACCGTCATCCCCCACTTGGCTCAACAGCCCCAATGCCATAGTCCGAGGCATCAGTCTGTATGAGGAAATGTTTGGTATAGTCTGGGGCAGCCAGTATGGGGGCCCCAGCAAGCACAGTTTTCAGTGCCTGGAAAGCAGTTTCACAGGCAGGAGTCCAGGTGATAAGCACAGGCAGTTGCTTCTTAGTCAAATCAGTCAGGGGTTTGGCCACGGCGCTGTACTGTGGGACAAACTTCCTATAGTACCCTGCGGTGCCCAAAAATGCCATGACCTGTTTTTTGGAACAGGCCACTGAACTATGGCTTCTACCTTGGCTGGCTCTGGTTTGAGGTGCCCTCCACCCACCCTGTGCCCTAACTACAGAACCTCTGCCATCCCTACCATACACTTAGTGGGTTTCAAGGTAAGCCCAGCCTCCCTGATCCTATCCAGCACCGCAGCTACATTTCCTAAATGGGAGTCCCAGGAATTACTAAAGACAGCAATGTCATCTAAGTAAGCCGGGGTGAGATGTCTGCTCCGGCCGTCCGTCTGCTGCAGGTCCGCGCTGAGATGTCCTCCGCTCCTGGCTGTAGGCACCGATGAAACCGGGACAGGCGTTGCATGGGACGTCTCGCTGGTAGTTGGTTTCATGACCGGTCCAGAGTCTGTGGTGGAAGCCACCCGCACGCGGGCTACAGGCTTCGCAGCTGGGGTGTGTTGCCCCTGATGGGGTCCGCCGGAACGCAGGGGTTCCGGGCAATCTGGTCTGATGTGACCAGAGCGGTTGCAGTTGTAGCACCGGCGCTCGTGCCGGAGCTCCCCCGCCTTCGGTGGACTGCTGCCCGCAGGCGGCCTCTGAGTCTATTGGGGGGTTTTGGCAGACTTTTTGGCCGGTGCCGCCGCCACCTTGGCTACTGCTTTGGCGGTCATCAGGGCTCGGCTGGCCACATAGTCGTCTGCAAGCCTCGCCGCCTCCTGGTAAGTCTTGGGCTTCTTGTCGTACACCCAAGCCCTCACCGGCGGTGGGCACTGCTGCATGAGCTCCTCCTGAAAGATGAGGTCCAGCAGGCGTTGGTAAGTCCGTGCCTGTCACGGTGACTTTGACAGGCTGCAATTACACCAAATATATATAATATATATATAACTGGGTTGAACTGGGACGAGACTTAGATATGATAAAATATAATTTATTCCTTGATGGTGAACACAACAGATTATACAAATAACAGGCAAAATATAGACACTTACTTAAAGATGGAAATGATGAAACAGTCACATCTGGACTGGCAGTTCATACAGCACCCTTCATCATCCCAAGACACGAAAAGCCATGAAAAGGCATTGCATGCAGACATTGCATAGCATTTCTATCAGCAATCTAGATGGTATAGAAGAAAACTTCAGATGATATCAGAAGACCAACACAGGATAAAGGGTGGACAACAGTTTATAAACCTTTTGTAACCCTATCCTTAACATTAAGTACAGGTGATTGGTTTTCAATTACCTGTAGCCACTCACTAACATGGGAACACATTTTGATACCTGCCCCCAGCTAGTTGGCACATGCTCAGTTGGGCTCTGGGGATCTCATTTCTGTAGCCCCACATTTGCATCAGGAATGCCAGCTAGTCTACCAAACGGAATTCCTGGCAGGATACCCTTTGTTGTGAGGTGTGAAATGGGACACTTATAGACTGCTCTGGTTTGAGCCGTCTCCGCCCTCAGGTAAACAGTGAGGGTGACAAAATCCTTTGAACAATACTCAAGTCCTAGACATTGGGTCGCCTCTCTGGCCAAAGGAATTTCCTCTGGGTTTTATCCCTGCTCTGGAACACAGTATTAAAGATAAAACACAAACATCTTAAAATATCCGGTTCCGTTGGGTCCAGCGGGTCCAAACTTCCCAGTTCTCAATGCCGGAACTGGGACACCCTCTGGTCCAATTTGCGACTTGCTACGACCTTCGGAACCTTAGTTATACAAATACACCTTAAACCGTTTCCTATTTTAATACAATAAACTCCGCTGTACATGAAATCACGGTTTTTCACTAAATCCCCATTGAAAACAACGGGCTCCGCCGCCATAGGCTTTCAATGGCAAACCGCCGTTGGCGGCTATGGGAATCCGCCGCCATAGACTATCAGCGGGGCTACGCCGCCGTTGAAGTCAATGGGGGTTTTCCACCATAGCCGGTCAATGGAGATTGGCCGCCATTGGATTTTATGGGAAAAGTCCCGAACTTTCAAGGGGGTCCATACTCCGTCGGGTTGGTCCAAGAGGGTCAAGGATGGTTCTGCAGCGATGCCGGAGCAGTGACTACAGGTACCCCAAACCCTGATCCTCTGGACCCTCCGTAACCGGAGCTATGGATTCCTAAATTTTAGCTTTTCACACTTGGCCGTTTTCTTGAGCTGTTTCTGCCGTCGCCATTGGAACCTATGGCGCGACCCGCTCTTCTCGGTTCGACCCTTATCGGGGGTCCAGGATTCGGGAACCCGGTGGTGGTCGAGTGGGGGGAGGCCTAGGAACTAGGGGCAAAAAGAATTTTATTTCTAGGTGCTCTAGAACTGTTTAGAACTCTCTTTCTTTTAGAAAAAGTATCCGCTTTGCGGTTTGGACGGCAGCCAACTCGTTCCTGGAAAGCTCCTTCGAGGAATCTCCATTTAAGTCAATGGGCCCATTGACTTACAATGGGAAACCGCCGCTCCTCCTCGTGGACGCCATCTGCTGGTCTTCACAGGAAACAGGACCAAAACAGCAAGATTCACCATTAGAATGCATTGAGTCCTAATGGCGGCCTATGGGACCCTGTAAAATGGTGTGGGAAAATTACACAAAGGGCTATAATCATTAAAGAACTATTAACCCTTGTACTCCCGGATGGATCCTAGTGTGTGTGTGATGCAGACACTGATATAACAATAAAACCGTGGGAACGGGAATACACATTTTCATGTTATAACAAGGGTTAAATCACATTTCTGGACCTCAGCCCAGTTAACCCCTTGTCTCCCTGGTGAGGTCAGGGGGTCGCCAATTGGGGTGTAACCCCTTTAATCCCGGGCCATATCCTCCCCATCGTCACAGTGCCTCATAGCCCTCCACCCCGCGTATCCCGTACAAAGCCATGCGGGTCACGTAGGTGACATAGGACTCCAGGGGCTACCTCTATTCCTGCCGGAATTTACCCCGTTGGGTTTCAGGGGTAAAACCGTACTGAAACAATAACGGTTCTTTCAGGTGGTCATAGTCATCAGCATACTCCTCTGGAAGCGCCATCATCGTCTGCTTAGCCAAGCCGGACAGTAAGGGGTCCAAACGTGCAACCCTATGCTGGGGAAGCACTTGGTACCGCCGGCACTGTGTTTCAAAGTTCTTTAAAAAAACTGTCAATCTGATCAGTACCTTCCACGAACTTGGTGAGACTGTGCTGATCCAGTTTGAGTTCATCTTGGTTGGGTTGGACAGGGGGGCAATAAGCGGGTCTGTTCACTGCCATAGTGATAAACTGCAGCCGCTCCTCCGGTGTCCCTCTGTCTCCCCACGCAGTAATCAGTGCCAACATTTCAGGAGTGAACGGACTGGTAGCCGCAGCAACCAGTACCCCTCCTGTTGCACTGCTCCCGGGAGGTGCACTCGTTCCCTCCCCGAGATTCCGCCGCCCCGACACTGGGTTCCTTCCCTGATCTCCGGGTGGCTGTATAAGGGCAAGCTGAGCCGTATCCTGAGGCTCTGCAAGCCGGGCTTCATAGTCACCGATTGCGTCAACATGTCTGCGACCTCCTGGTTCTCATAGGGCAGTCCATATTCACGGCACTTGTCCTTCGGCTGAGCTCGGGTCCTCATGTTGGATGAGCCTTCAGCCTCGCTCAAGGTGTAAGCCACATTCCTGGACCGCAGTCCAGTTAACCCCTTGCCTCCCTGGTGAGGTCAGGGGGGGGGCCATATGGGGTGCAACCCCCGTCTCCCTCTACACTGGGTCACTAGTGTTTATTGATGATGTGACAGAAGCAGCTGGATAAATTCTGAAGTGTATAGGGATATATTGTCTGCTCAGATTCAGCTAAGTTGATTGGACGGCGCTTCACTTTACAGATGGACAATGACCCAAAACATACTGTGAAAGCAACCCAGGAGTTTTTTTTTTTTAAGGCAAAGAAGGGAATATTCTGCAATGGCTGAGTCAATCACCTAATCTTAACCCGATCGAGCATGCATTTCACTTGCTGAAGACAACTTAAGGCAGAAAGACCCATGAACAAACAACAACTGAAGACAGCTGCAGTAAAGGCCTGACAAAGCATCACAAAGGAGGAAACCCAGCGTTTGGTGATGTCCATGCATTCCAGACTTCAAGCAGTCATTGCCTGCAAAGGATTCTCGACAAAATATTAAAAATTAAAGTTTTATTTATGATTGTGTTAATTTGTCCAATTACATTTGAGCCGCTGAAATAAAGGGACTGTGTATGAAAATGGTTGCAATTTTTAAACAATTCATACAATATTTTTGTTCAACCCCTTGAGTTAAAGCTGAAAGTCTGCACTTCTATTGCATCTCAGTTGTTGCATTTCAAATCCATTGTGGTGGCGTACAGAACCAAAATTATGAAAATTGTGAGTGTCCAATTACTAACTGTATACATTTGGGCCTTAAATTAATTCCTAGAACAGGAACCGTAGTGTTCAATTTTGTCTGCATATTTAGGAGACTATACATTTTCTAATTGGTGACCACTCTTCGATCCAGGCCATGGTGCCTTCGCCTGTGTGGAGGCATGCACAGGCTGTGGGAAAGCGGGTGCTTTCCCTGGCCATGGTAGTCGGGCTGTGGGGGGGGTGGTTCCTAGGGGCGGCACTGGGCTGGTTCGACCTCTGTGGGCGAACCGCTCACATGTCCTATGTGTCGCACCAAGAAATCAGTTTCAACTGATTTCTTGTGCAACGCGCGCCGCCTCCTGACTCTGCCCGTGTGTGCCCACACAGTCTATGGGCGCGATCACTGCCTTCTGACAATCTGATCGCACCCCGTGCAGACGCCTCGGCGCGGTCTCCCACACCATGGACTCGGCCTTATGCACCAGTCTCTCTTCATAAAAGACCCTTCCAACAGGCACATAGTAAATATGGCCCTATATCTTTATTCTTGATCTATATTTTATAAGTGGTGTAAAATCACAAGGCTTTATTTTATTTTTTTTGCCCATTTACATGAATGAGTTATAAGGTAACAAGGGGCTTAGTATCACTTAATAAATATGCCATATAGATCTTTAAAATGCACCATATGTAGGTTTTTTCTTTTCGTCTGATTTGGTACGAGGATTCATTGGATGTTACTCTTGAACTGTGGGATCCTCATCCAGACAGTATTCTTTTAGTGCACATGAACAGGAATGTTAGACCAGGTTTTGGGATAACATCTACTTTAGTATTGGGTTAAAATCTCTGGCAGGTAATAGTCTCAAATAATAAATAGACAGATGCCCAACAAGCTCTGAGAAACCCCGACCATTACCACATAGTGTATATGTGTGTGTATGTCAAAAGGAGTACTAGTGGGTGTGGCAAAATGTATACAACAAAATACAGACGGATGCCCAAAGCTACTTCCAATGTGAGAAATACAGTGCAATACCTATATATTTTCTTGAAAAAAGGGTAATTTAGTTTATCCCTTTGGTCAAAGCGTCTTAAGCCTGCTGCCACTTTCAAGGCATGACAGTAGCAGGTTCTAACACTCCATGGGTTAAAATTCTTATTAACCTGTATAATTACCCAACATGTGGTTGGGGTTTCTCAGAGCTTGTTGGGTATCTGTGTGTTTATTAATTGTGTGCAGCTGGTCTCATCTGCCTTTGGGAGCGTAGTGCTCCCCCCCCCCCCCCCCCCCCCCGCTTTAAGCTTGCCCCCCCCCCCCTTCCAAGTTGGCAGGTCAGTTTCATTTTGCCAGGTTACGAAAGATCCAATGTGTACATTCTTCCTGTAATTATGCAGCTTAATAAGAATTTTAACCCAGGTGAGTGTTGGGACCTGCTACGGTCATGCCTTAAAAGTGGCAGCAGGCTTAAGGTGCTTTGGCCAAAGGGTTAAACTAAATTACCCTTTTTTTCAAGAGAATATATAGGTATTGCATTGTGGGGTTTTTTTGTTTTTTTAATAGTCTCAAATGTATTTAGAAGGTATTTATATTTAGTTATTATTTTAAGAAGTTATTAGTCAGATTTGCTAAATACTTATTTCCTGCTTTGGTTGCAAACTTTGCCATGAACACATTTTATTTGGGAAAATACCTTTGCACGATGGGAAAAGATTTATTGTTCAGTGTTCTGTCTGTAATTTGTGCTCTAATTAGTGACGTACATTGCGATTTTGCAGTTGAATTTTTTGTTTTTGTTTTAAAGAAACCAAAGGATTTGGAGTTTGCCAACAAGAAGTTGACGAAGCAGAATTTGGGTTTCCAGATGATGAGTAAGATGGGATGGAGAGAAGGACAAGGACTTGGAACTAGCGGGTCGGGGATCAAAAATCCCATCAAAGTGTATGTTGCACGAATACTTCTTGTTTTGGTCAATGCCTGACATTGCTAATTAAGACCTTTCAGTAGGGAAGGCTTTTAGTGATTGAGGCAATACAGGGTATGATTACACACAACAGACTAAAAACTGGGAATCTCCACACGGTTAACTCTCTGATTATTTAACCCTTCCACCTCCCTACAAATACTGGTATAAAAAAAAACCACTATAGGGTTACTACTGTACCTGGGCTGGAACATATGTAGAGAAAATGTTGTATAGCATACAGGCTGATGTGTGGCTCAAGGTAGCTTATAGTTAGGGCAGAAATATCTAATCTTAAATTATCTTTCTGTACTGCCCATTTTGGTGATGCATTATACGGATTATATTAATATCACTATACATGCCCCTACTTAGAGCCTGCTTTTTGTCATTGAGCAGTAAAGAGGATTTTTTTTTTTTTTTTGGTCAGGATGGTTCTTACATTTGATGCAAACGGACCAAAACCAGTCACTGGTTTTATTCAGATTGACGTTTTAATTTCTGAAACTGTTTAAAAATGGCTTTTTCCCAATTTTCACAGGGGCTCGATTTCTTCTGGAGAAGGCTTGGGTGCAGAAGGGGGTGAGACGGCAGAGTCCACAGAAGACAACTTTGATGTTTTCCGTCAAAGAATGATGCAAATGTACAAGAAAAAAATAACCAAATAAGTAGGTATCTTTATGAATGTCCATCTTTCATTTCAGGTAGCAGCATCTACTTTAGTGGTGGTCCAATTGCAGAGATTTATTGAATATTTATTTGTAGGCGTTAAATGAGGAAACGGACAACTAACTAAATATGGATGTGCACAAAACTTGAGGTTTTAGAAAAATGCTTTTCAGGCATTTGTATGGAATTCATGCATTTCCCCCTAGGGAGCTAACCATGTACCCGCTATTTACCTGTTATTTTGACAAGGATGTGGGTTAACATGTCCCCGGTGGGGAATTACCCGAGGTCACTTTCATTCTGAAGAACCTATTTGAGAAGGTGACCGAGAAGCATGGTATAGAAATGCATTGCAAGCTCACAAGGGGGGCGGTTTAAATACCCTTCAATGCACATCCCAAAGAACTCGTACTACTATTGAAAGTCTGCAATATTCCGCAGATGTGAACTTTAATTCATAATGAGCGGACTCGGTGGCCTAGGTTGTCTGTGTGCTGTTAGCTTGCATGAAGTGGCACAATGTTTGTGTAATGCTTCTGCAATTACCATATCTGAAGAGCACTAAAAACTGCTGATTTGCAGTTACATGAAGTGAGGATTTGGAGTTGGTAACATTACACCAGCATCTTCCTCTTACGCCTCTTGCTCATATATGAATCCCCAAGGCTACAGCAAATTCTTGCAGCCAACAAGCATTTTGCCATGGTGCAAATTGACTGGTTTCTGTGATTCCCCTTTATCTCCTTGTTCCATCAATTCTATTTAGAAGTGGTCCGACCTTCCCTCGCAGCCCTTCTGTGGCATCACTGTTCCATTGTCCAGTTTGGGTTCGTGTGAGGATAGTAGGGGTCCTGGAGACCAACATGCAGAGATGTTGGTCCCTTTTTGAGAAACCAGGAATACCCGTAGGTGTGTTCTGAAAACAAATTTGATCTATCCGCATTATTCATGTGGTATGTTTCAGCATCATTTTCCTGGTTGTGACTAATTCTGCAGTCCTTTTTTTTTTTTTATTATTATATTTTTTTATTTCACACATAACCAATGCAATTTGCACTGGTAGGAGCTATGTTGTGACGTTACAATGAATCTGCTCTTTAAACAATTTGCGATCTGGTTTTTACTGCAGTAGGGAGCTAGTGACTTCCTTAAGGTCACAAGAAGTTCATAATCGATCGTAAACCAGGATCTCCTATTTCAGATACAGTGCATAAACATCACACTGCGGAGCTTTGTTCAGCTTGCGCCTCTGCCTCTCCACGGCCAATATCTCTGGGTTTACAACAAGAGATGGTCTTTTGAGACTGAACCTCACTCTTCCCAGTGAGTTGTACAACCCTTGAAGATGTGTAGGAACATAGAACAATTATTTTGACTGTTTCATTTATTCAAGCCCTGCATTGGGGTTGGAGCAACATCGGCCGGTTAACGTGAGACTGGGAATCATTGCTTGTTGCAAGAGTTTGGGCATTTTCAGTCTGTCACTTATAACCCATGCCAGTTAAATAGGGGCGCTGCATAATTGCCACCAATGTCTTTTGAAATAAGACATAGTTGGGGTAATGTTTACTGCACCTCAAATTATGTGTTTATTGGCAGCGCAAGAGTGTGAACTCTTAGCATGGGTCTTGGCAAAGAATCTGGGCCACATCACACTAAATGATTTCTAAGTGTGAGAATATTCTGGTGCCAGCCTTGTTTGGTGGACACGATGTTGCCATTGAGCCCTGCACTGCGTGTGTTATGAAATGTGACCTTGCCCTTTAATAGTGAGGAAAGCCTTTGCAGGGTTGAGCTTGGCTTTAGTATGTTCATTTATTTTACTGCTGTGCAATAGTCACCAACTTCCTTTCTGTTTCAGTTTTGCAGAACCTTTCTGAAGACCACAGAAACCCATGAAAAATGTTTTTGCTTCTATAGATGTTTGGAGTCACAATATTTGACCTTTTTTAGCTTTCTTTAATTACCATTATAGATGGTCTCTCTTTTTATTTTTGCATATTTACAGTATTTGATGTAGAAAGCATGGTTTTTAGTGTTATTGATGGGACGTAAAGGGGGGAGGATGAACTTTGTTCGAGAACTTCAATAAAAACTGTCATCTTCTACTGTTGCGCATATTTATTTTTGAGAAGTGTGTGTGTGTGTGTGTGTGTGTGTGTGTGTGTGTGTGTGTCTCTCTAAAGCAGAAGAGCGGTGTCCATTATTTTACAGTAAGTAGGGAACCCTTTATCTGGTGCTAGCTTCTGTTTCAACAATAACTTCAGAAGAAATACTAGTAATTTGAAGAGTTAGCGGTGCAATGTTCATTTGAAGAACCCCGTCCCCTACCCCTTATTCATATATTGAAGATCAAAGTTTTGTCTTACATATGTGCTGAATACTTTATCTTGTGTTCTTGAAGAGTTAGGACTGCTGTAACCTCACAAACGTGTACTAAAGTTACAGAAACCATGATTTGTTTTGTTTAAAACAAACATACAGTAATAACCAAAAGGAGCCTCTTGCGTGCACATTGCTCTCCAACGCCTTAAACATGTTTCTCTGGCTACATGGAGCAGATTTATCAAGATTCAGCCTGGTGTTGGCCCTTATTCAAGTCAATGGGCATTCATTCCTGTTTGGGCGCATTTAACCCATAATGCAGTTTAATTTAACGTGGGGCCACGTGTGTTCCATATCCAGAACTTGACATGGTTTGTTGAGAAATATTATTAATGCATCAATATACAAGTTATTCATAGGGCTGTGCACACATTTAGGATTTCCCAAGGCTTTGGTGTGCTACTGAAACCAAAATTAGGAAATGTTATATTAAGGCCAACTCGTTCAGAGGCAAAGTAACAAACAACCATTGCCCTCTACCTGGCCACTTTTTTTGGTGGGGTGGTTGTGGTATGTGGGGTATTCAATCTCAAAATAGCCCTTCGAGCAGCTACAAGAAAAAAAAATGCAAGGTGTCTTGTGCTCAAGGAGAAAGTGTTATTTGTGGTCCTATGCACACTTGAAGATATATTCAAAACAGGGATATATTTTCAGGGAACACCTCTCCTACCCAGGTCCTATGGGACGAGATAACTAAACTTACACCGTGGGCCTTTATTGTTAAATAATATAAGCCCCATTTTTAGGAAGGCCCAAAATTTGAAAAATATTTTAGCACCTAGTTTTTTAAAGGGATCTAAAGTTTTAAAGCAAACACACTTTTTGACCAAACCTTTGGGTAATTTTAAATGTGGTAAATGTGTAATGTGCCAATACATGTCTCCTGACAAGGTTTTTGTGGATCAACAAACAGGGTTAGAATATAGAATTAAAGATTTTATTACTTGCCAAACAAATTTTATAGTTTACATTATCACGTGTCCTTGTAACAAATGTTACGTTGGAAAAACTATAACGCCCCTAAAGGTGCGAATTGGCGAACATGTCAACGGTATTAGAAACGCCAAACGCAATGTGGAAAATGGCAAAAAAGTACACAATATGGCACTGCACTTTTTACAACACCATAATGGGTTAACTGAAGGTCTATGCTTTAGAGGTCTAGAGATAGTCCAAAAAGATATTAGAAAAGGGAATAGAGATCTAAAGTTACTTCAACGTGAACAATTTTGGATATATACACTTAAAAGTAAAATACCTGATGGTCTGAATGAAATGATAGAGTTAAATCCCTTCCTTAGATAGCTATATGTATTCTAACTTTAAAACAAATATGCAATATAGGGGTTTTAGGTTCAACAGTTTCCAAATCTTAATGTTTAATTTTTAATTTTTCGTTTATCTATTTTTTAATAAGTGGAAGAGGATATAGACATTTTATATAAAAATTGAAAAATACAATTTCATAAAATGTGATCTGCAATTAGATTAAGAAAAAGTTTCATTAGAGTAGCTATTTCCAATATGCTGATAAGCAGGTGATTGATTTAAGGATCTAAGTACAAGTTAGGGACTATTTTAAGGAACTTTTAAAGTAATTTTAAATAATGTTTTAGGTAAAATATATAGAATTTTTAGGATGTGTGAAAAGGGTTTTAAATTCAATGTATAAGATATTAGTGATTTGCTTTTGTTTATGTCATGTTTAGAGTATATGTCTAGTCACAGGATCATTATTTATTCATTGTAACAAGTATGCACATGTGTAATAGATTTAGCACTATCAGGGGGGTGGTGGCCTATATAAGGCAGCCCCCTGAGATGTTTATTACCTCCTGACGAAGCGCGAAATGCGTTGAGGGGTTGCATAGAATTTAGAGTACACACTCGGTCTTGGAGAGTGGTACCCGTAGCCTATAGTGGTTTGGTTTTGAATTCCAGCCAAAGCCATCACATTCCCTAATAGCGATCTCGCGAGAGAGCCCAGCATTGGACTTCCACTTCCGGGTTGGAGCAGGGCTGCGATTCGCAGCAGGGCACTGCCGAGGGAGGCAGCGTCAGTGAGGACAGGCTTGGGAACCCCACGGGCGATGCAGCTTTACTGATTGTAAGTTTTTATATGTATTGTTTCCCATTAAAGTGATTTTGCCTAATACCACCTTTTTTTCTCTCTGCGCTCCAACTTTTTTGTTCCCTAATGACACTATGCCTTGGATAATTCCATTGGTAAAACCCTTTAAACCAGAAATGGAGGCTGGGTTTATCAATTAACCGATAGTGGCATAAACAAAGGTATAAATATCAAAAGGTTCATTTTAGAAATGTATACCCCTGACACAGGGCAGGGAGGGGCGGGGGGGGTCAAAGGGCAGGGAGAGGGAGGGCAAAGGGCAGGGGGAGGGAGTATATATATTGATATTGATATAGTGATATTTACACTATTGCATGAATTGTGAAAGGTATTATATATATATATATATATATCCATCCCAATATCTGATAGATGTAATGCAACGTGTAATAGCAGGGATCATTGACCTAATATCATCATTAACAGAACAAATACACTCATTTGCCATTTAAGATATGATTTTTGCATGTTTAACTAAAAGTAAACTTTTTTTTATCATGGAGTTTTGAATGGAGATGTCATTGAATGTAATCATTTCAAGTCAAATATGTGGAGCATATATGTACCAAAGTTTCAGGATACCTTGATTAAAATATTTACTACCCAAACAATATAATGTTTGTTAATTTTGACATTTACATTGTGTAAATCCCCCTTTTATGTAATTTGGTTTTATTTCCTATACGTTAGAAATGGTCTTGAATTAAAAGTAATTGTAGATCGTTAAAGATCCTTATTGTGGGAGATTTGTGGACTGGAAATAAAATGAAGCTGCTAACTAGGAAATATTACAACGTAATTATTAATACTACTACTACTAATAATAATTGTACGACAGTATTTATTTACATATTCCTAACAACGCCAGGAAAGAAAATGACAAAATGCGCAGTGCTACAAGACCTTCATTTAATTTACAAAACTCATTTATTTCCATTACATTCACTAATTCACTTTAGTAAGATCAACTTCTTGTGAGAAGCTTTCTTCATTTCTGTGCAGTGGTACTGTAGTTTGTACATTTTAACTGTAAAAGTCAAAGAGGTGATTTAAAAATCCTAGTTTTATCAGACGAGATTCTGCTATTTGGGGGATTTGGACATACTGAAAAAACAGTACAATTATAGAAAAATATACAACGTTTTCTTTAGATCCTCTATAACTTGTCTATGTACTATAACAAAAATAGTATATACAGTATAGTTACACAGCTAACCGACATTCTAGCTAAATTGACTCCAAAGCATTAGATATTAGGGTAATGGTGTATTTCACAGTTGCATGGTGTGGATTTCATCACAAGGAATCTGGGGGCTTTTGGGTAACCAGATCCATTAAGTGCCTTATTGCTTCTAGCAGGAAAACATACTTCTTAAGTATTCCCTCAATAGTTAAATGATATGAACTGATTTAGTGTAATTTATCAGAAAGAAAGAATAGGTGGAAGGTATTATGAAATAAAATATAGTAAACCTATGTATATATATCTATTGTGATCTAAGCGCACTGCCAGTGAAAGAAACCCCCCTCAGTGTGATCGGTCTCAGTGATGTGCTATGTTATATGTGGAAAATGAGGCCACAGATTGTCTTCATGGGTACAAAAACAATCTCAGGTGAGAACAGGTGGGTATGTAGATATGTGAAGCTCTTGTTCAACTCTTCTGATGGAATAAGTTCTACAAATTAAAGTTCACAAGGAAAAACATAGTGAAGTATTGTTAAAAATATTTTAAAATATTCACATGTAGCACAACATCACTGCCACAGATCACACTGAATGTTTTCCTGTCACTGGGTAGCACTTAGGTCACAATTTGAATATTTGTCACCCCTGTTTTTTGTGTGGGACCTCAGACAGTCAGCTGCATCATAGAGCAATAAACAATTGGTTATCAAGTTGTTTTGTCACTTTAAGCACTCTATTTCCCTATATTGTTTTGTATTGTTTGTGTTGTGCGATATATGTACACACACACACACACACACACACACACACACACACACACACACACACATATTTCTTTTTAATTTAAATTGGCTTCTGTTTAATAAATCACCACTTAATCTTACTGAGGGGCACAATTGAACCCCACAGTAAGATATTAGTGTTTACTAATCATTGACACAAATTGCCATCTTCAGGAATCTTGGTGTATGTCGTGAATTTCCAAAATTCTCCAAGGCCACGACTCAAGGTCACATGAGAATATGAAAACCCATCTTTGTGCCTTTACGCTCCGGTTCATAATAAAAAGAGACCCTATGTAAGAAGCTGAGATGTAAGTATTTACACGCCTAAAGGCCAATGTAATATCCTCCCACTTGCTCCATAAATCCCACATCTCTTCGCAGACCAATGCAGACATACCCAACAATGGCACACACTAAGATAGCCATCAAGGGGTTTATGTTTCAAAGCATTTTGCTCCAATTTTCCTTGCCTGCCCTAACTTGTAACTTGGGGAGAGTCAGTAGGAGGAGCGGGGGAGTTACCTGGTGCCCAGGTTATAATGAGATGAACCAAATTCTGCATCTCTGCCCCAACTTGCAACTTGGGGAGAGTCAGTAGGAGGAGTTGGGGGGAGTTACCTGGTGCCCAGGTTATAATGAGATGAACCAAATTCTGCATCTCTGCCCCAACTTGCAACTTGGGGAGAGTCAGTAGGAGGAGCGGGGGAGGAGTTACCTGGTGCACAGGTTATAATGAGATGCATCACATTCTGCATCTCTGCCCTAACTTGTAACTTGGGGAGAGTCAGTAGGAGGAGTTGGGGGGGAGTTACCTGGTGCACAGGTTATAATGAGATGCATCACATTCTGCATCTCTGTGTGCCCTCTCTTTATTTGCCCCCTCAAAAAAATGTTCCACATCTGAAGTGGCACAAGTCTAAAATTCTGCATCAGATACAAGAAACTGGGCCTGGATGACGCAACTCGCTGCCTTGATACGTAGGCTCCATAGGCGCAGCCTGTCACAGGTATATTGTATCATGTGTGGCAACCGCAAACAATGACCAGTGCTTACATTGTGGTGCTGAGACAAATTATTATTACTTTGAAAGTACTGTGAACCTGTTTCTGAAAGTTTACCCTGGAAATGATTGTAAACGTTACAACATGGAATTTGTGGGGCCTTATACCTTATAAAAAGTAAAAGATGTCCATGGGGGGGCATATTACATTTTTATAGTCAGAGAAAGGGCAGGTAATGGGTTAATGATGCCCTCTGCTTTATCTAGCTGAGTCCTAATGCCAGCCCCAAGTGATCTTTAACCACTGCACAAACTCACTAGCACACACTGATACACATACAGACACATTGATACACAAATTAACACACTGCTACACATACAGACACATTAATACACAATTAAACACACTGATACACATACAGACACATTAATACACACATCAACACATTGATAAACATACAGACACATTAATACACACATTAACACACTGATACACATAAAGACACATTAATACACACATTAACACACTGATACACATGCAAACACATTAATACACATATTAACACACTGATACACATTAATACACACATTAACACATTGATAAACATACAGACAAATTAATACACACATTAACACACTGATACACATAAAGACACATTAATACACACATTAACACAGATACACATACAGACACATTAATACACACATTAACACACTGATATACCTAAAGACACATTAATACAACACATTAACACACTGAAACACATGCAGACACATTAATACACATACACACATTAACACACTGATACACATATAGATACAGTAATATACACATTAACACAGATACACATACAGACACATTAAAACACACATTAATACACTGATATACCTAAAGACATATTAATACACACATTAACACACTGATATACCTAAAGACACATAATACACACATTAACACACTGATACACTGATACACATACAGACAAATTAATACACACATTAACACACTGAAATACATGCAGACACATTAATACACATACACACATTAATACACACATTAACACACTGATGCACATACAGACACCTTAATACTCATATACACATTAACACACTGATACACATATAGATACATTGATACACACATACATAACACACTGATACACATACAGACACAGTAATATACATACAGACACAGTAATACACAGGCATATTAAAGCTGCAGTTCAAGCTCCCGTTTTATTTTATTTTTTAGGTTTTTTATTTATTTCAATAGTTTCATGTGGGCAATCTCTACATACCTAAAGAACGGCATAGCTGCTGGTCAATTCGTTCTCCGTCTATTGATCGGCAAAGTTTGGCGACATCTTTAAATATGGGGAATGTAAATGGTTGCTATAGCAACAAACATGCTTTTAAAAATAGAATACCAGAAAATTGGTCTTTCAAAGTTGTTGTTTTTTTTAAACAGAAAATGCTAAAAGTATTTTTTCTAACTACAGAACTGATTTATTAAAAAAAAACACAAATGCAGGATATTGCTTGAACTGCAGCTTTAACACACTGATACACACAATCTAAACCCAGACACACTGATATATACAGTGATATACCCAGATTTCTACATACACACTCACACAAGCACACAGAAACAACACATCCACACATACTTATATACTGTTATATAGTGCTGGTACTGTGAGCCTGGGCTGTATTTGGTTATGTAGGTGCTATGATGGTCAAAATCTTGTTCCCTGATTCTTAAAACCACAATTTACCCTACTAAGAATCCTTTTGTTCTTCTCAAACAGTGCTAAATTATTCAGAAGGGACACTGCTATAGAGATTTCATTATAATGAATTTTTGATCAAAACATTTTCAGAAAGTCAAAACACACAACCCATTTCCAGAAACCATCTTCACAGCAGAATATTAAGGGACAGAAGGGAGCTGGAGGATTTCAATAATGCCGTCTTTTTTAAGTTCAAGAAGAGTTTAGAACTGATCCATCAAAAATGTATATATATATATATATATATATATATATATATATATATATATATATATACATATATTCCATACAACACAGAGTTAACCATGATGTGTTCTTATTTGTGCATACATAATTTCTATATATCCACTCAGCTCAAATTATCCACATAATGGCCAATGTATCAAGTTATACGGATTGGTTATATAGAGCAATAGGAGGAGTTATAGGGAGCGGTTATATGGAGCAATAGGAGGAGTTATAGGGAGCGGATATATGGGGCAATAGGAGGAGTTATAGGAACAAGTTATATAGAGCAATAGGAGGAGTTATAGAGAGCGGTTATATGGAGCAATAGGAGGAGTTATAGGGAGGGGTTATATGCAGCAATAGGAGGAGTTATAGGGAGCAGTTATATGCAGCAATAGGAGGAGTTATAGGGAGCAGTTATATGCAGCAATAGGAGGAGTTATAGGGAGCAGTTATATGAAGCAATAGGAGGAGTTATAGGGAGCGGATATATAGAGCAATAGGAGGAGTTATAGGGAGCAGTTATATGGGGCAATAGGGGGAGTTATAGGGAGCAGTTATATGGGGCAGTAGGAGGAGTTATATGGAGCGGTTATATGGAACAATAGGAAGAGTTATAGGGAGCGGTTATATGGAGCATTAGGAGGAGTTATAGGGAGCAGTTATATGGGGCAATAGGGGGAGTTATAGGGAGCAGCTATATGGGGCAGTAGGAGGAGTTATAGGGAGCGGTTATATGGAACAATAGGAAGAGTTATAGGGAGCAGTTATATGGGGCAGTAGGTAGAGTTATAGGGACCCCTTTTCCTCGCCCCCCTTTTCCTCGCCCCCCTTTTCCTCGCCCCCACCCTTTCCTTGCCCACCCCCTTTCCTCGCCCCCTTCCCTTTCCTTCGCCCAGCACCCCTTTCTCCTCGCCCCCGCCCTTTCCCCGCGCGCCCCCCCTTTTCCTCGCCCCCCTCCCTTTATCCCTCGCCCCCCTCCCTTTCCCTCCTTGTGTCCTCGCCCCCCTCCCCTTTTTCCTCGGGGAGGGGCGAGGAAAGGGGGCGCGAGGAAAAGGAGGGGGGAGAAAAGAAGCGGGCGGGAAGAAGAAAAAGGAAGAGAGGGGCCCGTTTCCTAAGTCCTTCATCAGTTTTATATATGCGCTCTCCCGGTTATTGAGACATGTAGGACTTTTCCTAATTAACATACAGTAAGGCTAATAAAAGACAAGCTAGCCAATCACCTCCATGGCGGGGGTCTGCAGCCCATTAAGCGGCTCTCCGGGAAGGCCTCTGTCTTACCTGACCAACGCTCTTGCTGCTCCACTCGAAATCCGGCTCTTCCGGTTCACCTCAGAATTTGACGCAAACTCTGCGTGAGCGCGCTGACGTCACACGCAGAAGACGCGGCAGACATCTTTGACAAGGGCAGTTACAGCGCTGGTTCTTTTCTCACCCTGAATTTATAAACGCGGCCTGGGGTAAAATGTCCTTATTGAAACTAGTGAGAGATGCCATGTAAGTGCCAGCGCATGAGGTTCATGGCAATCGGTTACCTCTATCATCACTGTACTCGGGAGCCTGAAAATATTGTTTCCCCAGAAGGGAGTTCAGCTCCATTTATGTGTAAAGAAATCAATAGGAGGGAGGAGGGGCCAATCTCTCAGTGAGATTGCTGCAGCCCCTTCCAAAGATAAACGTACACGGACTGGGTGAGAGGGACCTCCAGGTCCCAATATATTTGTAGCTTTAATTTTTATTTTTTTTAAATTAAACATATTAGATGTCACATATGTCAACGGGGTCACGGATAGCAAGCCGGCACTGTGACCTCTCCCGGTGATGGCATCTGAAAGCGCCTTTTCTTCTATGATAAGGTACATTACCACTACCAATGATCTCTGGAGAAGGGAAGCTTAGCTCTACTACTCCCAGGTGCACCCTCATTATGCACAGTATTAGAGCTTGTCTATGCTGAGAGCGAACACAGCGCGATCAAATAAATTGCGACAATGTGTTTGACCAGCTTGTGCCCGTGAGCACTCCGCTGCTTGGCAAGACAAATTCTTTTGAATTGGTCACGCTTGCCCTGATCACGTGCGCGGTTCAACCAATGAGGGCACACCCCCACATGCACACACAACTATGCTGGACACACGGCAGGGTGCTCGAGCGAGAGCACACTGGCTCCCAGCCTGGCCGCGGCCTTATGTTTCTGGCTTCTCCAGTAAACAATGATTTGTTAGGCTGAGTCCATGGTGACTTAGCCCGTGCGGAGGCGCGCTGAGCCTGAGGGAAAGTGGGTGCTTTTCCTGGCCTTGGTTAGCGCGCCGTCCGGGGACGTGTCGGGGGGCGGGCCAATGACGTCACGGAGCTGGTTCGACCTCATTGGGCGAACCGCTCACGTGACCGGCCCTGCGCTCCCATGAGCGCAAAATCTAAAATTTTGATAAGACCTACGCTTGCGGAAGCGTAAACGAGCCCCTACTAAAGCCGCTCTCATTGCGGCTGCAGGGGCTCACTGGTAAGTGAGAGCGCGCCTCAGCACATGCCCGAGGCCTTATGGTATAAAAACATTGGAGGAACATAAGCTGGATTGATAAGAGTGGTAGAAACATGCGGATAGCTAAGTATGTAATTGAGCAGATACAGGTATAAAGATAATTTAGAAGTAGATACATTAATACATATACATATAAGCACGCATACACATATATATACATATATATATATATAGAAAAAAGAAAGTAGCGCCAGCAGGTGTTCAAATGTGAATATAAATGACAAATGATACTAAAAAATCACCCTAATAAAAATGAATAATCATAAAAATGAACAATAATATACTAGAATAAACATTTACATACATAACAAAATCAAAGTCCAATGTCCAAACCCTAAGGTGAGTCCTGACAGGTAGCACCAGAACAATGTACAGAATCCAGGGGCCCACGGCAGCTCTCACATGGAATAACCAGTTCCACAGCAAAATCTATAAAAAAACAAAACAGAGAGCGCACGCCCCACAGTGTAACACTGTAACATTTAATGTAGGGAAGAGTGGATGGGGGGATTAAAAACACTCACTATGTGAAGGTTAAATATAAGCAGTATGTGATTAATAATCACCACCAAGGCAAGTCCAAACCGCAGCAGAGAGCCCAAGATCAGCTGGAATCAGTCTCCCAAACAGCGCTGTCTCTCCGGTTCACTCCAAATCCTCCAGATCAATGTGGTATCAGAGTAAGCCTCACTATAGCTCCATGTGCTCCCCGGCCGTAAAGGATGCACACAAAGTGATGACGTAATGTCGCAAGGTACGTCCCTGACGCGTTTCGTCGCCAAAACAATGCAACTTTATCAAAGGGGAATGTCCCCTGAACAAGAATAGCAGTGTATAAGTACTGGAGGGTCTCAAATACAATTGGTGGATATACTAAGTGATAGTCCTCCCCTATAAACGAGCGTAGCCTGGACAATCTATAAATTTAACTTTAAACTATTTCATTTGGGACTGTTTTGAGTGATTCACAAATGATAAATATATAATTTTAGAATTTAATAATTAATTAAACGGACTCTCCTAGTTAGAAATACAATGCTATATGATAGATACATAGGGTGTAACATGTACTGCTTGAAGGAGGTTAAACATATAATATGTATTATTACAATACTAAAATAAATAAAATACATAACAAATTGTAAGTGGCCTGAAATGTTACACTAGTTAATGCAAAATACATATATTCAACAAGATTTAAATAAACTTGACTGAATGCCTTATAATTAAAATTTATCTATAATAATTAAGAAAATATTTAAAAAAATCCTTATTTAATAGCACTTGATATACAATCAAAGACAATAATTTTATGTTTATGAAACCAATAGCATATTTATACTTATACACAGGTTATAACCACAATACCTAGCATATACAAATATAAAATTATGTAAAAATTATGATAAAATGTCCACATACTTCAAATACTTGAATTTTGAAGAAGGAGGAATGTAAAAACTATATCACATATATGGATGTGTAAAGTGGAGTATAGGTGAATGATAGGGAAGGAAAGGGAAAGGAGGGGAGGGAGGGGGGTAGGAAGGCAAGGGTGGGTGGGCGGTTAGGAGGGCCGGGGGGGGAGGGAGAAGAGGGGGTGGATGGGATTCTCAGCAGTGGACGGGGATAGTGAAAAGAGGAGATGGGGCAAAAGGAACAGCAGAGAGTAAAACATCCAAAGGTGAACAAGAGGCACTATGTGATTTGAAGGAAAACAGGGACAAGCTGACAAGGGTGGGGGCATAGTCATCCAGGATAGGCCGAGGAGATGCTGGGTGACTCTGCCTCCTACATTCCCTTGCCAGATGATCCCACATCACGGTATCAGGTGTTGCTGAAACAACATTTGCTTTCAGCCTTAGAGGAGGGTATTCTTACTAAATCTGAATTTAAATTCCTTTATTCTAATCACCCCCGCACCCCTATATTTTATCATTTGCCCAAGGTCCACAAGTCACTGGTGGAACCCCCTGGGAGACATATTATCTCCGGGGATCGAGTCGATGACGTCGGCCTATCCACAATATGTTGTATTTCTTTCTTCAACCCTTTGTAGCCAAGCTCAGGTCACATATTAGGGATACGCTACATGTCATCGACTCGATCTCTGGATCAAATGGAAGCCCATTATTTATGGGCTACATGTGACATGTCATCATTGTACACGTCAATAGATCATTCCAGGGGGTCAGAGCCATTGACTTCTGGCTCAGCACTGGATCCCTTCTTTCCCACTATTCAAAAGATTTCTATTAGATAGGATTTGTTTATTTTAACTCACAACATTTTTCCTTTGAGGATCTTTTACCTACAATCTGTGTGGAACGGCCATGGGTGCAAGGTTTGCCCCAGCTATGCCAATCTTCTTCATGGGATATTGGGAAGAAACACTATTTGTCCAACCCTGAGCTGGGGGCGGGTCAGTCGGATTACTATGGTCGTTTCATCGATGATATATTATCATTGGGGAGGGTGATCATCACTGTTTTTTCCAATGTCCTCACTCCTTCAATCACAATGCTATGGGCTGCCATGCACAATTGATATTAGTTCTACTTCAGTGGTATTTCTGGATCTGGTTTTGACTGCAGATCCGGAAGGTAATTAATCATTACTACCACACAATTTTCAAGCCTGTTGCAGTGAAACAATTATGTTCATGCTTCAAGTAATGCACCATGCACAGTGGCTAAGAGCATCCCCCTGGGACAGTTTCATCACTGTTTCAAAAGGAAACCGTTCAGGGGACAGTGACTTAGGTGCCCATCTAAAGATCTGAGTGACCAAAGTTTGTGTGAAGGGATATAAACCCTGACCTGGTGTCTGACTCTCTCAACAAGGTTGTGATGCTATCGACAAGGTCATCATTACTCAAAAAGTGCACTATCAAAAATAGGAATATCAGATATAGTACTCAAGAAGTGGATCATCATTAAACAGTAGATGGGTTTCAAGGTTTATTACCACATTTCAAACCAATCCCACAGATCCGTTCAGGGATTACCTAAATACCCATTGGAGTATTTTAAAATTGTGATCCCCTTTGGGGAACATTATTCCTGAGAAAATTCCAATTGTATATAGGAAAGCCAAAGTATCCAAAAACATTCTAGCTCCAAGCAAACTTAAACCTCGGTTGCGGCATGCCGGGTGCCACTTCAGTGAACCTTATTGGACAATCACAGATGGGCAGGGGGCCGTTTCACCGTGCAAACACATCTCAATATCTACACAGTGGAGTTTGCCTCCCATCACAAGGATGAACGACATAATGTGAGGGGGTAATATTAATTGTCTCAGCACATTGTCGTTTATTTAGTACAATGTGGATGCGGCCTCCCCAATATGTAGGTCGCACCACTCGGCCACTTAGTACTAGATTCTGGAGCAAGGAAGGAATGTGATAAATGTGTCAATACCATAGTTTACCGAGACATTTTACCAGCAACAATAATAAGGATCCAGACATCCTTATAAAAATTAGGGTATTGAGCACATTCTCCTAGTGAATCAGGTGGGGACCGATTCAAAATACTTTGTAGAAGGGAGACCTTTTGGGATACACCGGTGGGGACAACTCACCCCGGTGGTCTAAATGAGTGTTTAGATTACCAGTACTCTGGATATGAGCTTGGTCATATATCAAGGGTAACATTTCTCTGTTTACTCTCTGCTGTCCTTTTGCCCCATCTCCTCTTTTCACTTTCCGACGTCCACATGCGAGAATCCCATCCTCCCCCCCCCTCATTCCCTCCCCCCCGGCCCTCGTACCCCCCCTCCCTTGCCTTCATACCCCCCCTCCCCCCTCCTCCTTTCCATTTCCCTTTCCTTCCCTATCATTCACCTATACTCCACTTTACACATCCATATATGTGATATATTTTTACATTCCTCCTCTTTCAAAATTCAAGTATTTGAAGTATGTGGACATTTTTATCCATTAATTTACATAATTTATATTTGTATATGCTAGGTATTGTGGTTATAACCTGTGTATAAGTATAAATATGCTATTGGTTTCATAAACATAAAATTATTGTCTTTGATTGTATATCAAGTGTTATTAAATAAGGATTTTTTAAAATATTTTATTAATTATTATAGATTAATTTTAATTATAAGGCATTTCAGTCAAGTTTATTAAATTCTTGTTGAATATATGTATTTTGCATTAACTAGTGTAACATTTCAGGCACTTACAATTTGTTATGTATTTTATTTATTTTAGTATTGTAATAATACATATTATATGTTTAACTCCTTCAAGCAGTACATGTTACACACCTATGTTATCTATCATATAGCAGTGTATTTCTACTGGAGAGTCCGTTTAATTAATTATTAAATTCTAAAATTATATATTTATCATTTTGGAATCACTACAAACAGTCCAAATGAAATAGTTAAAGTTAAATTGTATAATTGTCAGGCTACGGCTCGTTTATAGGGGAGGGACTATCACTTAGTATATCCACCAATTGTATTTGAGACCCTCCAGTACTTATACACTGCTATTCTTGTTCAGGGACATTCCCTTTGATAAAGTTGCATTTGTTGCGACGAAACGCGTCAGGGACGTACCTTGCGACATTACGTCATCACGTTGTGTGCATCCTTTACGGCCGGGGAGCACATGGAGCTATAGTGAGGCTTACTCTGATACCACATTGATCTGGAGGATTTGGAGTGAACCGGAGAGACAGCGCTGTTTGGGAGACTGATTCCAGCTGATCTTGGACTCTCTGCTGCGGTTTGGACTTGCCTTGGTGGTGATTATTAATCACATACTGCTTATATTTAACCTTCACATTGTGGTGTTTTTAATCCCCCCATCCACTCTTCCCTACATTAAATGTTACAGTGTTACACTGTGGGGCGTGCGCTCTCTGTTTTGTTTTTCATATATATATATATATATATATATATATATATAATAACAGCAGCCGGCACACACATATAAGAAGAAAATCCAGATGCTTGTCCCATAAAAGATAATAAAGATGTATATTACCAGATGATGGTCCAGTAAGGAGAGACAGCACACACGGGTTGAAAATTTAAAAGGTGTACTGAAACACAAAAAACAACGTTTCGGTTCCTGCAAACGGAACCTTCCTCGGTTGTACAGTGTTAGAATGACGACCACTGTAACTTATACCAATCATGCAATCAACCAATGAGAACAATTCTCAAAACCCCACATGATGCATCAAATGGTAGCTAAAACCCAATGTGCCAATTACATTGCTTGTTCTTACTAAGTCACCTGAAAGCATAGCTCTGATAGGGCTGTCAATATTCACAAAGACTCTATTAGAATCGTGGCACCGCCTCCCTTTAAAGCAGGCCTGCACAACTCGTAAAGCGAGAAGGTCCGAACTGCTCCAAGGAAAAAAAAATTGGGCAGCACGGGTAAAATCATCATCATCATCTCTCCTCCAGCACCTCTCATCATCATCATCATCATCCTCATATATCTCCTCCAGCACCCCTCATCATCATCCTCATATTTCCCCCAGAACCCCTCACTATCAACCTTTGCGATACTCCCCATCTATCTCTCATACCCCCATCTCCCCCTCACCCACACACATAATACTCCCTCTCCACATCAAACACACAATACCCCCCTGCACACCACACACATCCCACCCCCCTGCACCTCACATCCTTCTCCCCCCCTGCACCTCACACCACTCTCCCCCCCTGCACCTCACACCACTCTCCCCCCCTGCCACCTCAATCAGCACTCCCCCCTGTGCACCTCACCACCACTCTCTCCCGCCCTGCACATACATCACTCTCCCCCCCTGCACCCACACCACTCTATCCCCTGCACCTCACACCACTTCTCCCCTGTGCCACACCTAAGACCATTCACCTGCTTAGCCAACGCCTCACTCGAATGACACTCACATCACCCCTCCTGCACATCACTCCCCCATCCTGCCCAAATCACATCCCCCTGCACACTCCAATTACCCCCTGCACCTACAATTCCCCCCGTGCACTCACAAACCCCCTGCACCTCACATCACCCCTCCTGCACATCACCTCCCCAGACAGCCACACACACACACACACACGCCAGACAGCCACACACACACACAGCCACACACACACACACACAGCCACACACACACACACACAGCCTCAGACACACACACACACAGCCTCAGACACACACACACACAGCCTCAGACACACACACACAGCCTCAGACACACACACACAGCCTCAGACACACACAGCCTCAGACACACACACCCTCAGACACACACAGCCTCAGACACACACACACACACAGCCTCAGACACACACACACACACACACACAGCCTCAGACACACACACACACACACACACACACAAAGTGGAGCAAGAGATGCAGCGCCGGATGTAAGTGCCTGGGGGCGGGAGGGGGAGGGGGAGGCCGGCGATCCGACCAGCCAGCAGTGCATCACCACTACCCTCCCCCGCGCTCATCTCCCACACCAAGGGGACGGGGGAAGGGTGCACCAGGATAGGAGGGAGCACCGGGACAGGAGGGAGCACCAGGACAGGAGGCAACCCGCTCCCCCCCCCTGGCGGCCGCACCCCCGCACCTACCTACTATCACCCCGGGCGGACAGCCACGGGGACCCGGGGAAGAAGGGGGGACACTGCGCAGCCACCAGTAGAGGAGCGGGAAGATTCTGAGGCAGCGTCACGGACAGTCACGCGCTCACTAGCAGCAGGCACAGGAAGTGCCGCGAGCGGCTGTGAGCGGGCTCGGGGGGAGGAGGGGGAAAGCAGGGAAGAGCCAAAGCCCCGCCCCATGCATCCTCCACCAATCCCCAGCGGTCCGACATATTCAATTAAGTAACCCAACCCCCTGGCATCTGAAAGTACTCACCAGCCGGGCTGCCGCATCCTCGGGTCCTCGGGTTCTCCACCTCGCTGCTTCTGCTGCCGGGGGCGGGGCTTAATGCCGGGACGCAGAGGATTGGCCAAGGTAGGAAAATGCCGGGGGGGGGGCGGGACTTTGTACAATACCGGGCCGCATCCTCCAATCAGCAAGACCCAGATTCTACACAAGCCCAACCCCTGGCATTAAAAAAAAATACTTACCAGCCGGGCTGCTGCAGTCTCCTCCTCCGCGCACCGCCGGCGACTATAAAAAAAACGGGAACCCATTTTTTTTTTTCAAAGTTTTTTTTTTTTTCAAAGTTTTTTTTTTTTTAAATCTCATCGAGGGCCGCACAGAGAGGCCAGGCGGGCCGCGTGTTGTGCAGCCCTGCTTTAAAGCCTCATTACAGGCTGTTGTACCGTGCTTCTAATGCAATGTAAACGGAGCCAGGGAGACCGACATGGAACACATGAGACCATATGGCATAAAGTGCGCATGTGCGGCCCGTAGCATCTCCTGTTGCCATGGAAACCCGCCATGCCACGCAAGGAAGAAGCCTTGTGAGCATGCAAAACTCAATACCATGTTTACTGCAATCGGGTATAGCGTGCGCAACCCGCAGCGTCCCTAATTGCCATGGTAACCCACCCTGCTCAACAGAGGTTAACCTGTGCGCATGCGTGGCTAACGGCACCAAAAAAAGACAGGAGCCGCAATCGTATGAGCCATAATGTATGGACACTAAGGACGCATTTTGGTTATGCGCATACATTATGGCTCATACGATTTCGGCTCCTGTCTTTTTTTGTATAAAAAAGTATAGGGGTTAAATTTTATTGATGGAATATATTGATAACATTTATTGACTTTATACATTCTGTGCAATATACAAAGTTTAAAATTCTAAATCTAAATTAAATAATTATTCCTCAAGTAACTAAGTTTATAAAAGGCTATGTTATATATTGGATTGTAAGATACAGTATAGTACATTTAAAATGTGACAAATTTTAAATAATACTTTAGCCATGTCTTTCACAGTTCTCTCCATTGTTAAATCGTAACATAGTTATGTTGCAAGTCCAACTATTGGTACTATGTTGCTAACTTTAAATTAATTCTGTATGGTTAATGATAAATCTATGGTTGATAACATCTTATTTAGCTATTAAAGGGTTAAAGTATAAATATGGTGCAACTCCTCCAATGTATGATTACACAGTTTCCTAAAGAGTTCATTAGTATTCTAGAAAATAACATAGATCAACATCTGTTTGATAAATGATATTCCTAATGATATTTTCAATGGTATTTTGAGTTAATATAGGGTTAAATCCTAATATAATTAGGTTAATCTATATGTGGATTATAATATCATTCTGCACTAAGGGGCCTATAAACTCGGTAAATGATGTTCCCAATGATATATTTTTAATGGGATTCTAAGTAATTATAGGGTCAAATTGTAATACAATAAGGTTAATCTATATGTGGATCAAAATATCATTCTGCTCTAAGGGGCTTATATGCTCTTGATGTTGCATTGTATTATATGTCAAAATCAAT
Organism: Ascaphus truei; assembly: GCA_036426205.1. NCBI lineage: Eukaryota > Metazoa > Chordata > Amphibia > Anura > Ascaphidae > Ascaphus > Ascaphus truei. The sequence continues at coordinate 57,946,179 of CM071573.1, read as the reverse complement.
TATCATTCTTTGAAATGTCCATGTGTTCATGTTGTAATTAATAGCAATGATCCTGGTTAGTATATGACTAAGATACTATATTGCTTGTTTAGTTCTATATAAATATATAATGTCTTTATTGATATGTCCTTCAATTATTCTATGGTTTATAGCGTATAATTCATTATATATTTTGGTATACGCGATATTTGATATATTATAAATGTGGTTTTAATGCTATATTCCTGTCTGTATTCCTTTATGTTAAAAACAACCATTCAGTAGCATCTTTATTTGTCAATTTGCTGATTTGTCAATTTTCCACTAGCCAATCAATTGCGAGAGGTGTATATATAAACCCCAGGTAGGGATAGGTAAGAGATAGCATCCCCTGATGAAGCCACATTGGAGAAACGCGTAGGGCGAGCGTTCTGAGCAGAGAGAGACGAGCCGACAAGATGATTGTCCATCACGGAGCCGGAGCAGTGAATTTTCAGCAACAGAGAGGAGATCCCGCGAGAGTGGAGGTCACGTGACGCGGAAGCGACTACGTGAGTTAGCTGGACTGGGAGCCGGTGCTGAATCACTACTGAGTGTGAGAGACTCGTGTGAAAACTCTCAAATGCTTTTTTATGACTCACAAAATGTGAGTTGGATACTTATTCAGTTTCCTTATTAGTTTTAATAAAAGGTTTTACACTATATTGTTTTTCCTTTTCTTTTCCCTACTCTCCTTGTATGAGATCTGTCTGCAAGACGTAATCCCTGTATACAGGTGCACCGCGACTGCTGTGAAGTACTGTGAAAGCAGTGACTTTGAAAAACGTAGACTTCCCAACAGAGATTTAAAAGATCACCAAGCTGAGTTCCTGATCCCAGAGTGGATAAATAGCTGATATAATTCCAAATTGGTGTAAGTGCATATCTCACCAAATTGTTATTCTGTTAATTTGACGTATTACCCTATGATGGTTCTTTTTCTCTTTTTTTCTTTCTCTCCCAGTTTTTTATGCGCCTAGGTCATTCTTTCTCGTACATTGTATATCGGCAATTGTGGAGCCGAGGACTTATGTGGCAGCAGATTTAATAGAGTCAGTCAGTATTTAAAGGGTTAATACCTCTCGTTTATAAATTGAATTGGCTAGTTGCAGTTTTTTATTTAAAATGGTATTTGATATCTTGTTGAGAGTTGCGCTGTATGTTTTCTTGTATTTTGTATATCTATATATATATAGCAAATGGAAATATAACTGTATGCTCATTTGCATGTCTTAGGCAGGTCTGCAACCTCGCCTTTCACCATTATCACCCAGCACACAGCATTTCCACTGCAGTAAGGGATTCTGGGAAATGACATGCAAATGAGCACACAGTGCCACTTTTTGCTTCAAAACCATTTTAAACAGGGTTCTATATATACTGGCTATGCATCTTAACCCTGGCTGTGCTTAAAGCTGTGACCATGCAGCAAGCTTGAGCCTATAGGGAACCATGTTTAAAATGGTTTTGAAGCAAAAAGTGGCCAAAGCTCTCTCAAAGCATACAGTTATATTTCCATTTGCTATATGCTTTGCTGTGGAGGGTTTTTGTCACTTTTTTTACTCACCATAACTTAACTAAGTATACACGCACGCGCACACACACGTACGTGAAAAAAAAAGTACACCCTCTTTGAATTCTATGGTTTTACATATCAGGACATAATAACAATCATCTGTTCCTTAGCAGGTCTTAAAATTAGGTAAATACAACCTCAGATGAACAACAACACATGACATAGAAAAAATGAATGGTCACTACTTCCTTGTACCGACACCAGCTTAAGAGGTTAAAAAATAAATTTTATTACAAAAAAGGCTGGACATCATGGTAAAGACCACTTAGACGCATTTCATCCCTACATGGGACTTTAAGAGATTACTCTTTGATAAAGTCCCATGTAGGAATGAAACGCGTCAGAGTGGTCTTTACGATGATGTCCAGCCTTTTTTTGTAATAAAATTTATTTTTTAACCTCTTAAGCTTGTGTCGGTACAAGGAAGTAGTGACCATTCATTTTTTCTACTTCATTTATTATTGCGGAATGGAGCACCCGGAGGTCTCATATTACTAACAGGTGTTGACCATTTTCATAGAGCAGAGGCGGTATCAGGGTGATCTACGTGCCGCACTGCATGCTGGTTCCCCAGTCGGAGCACGGCTGTTTGCTCTCTGGACGCAGCCCCAGTCAAGCACAGCCGGTGGTTCCTGTGACGCAGCTCCTAGGTCATCTACATCGGTGAGCTGAGGGGTTGGTGTGTACGCCAGACAGCAGAGGAGTAGCGGTATCCGTCAGTACGTTGCGCAGGAGCGCCCTGCCTTCCCGGTATCCAGCAGCTGTGAACCCGCTCGCCATACAGGTTTTACGGGAGTTCGTTTCATTATACAGCTTTGCTGTAGGGGTGGCCGGGTTACTAGTCGGTTAAGGGTAGCATTTTTTGGACATCTATTGAGATTACAGGTGGTGTGGCTGCGGTCAGATTACCATGTACCTCTAGTCCACAATTGCTAATTAACCCCCGACTGGTGCGCTTATACCATAAAGCCACCCCTTACTTCATAACTTTATAACTTTATTTGTTACCAACTTACACCTACATTGAGACCTCTTTCCTTGTTGCACCTGGACAGTGATTGTGCAATTGCTTCTATATGATTGTTTAGCATTGGAATATTGGAGGTCACTCTCCACTTTATTTCTCTGAACAACACATGACATATTATTCAAAAGTGGAAAACATTCAAGACAGTTGCCAATCTTCCCAGGAGTGGATTTCCCAGCAAATTCACCCCAAGGTCAGACCGTGCAATGCTCAGAGAAATTGAAAAAAAAACCAAGAGTTACATCTCAGACTCTACAGGCCTCCGTTAGTATGTTAAATGTTAAAGTTCATGACAGTACAATTAGAAAAAGACTGAACAAGTATGGTTAGTTTGGAAGGGTTGCCAGGGGAAAGCCTCTTCTCTCTAAAAAGAACGTGGCAGAACGGCTTAGGTTTGCAAAGTTGCATCTGAACAAACCACAAGACTTCTGGAACAATGTCCTTTGGACAGACGAGAACAAAGTGGAGATGTTTGGCCATAATGCACAGCGCCACGTTTGGGCGAAAACCAAACACAGCATATCAGCACAAACACCTCATACCAACTGTCAAGCACAGTGGTGGAGGGGTGATGATTTGGGCTTGTTTTGCAGCCACAGGACCTGGGAAGCTTGCAGTCATTGAGTCGACCATGAACTCCTCTGTATACCAAACTATTCTAGAGTCAAATGTGAGGCCATCTGTCCGACAGCTAAAGCTTGACCGAAATTGGGTCATGCAACAGGACAATGATCCAAAGCACACCAGCAAATCTACAACAGAATGGCTGAAAAAGAAAAGAATCAAGGTGTTGCAATGGTCCAGTCAAAGTCCAGACCTCAACCCGATTGAAATTCTGTGGCAGGACCTTAAGAGAGCTGTGCATAAACAAATGCCCGCAAACCTCAATGAACTGAAGCAACGTTGTAAAGAAGAGTGGGCCAAAATTCCTCCACAATAATGTGAGAGACTGATAAAGTCATACAGAAAACGATTCTACAAGCTATTGAATCATAAAGTGTACTTAGTTTTTCACACATGGCTTCTCCAATTTGGCTTTATTTTTGTTAAATAAATCATGACACGGTGTAATATGTCATGTGTTGTTGTTCATCGGAGGTTGTATTTACCTCATTTTTAGACCTGCTAAGGAACAGATGATTGTTAATATGTCCTGATATGTAAAACCATAGAATACAAAGAGGGTGTACTTTCTTTTTCACACAACTGTATATATATATATATATATATATATACACATACCATATGCATTATTTAAGTTATGTTGGATGAAAAAGATGACAAAAAACCTCCACCGTTAGCAAATAGCCAATAAAGAATATCACTTGTAAGCACATTTACATGTCTTAGGTCTGCAACCCTGCCTTTCACCATTATCACCTAGCATACAGTGCTTCCATAATGTGTATGGTAAATCTACCCAGCTTGAAAATGGCAAAGCCAGTACAACCAACCTCACATTGATGAGACCCACAAGGTCGAAACAACTGTCTGTGAGTGGTTCGACTGGCTTTGCATCTAATCCCATGCTGGGCTCAAAAGCTGTGTGAACAGCAGAGCATTTGCTTATAAGGGTTCCATGTAGAAATGGATTTCAGGCAAAAGGTGACACATTGTGTGCTCATTTGCATAAATAAACACTTGGACAAGTGACTAGAAGAGGTCACTAAAAGCCCTAATAACAGCACTCAAAAGTAACCATACACAGGTAAGTATATGGTAGGGATAGAGTATAAGTGTAATCACTAGGACCAAAAATGGAGGTATATAAACCTCCAGCCACAAGACTACAAACAGCAATAAAAACAAAAATAATAAAGTTTTATTAAATAAACGACCGACGCAACTTAACAACTATGGGGAACATATATATTCACACACTGGATATTAAAATCCTCACGGAACGAACGGTGGTGGGCTAATAAATGGGACAGGCTCATGTATAGATACACATATCCATAGGAAATACACTATAATGTGGAAGGTAGATAGACTGCACAGTAGGGTCTATTTACACAGTGCTAAACATATACAGGTGACTTGCTAAACATCATGCTACATAAATCATGCAACATAAAGCGCTGCTGGAGATGTTAATACCACTACTCCGCATATGGATGGAAACAGCGTATAGCGCGATCAGCGGGGGTGCAGCGAGATTGCATATACTCGTAAAGAGGAACACCTGATGTGGTGTGTTATCGTCGCTGGACAAGGCAGCTCAAATCAGCTATTAGTTATCTACTAGAGTCCAGACAACTGTAGCATGTGAAAAACAGCGTGTTGCTGTGTCTGTATTGATACTACCTTCACTGCATGTCTCTGCCCACACAAACCGTTCTTCCTGGTGTGCGTCAAGTGTATTTCCTATGGATATGTGTATCCACACATGAGCCTGTCCCATTTATTAGCCCACCACCGTTCGTTCCGTGAGGATATTAATATCCAGTGTGTGTATATATATGTTCCCCATAGTTGTTAAGTTGCGTCGGTCGTTTATTTAATAAAACTTTATTATTTTAGTTTTTATTGCTGTTTGTAGTCTTGTGGCTCCGTAAGTGCTCTGGAACTGGCTTGTGTGTTTAGGGTATATACAACCTGATCCGCAGTCCCTGTGGTCTCTGCAGTTTAAGCAGCAAAGGGAGCCCCGTCAGTAGTTTGGAGCTGAAGCCGTGTCTCCTTCCACAAACCCCGCTGTACATCAACGTGATGACGTCACGCTACCCCGACGTACGTTTCAACGCTTAGCGCTACGCAGAGATCACAGACTGCGGATCAGGTTGTAATACCCTAACACACAAGCCAGTTCCAAGCACTACGGAGGTGATAACCACCTCGAGGGCTTTGCGTTCGAGGTAATACCATCACTCTGGGGCCAACTCCAGACTGTTAATGGACCACCTAGTCGCGGGAACCGCTATACTTTATTAGCTAGCTCCCACTATTGTGTATTATCACTGACAGTGCTGGCAATAGAATGCTCATACCTACCTATAGGTTCCATTTGTATACATTGCGGTTATCTGTTACCTGGCTTCTCTTTGTCCCCCACTCAGTGACCTACTGTGCTATACTATTATATAGGATTAGATTGCATGGGACTTGCCTTGCCAGCTACATACAGGTTCGCTTTGTTGTGTATCTGTACAGCAATACTTACTCAAATTCATTGCTCCGTGCTCCACACATTGGGGATTTTAGTCCTGCACTTTTCTGTGCAGTTTATTGTGTTTCGTCGTTTTTATTAGATACTATTAAGCATTTATTTTTTTCTTTATGTGTGACTTTTGGCGGCTTCTCCCATTTTGGAATTAGGCTATTATTTGGCCTTTCATGGCATGACATTGTACTCACTCTGTCACCAACCTTGAGTGCAGCACTAGGGGGCTATTTATAATCCTAGCTGATTATTTGTGTGTTTACCAGGGTTTGTACACATCAAGGAGTCATCTCTTGAGCGCTTTGTAAAGTCTTGAATATGGTTAAATTAAGTGGGGCTTCAGCCATACCACACTTATTATTTGCTCCACCACCAGGCTGCATGAAGTCAGACAGGCTTACTATAGCTACCTCTAAAAAGAAAATAGCTATCAGTAAAGTTAAATCCCCCATTGCAATTGGGAAATAGAGCTCTACCGCATACGGACTGTTGGAGACTGAATGACCGTAAGAACTCTGCCCTCCAAATAAGCCCTGAAACCAGGAAACTTTAGAATGATCTAACTAATAATTTTCAGTTTATGGCAACTCCAGTTTAATAACATGTTTTACTTTCCCACTGTGTTGTTTCTCCTCAACCTTGGAAGCAGCCACCTGTTCGGTCTCTCCCCATTATGGTTACAGGTTGGTAGGAGTGTGCGTACCTGGGCGTGGGCTGCTTTGGGTTGGCTTGTTCATGGAACCACACAAGTTCATCACATCATGACAATATCATGAGATATTAGGTATTATAATCCATCTGATGCTTCAGGGGTTAATGGGCTACTATTTGGGTTTACAGATATCAAGTATTGGGTTGGATTTCAAAGGAAACTCAATTGAAGTTGAATTTGAAAAGTACAAAGAGAGGATTTATGGTATGTTAACACCTTAGCCAGGCCTAGTGTTATGTGTTAGTGATATGGTCTAGAGGAGTGATCTTCAACCATGGGTTTCGCAAGCACCCTTCAAAGGTTCCGCTCTCCCATGCAGGCCCGGCGGCGTGGCAGCACCCACACATAGCAGTAACCCGGCGGCTCCCGAGCTCAGCAGCAGCTGCCCGGTCACTGCTATACTTCCTCTCCCTGCATGCTCACGTCGGCTGACAAGGGGAGAGAGTGTGTGTGTGTGTAAGTAGGAGAGTGTGTGTAAGTGGTAGAGTGTGTGTGTGGTTGTGTGTGTGTACGCGCATATGGGGAGAAGACAGGGGAGAGGGTTGGGGTTCCCCAGATTTTCAAAATTGAATTCTGGGGTTTTCTAACCAAAAAAAGGTTTAAAACCACTGGTCTAAGATAAGGACATATGTTGTACCATAGACATGGCCTCTGACATAAACCAAAGGTTTTTCAAAGCATTCTCTGGAAGGGGTTTATGGATGGCCAGAGGGCGTGGCTAAGAAAGTATTAAACCAAAGAGTGTCTTTATTAAAAATGAGACTATCATGTGATGTTATCTCCTCTTCATAATAGGAGTTACACATCTGTAATCGTGTCACCAACTGCCATGTTCTGACATCACACACTGCATGTTTAACAAACTGGGGGACAGATATGAATTTGTCGCTCAGGTTTAGTAAGACGGTCATATTTAGTCTTGTTGCGTCCGCCACGAGCGCCTGGATGTATTAATGTAGCTCACGTGTGTGTAGGTATTAGAGAAGTGAAATTATGGGTATGTATCTGCTGAGGGAAGGCTTTCAAACGCTGGTTTGTAAAGGTTTTTTTAAACTCTATCGTAAAACTGTAAATTTCACAGCCGATTTACGACGGGGTGGGCTTATGTGGTTTCCAGGGGAAAAAAATAATATTTAAGTCTGCGCAATGTATGAGATTTCAACAGAGGTGTATTTAAGACCAAATACGTGAAATCTCATCTTCTTTACCAGTGACCTCTCTGGTAGAAAACATATGACATCTGGTAATGTACAGGGCTTTCTTTTATGTTAAATCCTTTTTATTTTGAGAAACTGTTCTGCATCTATTGTAATTGTATGTTCTTGTAGTCCCTTTTCTGTAATCTAAGCACTGTATTTTTATATATATTAAAACATTTAATAAGTAATGCTTTGGGCTCTGAATGAGCTGTTGCACGCTCTGGAGAAAGTATTTACATTTTCAGACACATTTTGCTACAACCGATTTGTGTGGGTGTTAAGTGCATATTTTTTCTATTATAAACAGGGACCGGAGACCCTAGAAAACATTAATTTAAGATCTTTTATGTGCATAAATATCTCGGGTGGCGGCGGCGTATAGATATGATTGCAATTGAGTAAGGGGTTAATATTAACTCATTGGCGGTACCTGGTGCATGCAAAAGGTGAGTTGGCTAGTAGCTGTGTGTATTAACCCCGATTGCATATCTAAGGCCTCGGGCATGGTCTGTGCTGACGCGTGCTGAGGCGCGCTTGTACTTACCTGTGAGCCCCTACAACCGCAATGAGAGCGGCTTTAGTAGGGGCTCGCATACGCTTCCGCAAGTGCGTGGAAGCGTAGGTCTTAGCAGAATTTTACATTTCAGCGCTTGCCAGTGCGCAGGGCCGGTCACGTGAGCGGTTCGCCCAATGAGGGCGAACCAGCTCCGTGACGTCACTGGCCCGCCGACACGCCCCCAGATGGCGCACTGTCTAAGGCCAGGGAAAGCACCCGCTTTCCCTGAGCCTCAGCGTGCCTCCGCACGCCAGCAGGAGCCCTGGCCGAGGCCTTAGTCACGTACTCACTTGTGTGCTGTTCGTGACAGGTGGTATATGGGGGTGGATTTAGGGGAGATGCTACTCATCTAAGGGACTTTTGCGAAGCTGAAGAGTTGGGGCAGCTTGCGGCCTGTGTATTAATCCTTGTCCTTTAGGGGAGATATTGTCTCTATGAGGAATCTTTTGCGAAGGTGAAAAGTGGGACCGCTTGCAAGCGGAGTATTAACCCTTGTCCCGTCTTGGCCGGATTATTTAACCCTTTAACGTTGTGAGATATAATCACTACAGCCATGTGGGTGAGACTGTGAGGCTACCTATCATGCCTTCTTCCAGAGAAGCACCGCACAGGAGCCAGTCCAGCTCTTGGCACCTTCTGACTTCCTGACTTGGCCATCCAGACTGACCTGGGGGGGGAGAGAGGAGGGGGAACAAACCAACGGGAAGGACAAAGGAACAAATATACTCCAACTGGGTCTGCTAAGGTCAATAGTGGCCTTCTCCCCTGAACTCCAGCCTAGTGGGGCCCAGGGTTCCAGACACTGAAAGCGTCCAGCATCCAAAGGGTTTTTTTTTGGTGCTGAGGGGACTATCCCCCACACCAATTGGATGAGGCATGGAGACAACCCGAGCAGGGCAACTCCCACACCATACCCAGCATTACAGTGGCGGCCGCCTTTAGCCTCGTGCGGCTGTAGCGGCGCAACTCTGATAACCGCGGACAGATGCATTTCTTTTTTGGCCGGAGTGTATTGCGGTATTTTAGCGCTCCTAATATTTGCATTTTATTATCGCTGTCTGCAATACAGCAATACCGTCTAAAAATCAGGGGGGCGTTCGCGAGCTGTTGTCTTCAAACTCTAATACTTTAGCAGTTCAACCTACGTCAGTACACACTCTGCATGTGCGCACGCAGTAATTGTAAATTTGCATATTTATATATGCATTTGCAATGCTGTATGTCTCATTTGAAAATTGTTGAAATGCATAGGCGTGTACAGTACTGTAACAGTATCACATTTCAGCATATACAGCGCTCTCCCCTCGCTCGCCCCCGCACACACACAGGATAATTTACTGCACTGCAGTATTTCAACTTCTTATCTTCTCTACAGTGCAGTACACCTCTCCCACACCATTCCTTTGAATGTGTGTCTTTCTGGTTTCAATCACATTCCTGCTTGATAGCTGATGATTACTGCGCATGTGTCTGTAAGTTCACCACTGCTTGCTTGCGAAGATCAAGAGTAAGTGGCCAAAAAAAAATATATATTTTTTTTCTCCTCATTTTTTATTTTTATTTTCTCCACAAGCCTGCCTAAACCATCTTGATATTACGATATTCAATCTGTGTTGTAACTTTTGACTGCGACACTGTGCGTTTGACTGCACATGGTTGATTTGTGTGCTTTTTATGTACAGTATTTGGGGGTGTAGGGATCAAATTATTATTATGACCTGCCTTTTGAAAATATGCCATTTCTTTGAACTGTGGTACAGCTAATCCTTCATGCAGCTGTACCCTGTACCCCCCTCCCCCCCCACACACACAAGGCTCGCTCAAGGATTTGAACCTCTTATCGACAGACACCTCTCTAGAGCCATTCCGTTTGTAAAGCTTGCCATTGTGTTTTTAATCCATCCCAAACCGAGCATCACCTCTCTGCGCCTGTGTGCCTAATTTTCCTATTGTTGGCTTAGAGTCACCTCTCTGTAATCCTCTTTGGGAAGGGAGCTAGCTGATGATTACTGCGTATGGCTCACCCATCCACCCCCCCAACCCTCTGAGGCTTTGTTTACGGTAACGCTTTTGAAAAACCCTTCTCGAATTTGATATGTAAATCTTTTTTGCACAGCACTGTGAAATTGAGAGTTAAAAAAAACATTATCTGATTCATGTTTTTGATGCAATAAATTACCACTTTTTGTCATTCTTTCTTTTTCTTTGGTGTAAGTGTGGGGGGGGGGGTTGTCAATGATTATGATTATCATGAATGTAAAGAAATATTTATTTTATTTTATCAGGAATAAAAAAAACAAAAATAAAAATAATCATGAATAATACAACATGTAGTCTTTATTCAGTACTTCTGTCAGATGAAAATTGAGGGCAGGTCGATAATCATGAATAATGCACATTGATAATAATATTAATTAATAATATATAATTATATATATATATATATATATTGTGACAGAAACCAGGGGATGGTAATAAATTCCATATATAGGGCTCCCAGGATACTGAACAGTTTCTATCCTGTCTGGCCTGGGAGTGCAGCCTTATAATACATGCACTCCATCCCACAGTTTTTCTTTTAGGAGACACATCCATTTTGTGTTCTCCTTTCCCCCCCCTTGTTCTCTCAGCAAACCAGATGTTATTTTATAATTTAAAAGTTTCTGTAAGAAGATTATGGCAGATTATATTTATATTCAGTAGGGTTTTGAGGTTTTTAATGTAAATTTTATACCCAAAAGGTTTCAGGTTAGTTTTGCTACACATCAAGCAACTATATTTAAGCCATAAAGGTTATATTTTAAATGCTGTTATTTTTTTGTGTGATATTGTTCAAATTAAAATAAGATGTGAACAAAAGGAGGGGTATTATTGCTGTCTTGTCTATCAGAAAAAACTATTCTCATGGATAGATCAATGGTCACCCCAGGTATCTTGTAGATTTAATGTTGCATGATTATGCTCTAACAGATGGTTTAATCAGCGTCTATTGTGTGAAACTAATGCAATTGTTTGAGTGTCTTATGTCCAGGTACAGTCCTTCCAATTAGATGAAGCAACATCACCTAAATAAAGGTGACTGGCTCAAGTATATTCTACGCAAAAGCGCTTTTCATCTAGAGTGGAGAGGCGCATTCCAGATTCTACTCCGTCTAAATATTTTTCCTGGATCCATGTTACGCAAGTGCACTCACAGTCGCTTCAAATTAAACCTCAACACAGGAGGGAAGGCCTAAAGACACAGCAGTTGGTGTTTTGGGGTCATAATAAAACCCGGCACTAACCAATGAGAGAGAAAAGTTCATAGGCAGAAATCCGGACCTCAACATATGAACTTTGAACTTTTTAATAACTCTTTTTACAGGTTTTATTATTTTAATTACAATGTATATTCTATTAGGTTTATATAAGTGGTGTCCATGAGGATGATAAGGTAGTAACAGATATAGCTTGTTTAGCCATAATTTTTCTGTTTGGGTTTTTATTATCCTGTATATAGCATATATGCACACTTGTTATATAATAGAATCCTCGTAAACAAAGCCCACATCTTATGTGCAATGTAACCCAATGTACTATCTATACCCAATAGGTTGCACCCCAGGAATACGAGTTATATTTAACCCCTTGGGAAAAGAACAATATGTTATAAGACATTTGTAAAACTATAAGAAATTGGTTACGAAGGGAGTAGAAATACGAGTTTTCTCTAGGGAAGTTATTGGCTCTATGATAGAAGGACAGATAGAGTATTACTCTGCAACTAGACCAGGTTATGTTATTTGGGAAAAGTGGTTCCAGTGATTAAAGGTAGAGATGAGGGTTGGGATTCATTGGAACTTGGTGGTTGGATTATTTTGGTGGGAGCGAAGCTAGCGAATGTTTTTGTATGTGTGTCTGTCCTACTCATTACTCTCTATGTATGTGTTATGTACAGCAAAACTTTGGTCCAGAAGTGTGTTGCACCCCCTGAAGATGTCAGCAGTCCCTCAGAAGAAGAGACCGAAGAAGAAATCAACTGGGCCAGAAAGGAATCAAGTTATGCACTATAGGACTATTTTTTGTATTTTTTATAGTGATGCATTAATAATATTTCTCAACAAACTATGTCAATTTCTGGATATGGAACACACTTGGCCCCACATTAATTTAAACTGCATTATGGGTTAAATGCACCCAAACAGGAATTAATGCCCATTGACTTAAGGGCTAACACCAGGTTGAATCCTGATAAATCTGCTCCATGTAGCCAGAGAAACATGTTTAAGGCGTTGGAGAGCAATGTGCACGCAAGAGGCTCCTTTTGGTTATTACTGTATGTTTGTTTTCAACAAAACAAATCATGGTTTCTGTAACTTTAGTACACGTTTGTGAGGTTACAGCAGTCCTAATGTCTCGTCCCCACTGTTCGCGCGCGAGGCACGAACAAGATCCGGCCCTCTATGAAGCTGGGCCAAGTAGCTGCCTGTAGAAAGCACGATGCACGACCACATTTTGTAAAGACAATGATTTTGTCTTTTCTTGTGGTGACGGTGTCACATGGTTTCCTGTAAACCAATGATAGCGCAGATGTTTTAAAGCCAATCACAGGGAGTTACAGTTCAACCAATGAGAAAGAAGACTCATGGCCACGCCCCCCTCATCATGCATCCCATCGCAGAAAGTCAGTGAGTGGCGAGTCCACTGATCACAACTTTTACGTCTGCCCACTCTGCTGCGCATATGCACACGCTCACTGGAGCCGTAGCCTGATAAGATAAAGTATTCAGTACATATGCAAGACCAAACTTCGTGGTATGAATATGATCTTTAATATATGAATGAATAAGGGGTGGGGGAAGGGGGTCTTCAAAATGGAACATTTCACCCCTCACTTTCTCTTTTAGAATTACTAGTATTTCTTCTGAAGTTATTGTTGAAATAGAAGCTAGCAACAGATAAGGGTTCCCCTACTTACTGTAAAATAATGGACATGCTCTTCTGCATTAGGTCTTGCAACTTAAAATGTATTAATGGTGTTAGAAACACACACACTAGATCGCTTCTCAAAAATAAATATGCGCAACAGTAGAAGATGACAGTTTTTATTGAAGTTCTCGAACAAAGTTCATCCTCCCCCCTTTTCGTCCCATCAATAACACTAAAAACCATGCTTTCTACATCAAATACTGTAAATATGCAAAAATAAAGGGAGATCATCTATAATGATATTTAAAGAAAGCTAAAAAAGGTCAAATATTGTGACTCCAAACATCTATAGAAGCAAAAACATTTTTCATGGGTTTCTGTGGTCTTCAGAAAGGTTCTGCAAAACTGAAACAGAAAGGAAGTTGGTGACTATTGCACAGCAGTAAAATAAATGAACATACTAAAGCCAAGCTCAACCCTGCAAAGGCTTTCCTTGCTATTAAAGGGCAAGGTCACATTTCATAACACATGCAGTGCAGGGCTCAATGGCAACAACGTGTCCACCAAACAAGGCTGGCACCAGAATATTCTCACACTTAGAAATCATTTAGTGTGATGTGGCCCAGATTCTTTGCCAAGACCCATGCTAAGAGTTCACACTCTTGCGCTGCCAATAAACACATAATTTGAGGTGCAGTAAACATTACCCCAACTATGTCTTATTTCAAAAGACATCTGTGGCAATTATGCAGCGCCCCTATTTAACTGGCATGGGTTATAAGTGACAGACTGAAAATGCCCAAACTCTTGCAACAAGCAATGATTCCCAGTCTCACGTTAACCGGCCGATGTTGCTCCAACCCCAATGCAGGGCTTGAATAAATGAAACAGTCAAAATAATTGTTCTATGTTCCTACACATCTTCAAGGGTTGTACAAGTCACTGGGAAGAGTGAGGTTCAGTCTCAAAAGACCATCTCTTGTTGTAAACCCAGACATATTGGCCATGGAGAGGCAGAGGTGCAAGCTGAACAAAGCTCCGCAGTGTGATGTTTATGCACTGTATCTGAAATAGGAGATCCTGGTTTACAATCCATTATGAACTTCTTGTGACATCAACGAAGTCACTAGCTCCCTGCGTCAATAAAAATCAGATTGCAAATTGTTTAAAGAGCAGATTCATTGTAACTTCACAACATAGCCAATGCAATTTGCACTGGCAGGAGCTATGTGGGGAAAAAGTAAAAATAAAAGCGAAGGACTGCAGAATTAGTCACAACCAGGAAAATGATGCTGAAACATACCACATGAACAATGCGGATAGATCAAATTTGTTTTCAGAAAAACACCTACAGGTATTCCTGATTTCTCAAAAAAAGGGACCAACATTTCTGCGTGTTGGTCTCCAGGACCCCTGCTATCCTCACACGAACCCAAACTGGACAATGGAACAGTGATGCCACAGAAGGGCTGCGAGGGAAGGACGGACCACTTCTAAATAGAAATGATGGAACAAGGAGATAAAGGGGAAATCACAGAAACCAGTCAATTTGCACCATGGCAAAATGCTTGTTTGCTGCAAGAATTTGCTGCAGCCTTGGGGATTCACATTTGAGCAAGAGGCGTAAGAGGAAGATGCTGGTGTAATGTTACCAACTCCAAATCCTCACTTCATGTAACTGCAAATCAGCAGTTTTTATTGCGCCACAGATATGGTAATTGCAGAAGCATTACGCAAACATTGTGCCACTTCATGCAAGCTAACAGCACACAGACAACTTAGTCCATGGAGTCCGCTCATTATGAATTAAAGTTCACATCTGCGGAATATTGCAGACTTTCAATATTAGTACGAGTTGTTTGGGATGTGCATTGAAGGGTATTTAAAACGCCCCCCTTGTGAGCTTGCAATGCATTTCTATACCATGCTTCTCGGTCACCTTCTCAAATAGGTTCTGCAGAATGAAAGTGACCTTGGGTAATTCCCCCACCGGGGACATGTTAACCCACTTCCTTGTTAAAATAAAAGGTATATAGCGGGTACATGGTTAGCCCCTTAAGGGAAAAAGCATGAATTCCACACGGCACCATGCCTAAAAAAAGGACTTTTATCAAAACAACCTTCCCAAGTTTAGTACACATCCATATTTAGTTAGTTGTCCGTTTCCTCATTTAACGCCTACAAATAAATATTCTATAAATCTCTGCAAAACGGACCACCACTAAAGAAGATAGACGCTGCCATCTGAAATGAAAGGTGGACATTCATAAAGATACCTACTTATTTGGTTATTTTTTGCTTGTACATTTGCATCATTCTTTGACAGACATTAAAGTTGTCTTGTGGACTCTGCCGTCTCACCACCTTCTGCACACAAGCCTTCTCCAGAAGAAATCGAACTCCTGTGAAAATGGAGAAAAAGCCGTTTTAAATTATTTTCAGAAATTAAAAGTGTAATTCTGAATAAAACCAAACGGTGACTGGTTTTGGTCCTTTTGCATCAAATGTAAAAACTTAAAAAAAAATAAAAAATTCCTCTTTACTGCTCAATGACAAAAAGCAGGATCTGAGTAGAATAATGTATAATGCATCACCAAAATGGGCAGTACAGAAAGAAGATACATAGATCATTTTAAGATTAGTGCATATTTCTGCTCTATCCAGGAGCTACATTGAGCCACAAATCAGCCTGTATGCTATACAACAATTTCTCTACATATGTTCCAGCCCAGGTAGTAACCCTACAGTGGGTTTTGTTTAACCAGTATTTGTAGGGAGGTGGAAGGGTTAAATAATCAGAGAGTTAACTGGTGGACTTTCCCAGTTTTTAGTCTGTTGTGTATCATACCCTCTATTGTCTCAATCACAATGTTTATTCACTAAAAGCCGTCCTACTGAAAGGTCATTAGGCTTAGTAGCAATGTCAGGCATTAACCAAAACAAGAAGTATTCCTGCAACATACACTTTGATGGATTTTTGATCCCCCCCGACCCGCTGGTTCCAAGTTCTTGTCCTTCTCCCCTCCCATCTTACTCATCTTTTGGCAACCCAAATTCTGCTGCGTCAGCTTCTTGTTGGCAAACTCCAAATCCTTGGGTTTCTTTAAAAGAAACAAGTTCAAAAGCAAAATCCAACGTACATCACTAATTACAGATAGAACACTAAACCAGGTCACTGCACAAGAATACATATTTTCCCATCGTCAAAGGCATTTTACAGTGTATTTTCCCAAGCAAAGCTTACAACAACCAGCTGGAAATAAGTTTTGCAAAGCGGACTAATCAATTATAAAAAAACGTGTTTCTAAGTACTTTTATTTGAGATTACCTGTAAGGAATACTTTTATTTTTTTAATGACTCCTTTGGCCCTCATACTCAAGAGGGAGATTTTATTTTTAACTCAATCCTCAAATATTTAAAACCAGAGACAGAACATAAAACACAGACAGAGCTCAGTGCACATCCAGTGAAACTCATACACGGTACAGTGCCTAAATATAAATGTATAAATATCTATTAAATAAAATGGTCTTTTAGTTTAACATTTTTGGCCAAAATTGTTGTAAGCCCCTGGGCCACTGCACGGCAGACCACATTTCCAGGGGTCCCTAACACTAATATAAATTCTTAATAACCTGTGCAATACCAGGAAGAATGATTTATAATAAATTTGTCAATAGGGGAGGAAAGAGAAGGCCTACATATTACGATCCATTATAAAATCTATAGGGCCATATTTTGCAAGTGATACCAAGCACCAAGTTACCTTATCACTCATTCATATGTATGGGCAGAAAGAAGCCTAAAGACTTTACACCACCTATTAAATAAGGCCCTATATCTTTATTCTTGATCTATAGTTTATATATGCATGTTGGAAGGGTCTTTTCTGAAGAAGAGACTCGGGTGCATAAGATCGGTCACCAGTTGGAAAATGTATGGTCTCCTAAATATGCAGACAAAATTGAACTGTGATTACTGTTCTAGGAATTAATTTAAGGCCCAAATGTACATACAAAAATGTCTGCATATCTGAGATCTATACTGTGACCTACAACCTGCGCCTTTTTAGTTCAGTTTTCATTTGTGTAAACAATATTACAATCATAGAAATCAAAGTCGTGTCTGGTCCTCACTTTCCTCTTGTTGAATCCACGCCCGCGAGGGCGGTTATACTCAATCCGAACTGGATCATGTACTAGAAAAATAAAAATAATCGAAATCAACAATAAAAAAAAAAAACCCCACCACTGATTGCCCAGTGGTGTTAACATGGTCTATACAAAGGGCGGGTAAACTATCTTGAGACTGCAAATTGAGTATAAATACACAGAAAGCACGTGGCTGCACCAAACATATAAACATGAACACATAGTCTATCTGGTGCAAGGGAGAAATAGTTGAACAGAAACAGACATATAATCAGAAGACCATAAACAGCCCCCTATAGTTGCACTCGAAATAGATGACACATAGGTATATTGTCAACTGATAGATAGCTAGATATAAGCCAGATCCAACATATAGGATATAAAGCTAAAAGGTCACACTCAAATGAAAATAATAAAGACTTTAATAGTAATGCTATAAAATTCGACGAAACACAATAAAAATGCACAACAAGTGCATAAATAAAATCCCCTAAGTGTGAGGTACGGTACAGAAGTGGTCAAATAATTAGACCTAGGATAAAGCTAATAATTAGTCAAAAAGCTAGATCAACAGCTGCTGGGTTGTGAGCACCCTAAATACAACAGGCAATATATTTGTACACCAGACGAGGGATAGCTAGTGTGTAGGCAGTGTGTAATAAATGATCACCGTACACACTTAGATATGGTCAAATATCCCTCCGCGTACATAAGGAGTGGGTAACCTCAATGTAATCCCAGTCATGGGTGTCTGTAGGGTAGTGCAATATAGATGCGCTCACCGCGAGGTACGCAGTGGCAAAGCCCCACAGAATGTGTACATCAACCAGTTGATTATGTGCTATCAACTGATATCCATAAGGCAGCCTATAAACTCCGTGAGCAGATAGGAGTTGCCGTTCCTCGAAAACACAGCCGCGCATGCGTCAACGTGATGACGTCACGGCGTACCCCGACGTACGTTTCACGCGTCACCGCGCGCTTTCTCAGGGGGGAGGAGTTGGTGTGGAGTCACGTCGTAGAGTGGAACCTTTTAGCCGTCCTCGAGGGCGGGACCAGTGACGTATGCCTGTTAATCTTAAAGGGGCATAGCCACTACACTTGTCATAATGACAAGATACATTAAGGAATTGGGGGAGTTGGGGAAGGGAAGGGAGCGGATGGTGGGGAAGGGGGGGGGGGGGGGGAAGAAGAAGGAGCAAAAGAACCGGTAAAGCATCAGGAAAGGAAGCATGTATACAGATACATAGTGGGTATCTGAGGGAGAATCATAAAAGCGGCGATACAAGTACATACCATGGGACAAAGTGGAGATATATATAGTGTTGTCCCTCAAAAGTATATACGTGTGATGACACCTCCACCTCAGATGGATATGGTATGGAATAATACACAGCATTATAGACCATAAACTTACAGCAGGTGGCTGAATAGTATATCATGTTATTCTGATTTAAATACACGAATGTATAATGCACATATGGGGTGAGGTAACAGTAGACGGTGTAGGAGTAGACGTTGATCTAGCTTTTTGACTAATTATTAGCTTTATCCTTGGTCTAATTATTTGACCACTTCTGTACCGTTACCTCACACATTAGGGGATTTTATTTATGCACTTGTTGTGCATTTTTATTGTGTTTCGTCGAATTTTATAGCATTACTATTAGTCTTTATTATTTTCATTTGAGTGTGACCTTTTAGCTTTATATCCTATATGTTGGATCTGGCTTATATCTAGCTATCTATCAGTTGACAATATACCTATGTGTCATCTATTTCGAGTGCAACTATAGGGGGCAGTTAATGGTCTTCTGATTATATGACTGCAAATTGAGCCATGATCATATCTGGTGCTAGAGAGAACATGTCCCCGTAAAGGTGCTGTCACACTGCTCGTTTAAAGCCCCGTATCCCTATGGGATTTTAACGTCAATTTGTTTCCCCCGGAAAGGATGCATCATCGCCAGTATCTTGGTAAGATGGGGGTTCCCGGATCAAAAAAATAATGCAGTTAAACTCTGGAGACCCCAGCTTCCTACCCATGTAATAAAAGGAAGCGTTGAATAAATTCACAAAAAAACAGCAGGTGGAAATGTTCCTTTCAGGTGGAATACACAAATAAGATTCTTACAGAACCGTTTTCAGATCAAAGACTGAAGTTTCAGAAAGTTATGTCCAGCACCTTTGTTTGAGTCAACATTAGAAAAGTGAGTGTAAAGATCTCAAACAATTCAGTATTGCAACTACGAGGGATAATTATCAGGAATGTAAATCAGCCAGCAGTGAGAGAGAAATCACATAGGCTTCAACAGAACATCAGAGAGTCAAAAACCTGAAACCCTGGTTTACTGCATTGTGGTGAGAGCCATGCCCGCTGTCATAGCTATGCAATATTACAATAATGCCTCTTACCTTTGGGCTCTTCAACCAGACACACTATTTTGGGTGGCAGCATGCCAACCTTCAGTGTTTTGATCCTTTTCCGTGGCATTGGTGGGCGCAAAGGCGTGGGTATTTTGGTGAATGCAGCAGTTAATGGGTTTTCCCCAGGGGGAACCTCTCCAGCCTCACACTCTGCATCCTCCAGGAGCGGGACCTCATCCGTTCTTATGTTCTCCAAATCTCCGTCTTCCTCCACCACCGCATAATCATCCTCGCCTGTCCCCTCTTCCACTGCATTCCGCAACTCGTGCACTTTCGTCTGATAGAAGTTGTAAGCTGGGCTACTCTTCTCATGTAGAAACCTTTGGTGAAGAACATGAAGGACACTTAGCCCCTTGTAAAGTCACAAATAACTGCAACGGATTGCAGAGATTACAAGATATATTAATTGTGTGTCTCGGAGAGAGGGAGAGAAACTGCAATTTGTCCAAGTCCCAAAGAGCCATGTGATTTCAATTGGATTGACCATCGTCAAAGGTCCTCTAAACGGCACAGCCTATCCCAGAGAAACTCACCAAAATTCAGGGTTGCTTGCACTGTTTTCCATGCTTAACTGCTCAATTTTCGGACCCATCTTAACAACAAACTGAGCCAACTTTACAGCTGTATCCTTGGTCTTTGCATCAACTATGAAAACAGGATAGTTCAGGACAAGTGCGATACAAGCATAAGACAAGAACAGATGCAAATCCTCACATCTACTGTATTGTTACATTACTCAGGAGTTTCCCATGTTGGAAAACTGATACGGGACATTTTGGGGGAGCCTTACAGAATTACTTCCATTTGGACTTTACTGATCCTGCCCTTTGTTACTCTGGTGACCATTCTAAACTGTGCACCCATTTACATACGCAAAATGCAATAACAGTCAAATTCATATTATGATTCAGCTTTGTTTCTTCTTCCAAGTGTGTAGAGGGAGAAAGGGGGTGGCCCGGGATTAAAGGGGTTACACCCCATTTGGCCATCCCCTGACCTCACCAGGGAGACAAGGGGTTAACTGGGCTGAGGTCCAGGAATGTGATTTAACCCTTGTTATAACATGAAAATGTGTATTCCCCTGTTCCCATGCTTTATTGTAACATCTGGTTTAATCAGTGTCTGCATCACACACACACTAGAATCCATCAGGGAGCAAAAGGGTTAATAGTTGTTTAGAGATTATAGCCCTTTGTGTAATTTTCCCGCCTTTTCAGGCACCATTTTGCAGGGTCCATAAGCCACCATTGGAGCTCCATGTGTTTCAATGGCGAATCTTGCTGTTTTGGCCCTGTTTCCTGAGAAGACCAGCAGATGGCGTCCGAGAGGAGGAGCGGCGGATTCCCATTGAAAGTCAATGGGCTCATTGACTTCAATGGAGGTTCCTCGACGGCGCTTTCCAGGAACGAGTTGGCTGCCGTCCAAACCGCAAAGCGGATACTTTTTATAAAAGAGAGCTTTGATCACTGATTAGTCAAGTTCAACGACAAGTGGCGTGGGAATAAACAGTTCTAGAGGACCTAGGAATAAAATTCTTTTTGCCCCTAGTTCCTAGACCTCCCCCCACTCGACCACAACCGTGTCCCCGTATCCTGGACCCCCGATAAGGGTCGAACTGAGAAGAGCGGGTTGCACCATAGATTCCAATGGCGGCGGCAGAAACGGCTCAGGAAAACGGCTAAGTGTCAAAAGCTGAAATTTGGTAATCCATAGCTCCTGTTCCGGAGGGTCCAGAGGATCAGGGTTTGGGGTATCTGTAGTCACTGCTCCGGCATCGCTGCAGAACCATCCTTGACCCTCTTGGACCAACCCGACGGAGTATGGACCCCCTTGAAAGTTCGGGACTTTTCCCATAGACTCCAATGGCGGCCAATCTCCATTGACCGGCTAGGGCGGAAAACCCCCATTGACTTCAACGGCGGCGTCGCACCGTTGAAAGTCTATGGCGGCGGATTCCCAAAGCCGCCAACGGCGGCGGCTTGCCATTGAAAGTCTATGGCGACGGAGCCCGTTGTTTTCAATGGGGATTTAGTGAAAAACCGTGATTTAATTTACAGCGGAGATTTTTGAATTAAAATGAGAAACGGTTCTAAGTGTATTTGTGTATCTCCGGTTCCGAAGGTCGTAGCAAGTCGCAAATCGGACCATAGGGTGCCCCAGTTCCGGCATTTAGAACTGGGAAGTTTGGACCTGCTGGACCCAACGGAACCGGATATTTTAATATGTTTATGTTTTATCTTTCATACTGTGTTCCAAGGTATGGGTAAAACCCAGAGGAAATTCCTTTGCATACCAGGGTAGCATATGGCCAGAAAGGCGACCCAATGTCTAGGACTTAAGTATGGTTCAAAGGATTTTGTCACCTCTACTGTTTACATGAGGGCGGAGATTACACAAACCAGAGCAGTCTTCAAGTGTTCCATTTCACACCTCACAACAAATAATATCCTGCCAGGAATCCAATCTGGTAGACTAGCTGGCATTCCTGATGCAGATGAGGGGCTACAGAAATGAGACCCCAGAGCTCTAATGCGCATGTACCAGCTAGCAGGGGGGCATGTATCAAAATGTGTTCCCATGTTAATGACTGGCTAGAGGTAATTGAAGACCAATCACCTGTACTTAATGTTAAGGATAGGGCACAAAAGGTTTATAAACTGTTGTCCACCATTTATCCTTTGTCTTCTGATATCATCTGAATGTTACCTGATTGCGAGAGAATTGCTATGCTTCATACTTCTCATCCCCCATCCCCAAAGTAAGTGTACTTCTTGTCTGTTACTGTATTAATAGTGTGTTCACCTATCCAAAGGAATAAATACAATTTATTATATCTAAGCCTCGTTCAGTTCAAACCCAGTTATTTTGTGTAACCTTAATATCTGTGACAGGTTATCGTCACAAAGTGTAACCCCCTTTTCTATCGCTAAATCCCTAGATAGGATGGAGTTACAATTTTCCCTTGCAGTTGTGCTTTGAGGCTTAGGGGGTTGCTCATTAAACTGTGATGATGCCGATGGGGGCACTACACGACAGTGTGATCAGCAGTTTCAAAATGTATCTATGAATAAAATCTATTGTACAGAAGGGAAGTGCTGATTGCTATTGATGCCAGCAATGCAAGTAGTTTCTCGCCCCTACAGAATTAAAGGGGTTAAAATATCTCTGGGGACACAGAACCTCAAATGGTCATCTTCCTACCATGCAATAACTGTTGATCTGAAGACAGCTCGTTCTGAATACTTGCTGACGGTTCCGGAGAAACCTCAGCGATTGCTGGAGCCTGTGGTTCTGCGTTAGTGGCTGTAGAAGGTTGGTCCTGTGTCTGCTTATCTCTGCTGACTTTTGCATCTGAGGCAGATGACACCTGTGTGGCCTCCATTTTCACAGAAGGCTTTGAGGACCCCTTCGGCTGGTTTTTATTCCTCCCCAGCCTTTGCCTCCTTGAGTATGCCAAGCTCTTGAAAAGCCTCTTCTTCACTGCTGCAGCCTTCCTCGCATACAGCATGGCCCTCACCGACTCACAAGCCAGCTCCTCCGGGGACCTCTTGGGTTTTCTGGTTTGAGTGGTTTCTTCCAATATCCTTCCTTTAGATATCTGGAAGTCTGCCAACTTCTGACGATAATATTTATATTCATCGCTGTCCACGTTAAACAAAAACCTGAAAATACAATTTTTAAAAAAAAACTTCTCTACTTAACTAAAACGTCTCAAACAATTAACTATTATTTAGGTAAACTCGTTTTAAAGCATCGCTAGTCTTTTGGACCCTGAAAAACTTGAGATGCTGCATTAAATTAGCAATGACAACTGCAAACAATAGATGCTTAAAGACGAGACCGCAAAAAAAAAAAAAAATGTTGGAAGTGCAACCTCTATGCGCCTCAATGTACAATTACAGCAACCACGCACACTGCCCTGTTACAATGACTATTGTATTTCAGGAAATAACCAGGGGAGGATATAACATGTGATCAACGCTGGCATCCTAATTACAATCCAAAAATATGCAAATTGGAGGTTGGCAATTGTTCTATACATACAAGTTTCCTAAACCATCTGATCACAAAATACATCTGGTAAAACGCGGAGAACCATTTGGTTACTATGGACACAAGTTTTTTTGGGGGTGGGGGAGACTTAGAAATACTTGCCTATATTTTTGATTGGGGTACCAATGATTTATTTTGATTTTATTAATTAAACAGATCACGACCATTAGCTCATGTTGGACCTAAGTGGGACTTATTGCATTATTGGCCGTTAACTAGTGATACCTCTAGTTATGTACACTGAAACACAGACTGCCTAGCTCATAAGGCTACGACCACAGTCCTCACTGCTGCAAGTGAGCCGAGGACTGTGGCCGTAGCCTTGATGTCACATGGCTGGTTCGCTCCGTCGTCACAAGAAAACTCAACATTTTTGTCTGCAGAAAATCTGGTAACACATCGCAATGACTACAAGCGAGCGCAGCAGTAGACACTGGGACCGAGGCCTAACTGCACATTCACAGTTCTTCTCCATCGATGGTTCCAGCTGACCATCATGCCAGCCCCCGCTTCCCTCCCATCCTCCTCAATGTGCTTGCTTACCAGAACGCTGGCTTTTCCCCCACCGGGTTTTCTCCTTTCACAGCATTTTCCAGGAGCTCGTCTATTGTTGTTTAGCAGACACTGCGTGAGGGAGCAGTTCTCACAGTACATAGTAACCTTGTGCCCTGCAAATACTTATACTGTCAGTTAACACAGGAGTAGAGTGATTCTGGCAGCAGTGTTTAGGATAGATTGTAGGGGAGACAGGTGAGAGGTAGGAAGGCCGGACAGCAGGAGGTTGCAGTAATCGAGACGTGAGAAAATGAGGGCCTGAATCAGAGTTTTAGCAGTTGAGTAACAGAGGAAAGGGCGTATCTTTGTGATATTGCGGAGGAAAAAGCGACAAGTTTTAGAAACGTTTTGAATATGAGAGGAGAATGAGAGAGAGGAATCAAGTGTGACCCCTAGGCAGCGTGCTTGGGCTACTGGGTGAATGATCGTATTTCCAATAGCAATGTGGAAGGATGTAGTAGGGCCAGGTTTGGGAGGTAGTATAAGGAGCTCTGTTTTTGCCATGTTAAGTTTCAGTCGGCGGATGGCCATCCAGGATGATATTCCAGAGAGGCATTCAGAAACTTTGGTCTGTATAGCAGGTGTAAGGTCAGGGGTTGAAAGGTAAATTTGTGTGTCGTCAGCATAGAGGTGATATTTAAACCCAAAAGATGTGATTAGGTCACTTAGAGAGAGTGTGTAGAGAGAAAAGAGAAGGGGTCCCAGGACAGAGCCCTGGGGTACCCCCACAGAGAGATCAATAGAGGAGGAGGAGGTGTTAGCAAAAGAGACACTGAAGGTACGATGGGAGAGGTAAGAGGAGATCCAGGATAAAGCTTTGTTCCGAATACCAAGAGTATGGAGAATGTGAAGGAGAAGAGGGTGGTCCACGGTGTCGAATGCTGCAGAGAGGTCGAGTAATATGAGCAGAGTGTAATGACCTCTGTCTTTGGCAGCGTGGAGGTCGTCAGTTATTTTAGTGAGGGCTGTTTCAGTAGAGTGAGCAGTGCGGAAGCCAGATTGTAGAGGGTCTAGTACAGAATAGGTGTTGAGAAAGTGTAGCAATCGAGAGAATACAAGACGTTCAAGGAGTTTGGAGGCAAAAGGCAGGAGGGAGACAGGTCGATAGTTAGAAGGACAGGTAGGGTCAAGCTTGCTGTTTTTGAGTAATGGTATAACGGTTGCATGCTTGAAGGATGAAGGAAAGGTACTAGAGTAGAAGGAAGAGTTAAAGATCTGTGTGAGCATAGGGATTATAGAAGGAGCAAGAGGTTTTAGGAGATGGGAGGGAATGGGATCAAGAGGGCAAGTGGTAGAGGGAGAAGAGGAGATCAGCAGTGATACATCCTCCTCCGAGATAGCAGAAAAAGAGTCAAGAAAGACAGGAGGAGAGTTGGGAAGCATTGTGGGATGGGAGGAGGCAACAGATGGGATGTTCTGTTGTATGGACTCCACCTTTTTCTTAAAAAAGTCAGCAATGTCCTAAGGTGAGATGGAGGAAGAAGAGGAGGCAGCTGAGGGTGGTCTGAGTAGAGAGTCAAAGACAGAAAAGAGACGGCGTGGGTTAGACTTGTGTGTGTTGATTAGTGATGAAAAGTAGGTTTGTTTAGCCTGAAAGAGGGCAGAGTTGAAACAGGATAGCATACATTTGTAGTGAATGAAGTCTGCGAGCGTATGAGATTTCCTCCAGAGGCGTTCAGAGGAACGAGTGGAGGAACGCAGCATGCGTGTGTGGGAGTTTAGCCAGGGTCTGGGGTTAGAAGGGCGAGGACGGCAGAGAGAAAGTGGGGCATGAAGATCAAGAGAGGAAGATAAGGCAGAGTTGTAGTTCCTGACCAGGTTGTCAGGGTCTGAAGCAGAACTGAGAGAGGAGAGGGAGGAGCGTAAAGTGGAATCAAGAGCTGGTAGGTTAATAGAGCGCAGGTTTCTGCAAAAACGAGGGCGAGATGGAGATGGAGATGGAGAGAAGCGAGAGAGAGAAAATGAGATGAGGTGATGGTCGGAGAGAGGAAAAGGGGAAATGGAGAAGTCGGAGAGAGAGACGTTTTTAGTGAAAACCAGGTCTAAGTAGTGGCCATCCTTGTGGGTGCTGGCTGCAGTCCACTGTTGAAGGCCAAAAGAAGAGGTTAGAGAAAGAAAGCGGGAAGCCCAAGGGAGAGAGGGGTCATCAATGTGGCAGTTGAAGTCCCCAAGGAGAAGAACAGGGGAGTCTGAAGAGAGAAAGAAAGAGAGCCAGGATTCAAAGTGAGAGAGAAAGGCAGAAGGGGGATGAGTAGAGGAAGGTGGGCGATAGATGACCGCCACATGGACCGGGAGAGGAGAGAATATCTGGACTGTGTGAGCCTCGAAGGAGGGAAAAGCAAGAGAGGGGGGAATAGAAACTGTTATGTAACGGCAGAGAGAGGAGAGCAGGAGCCCCACGCCTCCACCCCTGCCACGAGGGCGTGGAGTGTGGGAGAAGGAAAGGCCACCATAGGAGAGGGCAGCTTCCAGAGCAGAGTCAGACTGAGTGAGCCAGGTCTCAGTTATAGCAAAGAGAAGCAGGGAGTGAGAGAGAAAGAAGTCATGCACAGAGAGGAACTTGTTAGAGAGGGAGCGAGCATTCCAAAGGGCACAGGAGAAAGGGAGAGAGGAGGGAGGGTGTATGGTGAGAGTTCAGTAATCCATAATTGTCCATGGGGTGGAGACGAATATAAGCATAAGTATATAGCAGTCCAATGCAGTACTCCACCGGACAGGATATCTCAACAATAACACTGTTACTGGTCAACAACTCTCCATGAATAATAGGGGAGAAACAATACTCACACACAGCAGCTTCTTGTATTTGCGTGCATCTGAAAAAGGGCGTTTGCCTGAAACGCGTCATAGTGTTTGTTTTTTTGTTCCCCGGTACTATGTTTAAATAAATAATTTTTTTAACCCCATCATCTTGGCGTTGGCCCCACTTCTTCAGCTGTGCTCCGCATCCAATCCTAGGATTTCTCCTATCCCAAGAATAGTCCCGGGGTCCCTAGTATAAGGTGTAGGACAGCACACCAACGCGTTTCGTCCCGCAGGACTTTCAAGGTGTACATAGTTTTTCACACACAGCTTCTCCATTTTGGCTTAATTTTTGTTAAATCATGACACGTGTAATATGTCATGTGTTGCTGCTCATATGAGGTTGTATTTACCTAATTTTAAGACTAAGGAACAGATGATCGTTATTATGTCCCGATATGTAAAACCACTGAATTCAAAGAGGGTGTACTTTCTATTTCACACAACTGTATATTATTTAACAAGAAAGGCCCCCAGGTTCCTCATGGTGTAAGTTTAGTAATCTCTCCTCATAGGACCTGGGTAAGAGAGGTGTTCCTTGAAAATATATCCTTGTTTTGAATATATTTCCAAGTCCGCATAGGACCACAAATAACATCTTCTCCTTGGGCACAAAACAACTTGCATTTTTTTCTTGTAGCTGCTCGAAGGGCTACTTTGAGATTGAATCACCCCCTCCCCCCCCCAATAAAAAAAAAGTGGCCAGGTAGAGGACAATGGTTACTTTGCATCTGAACGAGTTGGCCTTAATATATCATTTCCGATCTTTGTATCCAGTAGCACACCTAAGCCTTGGGAGATCCTAAATGTGTGCATAGCCCTATGAATAACTTGTATATTGATGCATTAAGAATATTTCTCAACAAACCATGTCAATTTCTGGATATGGAACACACGTGGCCCCACGTTAAATTAAACTGCATTATGGGTTAAATGCACCCAAACATCTATGAATGCCCATTGACTTGAATAAGGGCCAACACCAGGCTGAATCTTGATAAATCTGCTCCATGTAGCCAGAGAAACATGTTTAAGGCGTTGGAGAGCAATGTGCATGCAAGAGGCTCCTTTTGGTTATTACTGTATGTTTGTTTTAAATAAAACAAATCATGTTTAGTACACGTTTGTGAGGTTACAGCAGTCCTAACTCTTTAAGAACACAAGATAAAGTATTAAGTGGTCTTCAAATGGAACATTGCACCGCTCACTCTTCAAATTACTAGCATTTCTTCTGAAGTAAGGCTCGTTATATACTGTGTGCGGCCGTGCGCGCCTGTGTGAAGGTGGGTGCTGCACACTGTGTGTATACTGTGCGCGAGTTAGGTACTGTATGTGTATGCATATGTGCGTATAAATAAGTTTTGAAATAAATGAATACGTTAATATTGTACACACACACAGCGCGGTAGGAGCGCAGATTCTTTATTTTCTCCATCTTCCACCCCTGTTGGCCGGTTCCACGCTCCCTGCCGTGCGCGCATGGCACCATTATAGAATGGCTGACTAACCTACGCCAACTAAAACTGCTGCGCACGCAGGCACGCAGTATAGAACAGCCCTTATTGTTGAAACAGAATGTAGCAACAGATAATGGTTCCCCTACTTACTGTAAAATAATGGACACTTCTGCTTTGGTCTTGCTACTTAAAAATGTATTTACGATGTTAGAAACCAACAATCTTTGCTAGTCTGACACACACACACACACACACACACACACACACACACACACACACTAGCCCTTGAGATCGCTTCTCAAAAATAAATATGCGCAACAGTAGAAGATGACAGTTTTTATTGAAGTTCTCGAACAAAGTTCATCCTCCCCCCTTTACGTCCCATCAATAACACTAAAAACCATGCTTTCTACATCAAATACTGTAAATATGCAAAAATAAAGAGAGACCATCTATAATGATATTTAAAGAAAGCTAAAAAAGGTAAAAAATATTGTGACCCCAAACATCTATAGAAGCAAAAACATTTTTCATGGGTTTCTGTGGTCTTCAGAGAGGTCCTGCAAAACTGAAACAGAAAGGAAGTTGGTGACTATTGCACAGCAGTAAAATAAGTGAACATACTAAAGCCAAGCTCAACCCTGCAAAGGCTTTCCTCGCTCTTAAAGGGCAAGGTCACATTTCATAACACACGCAGTGCAGGGCTCAATGGCAACATCGTGTCCACCAAACAAGGCTGGCACCAGAATATTCTCACACTTAGAAATCATTTAGTGTGATGTGGCCCAGATTCTTTGCCAAGACCCATGCTAAGAGTTCACACTCTTGCGCTGCCAATAAACACATAATTTGAGGTGCAGTAAACATTACCCCAACTATGTCTTATTTCAAAAGACATTGGTGGCAATTATGCCGCGCCCCTATTTAACTGGCATGGGTTATAAGTGACAGACTGAAAATGCCCAAACTCTTGCAACAAGCAATGATTCCCAGTCTCACGTTAACCGGACGATGTTGCTCCAACCCCAATGCAGGGCTTGAATAAATGAAACGGTCAAAATAATTGTTCTATGTTCCTACACATCTTCAAGGGTTGTACAAGTCACTGGGAAGAGTGAGGTTCAGTCTCAAAAGACCATCTCTTGTTGTAAACCCAGAGATATTGGCACGGAGAGGCAGAGGTGCAAGCTGAACAAAGCTCCGCAGTGTGATGTTTATGCACTGTATCTGAAATAGGAGATCCTGGTTTACAATCCATTATGAACTTCTTGAGACCTTAAGGAAGTCACTAGCTCCCAATGGCAATAAAAACCAGATTGCAAATGGTTCAAAGAGCAGATGCATTGTAACCTCACAACATAGCTCCTACCAGTGCAAATTGCATTGGCTATGTGGGGAAATAAAAAATAAAAATTAAAAAAAGGACTGCAGAATTAGTCACAACCAGGAAAATGATGCTGAAACATACCACATGAATAATGTGGACAGATCAAAATTTGTTTTCAGAAAAACACCTACAGGTATTCCTGGTTTCTCAAAAAGGGACCAACATTTCTGCGTGTTGGTCTCCAGGACCCCTGCTATCCTCACACGAACCCAAACTGGACAATGGAACAGCGATGCCACAGAAGGGCTGCGAGGGAAGGACGGACCACTTCTAAATGGAAATGATGGAACAAGGAGATAAAGGGGAATCACAGAAACCAGTCAATTTGCACCATGGCAAAATGCTTGTTTGCTGCAAGAATCTGCTGCAGCCTTGGGGATTCATGTATGAGCAAGAGGCGTAAGAGGAAGATGCTGGTGTAATGTTACCAACTCCAAATCCTCACTTCATGTAACTGCAAATCAGCAGTTTTTAGTGCTCTTCAGATATGGTAATTGCAGAAGCATTACACAAACATTGTGCCACTTCATGCAAGCTAACAGCACACAGACAACCGAGGCCACCGAGTCTGCTCATTATGAATTAAAGTTCACATCTGCGGAATATTGCAGACTTTCAATAGTAGTACGAGTTGTTTGGGATGTGCATTGAATGGTATTTAAACCGCCCCCCTTGTGAGCTTGCAATGCATTTCTGTACCATGCTTCTCAGTCACCTCAAATAGGTTCTGCAGAATGAAAGTGACCTCGGGTAATTCCCCACCGGGGACATGTTAACCCACTTCCTTGTCAAAATAAAAGGTATATAGCAGGTACATGGTTAGCCCCCCTTAAGGGAAAATGCATGAATTCCAGATGAGGCACCATGCCTAAAAAGCACTTTTGTAAAACAACCTTCCCAAGTTTAGTACACATTCATATTTAGTTAGTTGTCCGTTTCCTCATTTAACACATACAAATAAATATTCTATAAATCTCTGCAAAACGGACCACCACTAAAGAAGATAGACGCTGCCATCTGAAATGAAAGGTGGACATTCATAAAGATACCTACTTATTTGGTTATTTTTTGCTTGTACATTTGCATCATTCTTTGACAGACATTAAAGTTGTCTTGTGGACTCTGCCGTCTCACCACCTTCTGCACACAAGCCTTCTCCAGAAGAAATCGAACTCCTGTGAAAATGGAGAAAAAGCCGTTTTAAATTATTTTCAGAAATTAAAAGTGTAATTCTGAATAAAACCAAACGGTGACTGGTTTTGGTCCTTTTGCATCAAATGTAAAAACTTAAAAAAAAATAAAAAATTCCTCTTTACTGCTCAATGACAAAAAGCAGGATCTGAGTAGAATAATGTATAATGCATCACCAAAATGGGCAGTACAGAAAGAAGATACATAGATCATTTTAAGATTAGTGCATATTTCTGCTCTATCCAGGAGCTACATTGAGCCACAAATCAGCCTGTATGCTATACAACAATTTCTCTACATATGTTCCAGCCCAGGTAGTAACCCTACAGTGGGTTTTGTTTAACCAGTATTTGTAGGGAGGTGGAAGGGTTAAATAATCAGAGAGTTAACTGTGTGGACTTTCCCAGTTTTTAGTCTGTTGTGTGTAATCATACCCTCTATTGTCTCAATCACAATGTGGTATTTCACTAAAAGCCGTCCCTACTGAAAGGTCTTAGTTAGCAATGTCAGGCATTAACCAAAACAAGAAGTATTCCTGCAACATACACTTTGATGGGATTTTTGATCCCCGACCCGCTGGTTCCAAGTTCTTGTCCTTCTCTCCATCCCATCTTACTCATCTTTTGGCAACCCAAATTCTGCTGCGTCAGCTTCTTGTTGGCAAACTCCAAATCCTTGGGTTTCTTTAAAAGAAACAAGTTCAAAAGCAAAATCCAACGTACATCACTAATTACAGATAGAACGGAGGAAGAAATGGGGGGGGAGAGAAAAGAAATAGGGGGGGGGAGAAGAAAGGGGGAGGGAGAAGAGGGGGGAGAGGAGGTCAGTTTCTTAAGTCCCCCAGTCAGTTTCATATATGAGCTCTCCCGGTCAGTGAGACTGTAGTACCTTTCCACGATTAACCTACAGTAAGGCTAATAAAAGAGAAGCTAGCCAATCACCTCCATGGCGGAGGTCTGCAGCCCATTAAGCGGCTCTCCGGGAAGGCCTCTGTCTTTACCTGACCAAAGCTCTCGCCGCTCCACTCGAATCCGACGCAAACTCTGCGTGGGTGTTGTGACGTCACGCGCAGACGACGCGGCGGACATCTTTGACAAGGGCAGTTACTGCACTTTTTCTCTTTTCTCACCCTGACTGTATAATCGCGGCCCCAGAGCCTCATGGGGCTTGTAGTCATTTCTAAGAAGTCTCGTATGGATCATCAATATAGATTAACATACACAGGGCTGGGGTAAAATGTCCTTATTGGAAAGTGAGAGATTGCCCATGTAAGTGCCATCGCATGAGGTTCATGGCAATCGGGACCTCATCATCACTGTACACGGGAGCCTGAAGATATGGTGTCCCCAGAACGGAGTTCAGCTCCATTTATGTGGTAAACCAGTCAGTAGGAGTGTGACGTGGAGGGGGGGTTTTAGCTCAAAATAAGGTTAAGCTCTGGACCCAAGCGTCGTAATGTATCACTGAACTGTAATAATTATGAGACAATTCAATATTTTCTTGTGATTGCCATTTCAGGGGTGGGGAGAGTAGTAGAGCTGGCGAGAGGCTGTGGAATTTTAGGGTGGGTTTTGCAGAGATTCTTTAATTCGATTGTGCTATGTATCGGGATCCCGAGTTGGGGATGCTCCAGAGATGTACCAGGAATAGGGTAAGAGGATTGCCCCGCGCACACATTGAAAGCACAGTACTACGGGCAAAAATCCTACCCTGGAAACGCTCTGAGACTCACGGCAGGGTTCCATGCTTCAGCACAGCTGGGAACAGGTAAGCGGGACATGGGGGATCAAGGTATCCCCAAGGAATAGTAGGTAGTTTAGACACAGTCCAAGTAGCAGTGCTCAGTGTTAGTGGAAAAATATAGTTACAATCCATATGAGGGGAAAACACACATGACATGGTGTATAGAAAAGCCAAAATGATGCTGAGAGAGCAATTGGAACCAGGATGTATGTAGGTATTATTTGTCTATAGCGCCATAAATGTACATAGTGCTTCACAGTAGAATTCATGTCATATAAACTAACAAATATAAAAACAGATCATGGAATAAGTGCTCAGGAAATACTGTTTTTAAATAACATTAAGGAAGGCAGTCCCTGCTCCGAGGAGTTACAATCTAATTGGTAGGTAGGTAGGGAGAACGTACAGAGACAGTAGGAGGGAATACTAGAAAGTGCGTTCTGCAGGGGAGCAAGCATTTGTGTAATGTGTCATGAGTATCCAGTGCACTCATATGCTTCTTTAGCAGATGTGTCTTAAGGTGGGTCTTAAAAGGGGGGTGGTATAGCGAGGGGGCTCGGGGGCTAGTCGGGTATTGAGGGGGAAGGGGCATTCCAGAGGGTGGGGCAGAAAGTGAGAAGGTTTAAGGCGGGGGAGAGAGCTTAGATTACCAAAGGGCCGGGGAAATAGGAAGAATAGATAGAAAGCAAGAGTCAAGGAGGTGATGGTTGCATAGCGGAAAATTGTAGGGCTTGAGAGTATTGAGGGGCAGAGAAGAATAGCATGTAAAGCTTTAAAAGGAGCAGAGTAGGATTGATGGGGACTACGCGATTTAATCGGAAGCCAGGAGAGGATTTCAGCAGGGGAGACCTGCGTTGAGACAGATTAGATTTAGGAAAAAGTTAGAGGATCGGCAGCGAGTTGTTTAAGGTACGCTAGATTGTAGGGGAGACAGGTGAGAGGGAGGTAAGGAAGCAGAGAAGGAGGGAGTTGCAGTAATCGAGACGTGAGAACAAGAGGTGACCTGAAATCAGAGTTTAGCAGTTGAGTAACAGAGGAGGAAGGGCGTATCTTTGTGATTATATTGCGGGGAGGAAAAAGCGACAAGTTAGAAACGTTTTGAATTGAGAGGAGAATGGAGAGAGGAATCAAGTGTGACCCCTAGGGCAGCGTGGCTTGGGTCTACTGGGTGAGATGATCGTATTTCCAATAGCAATGTGGAAGGATGTAGTAGGGCCAGGTTTGGAGGTATAGTATTAAGGAGCTCTGTTTTTGCCATGTTAAGTTTCAGTCGGGGGATGGCCATCCAGGATGATTATTCCAGAGAGGCATTCAGAAACTTGGTCTGTATTAGCAGGTGTAAGGTCAGGGGTTGAAAGGTAAATTTGTGTGTGTCAGCATAGAGGTGATATTTAAACCCAAAAGATGGTATAGGGTACAGAGAGGAGTGTGTAGAGAGAACAAGAGAAGGGGTCCCAGGACAGAGCCCTGGGGGGTATACCCCACAGAGAGATCAATAGAGGAGGAGGAGCTGTGTTAGCAAAAGAGACACTGGAAGGTACGCTGGGAGAGGTAAGAGGAGATCCAGGATAAAGCTTGTTCCGAATACCAAGAGTATGGAGAAGTGAAGGAGAAGAGGGTGGTCCACGGTGTCGAATGCTGCAGAGGTCGAGTAATATGAGCAGAGTGTAATGACCTCTGTCTTTGGCAGCGTGGAGGTCGTCAGTTATTTAGTGAGGGCTCGTTTTCGAGAAGTGAGCAGTGTCGGAAGCCAATTGTAGAGGGTCTAGTACAGAATAGGTGTTGAGAAAGTGTAGCAATCGAGAGAATACAAGACGTTCAAGGAGTTTGGAGGCAAAAGGCTGGAGGGAGACAGTCGATAGTTGAAGACAGGTAGGGTCAGACTTGCGTTTTTTGAGTAATGGTAACGGTTGCATGCTTGAAGGATAAGGAAAGGTACTAGAGAGAAGAAGAGTTAAAGATCTGTGTGAGCCTAGGGATTATAGAAGGAGCAAGAGGTTTTAGGAGATGGGAGGGAATGGGATCAAGAGGGCAAGTGGTTAGAGGGAGAAGAGGAGATCAGCAGTGAACATCCTCTCCGAGATGAGAGAGAAAAAAGTCAAGAAAGACAGGAGGAGAGTTGGAAGCATTGTGGGATGGGAGGCAGGCAACAGATGGTGCTGTCTGTGTATGGACTCAACCTTTTTCTTAAAAAAAGTCAGCAATGTCCTAAGGTGAGATGGAGAGAAGAGGAGGCAGCGCTGGGTGGTCTGAGTAGAGAGTCAAAGACAGAAAAGACGGCGTGGGTTAGACTTGTGGTGTGATTAGTGATGAAAAGTAGGTTTGTTTAGCCTAGAAGAGTGGCAGAGTTGAAACAGGATAGCATACATTGTAGTGAATGAAGTCTGCGAGCGTTATGAGATTTCCTCCAGAGCGTTCAGAGGAACGAGTGGAGGAACGAGCATGCGATCATCGTTGTGGGGAGTTGAAGCCGGGTCTGGGTTAGAAGGGCGAGGACGGCAGAGAGAAAGGGGGGCATGAAGATCAAAGAGGAAGATAGGCAGAGTTGTAGTTCCTGACCAGGGTTGTCAGGGTCTGAAGCAGAACTGAGAGAGAGAGAGGGAGGCGCGTAAAGTGGATCAAAGAGCTGGTAGGTTAATGAGCGAGGTTTCTGCAAAAACGAGGGCGAGATGGAGATGGAGATGGAGAAAGGAGAGGAGAGAAAAAATGAGATGAGGTGACTGGTCGGAGAGAGGGACAAAAGGGGAAGGAGAAGTCGGAGAGAGAGACGTTTTTGTGAAAACCAGGTCTAAGTAGTGGCACATCCTTGTGGGTGCTGGCGCAGTCCACTGTTGAAGGCCAAAAGAACGAGTTAGCAGAAAGAAAGAGGGAAGCCCAAGGGAGAGGGGTCATCAATGTGGCGTTGAAGTCCCCAAGGAGAAGAACAGGGGAGTTGAGAGAGAGAAGAAGAGAGCAGGATTAAAGTGAGAGAGAAAGGCAGAAGGGGCTGATAGAGGAAGGTGGGCGATAGAGAGCGCCACATGGACCGGGAGAGGATGAGAATATCTGGACTGTGTGAGCCTCGAAGGAGGGAAAAGCAGAGAGGGGGAATAGAAACTGTTATGTAACGGCAGAGAGAGGGAGAGCAGGAGCCCCACGCCCACCCCTGCACGGGCGTGGAGTGGGAGAAAGAAGGACCCACCATAGGAGAGGGCAGCTTCCAGAGCAAAGTCAACTGAGAGCCAGGTCATCAGTTATAGCAAAGAGAAGCAGGAGTGAGAGAGAAAGAAGTCATGCACAGAGAGGAACTTGTTAAGAGGGAGCGGAGCATCAAAGGGCACAGGAAGAAAGGGAGAGAGGGGAGGGTGTATGGTGAGAGTTCAG
This sequence comes from Ascaphus truei, assembly GCA_036426205.1. Lineage (NCBI taxonomy): Eukaryota > Metazoa > Chordata > Amphibia > Anura > Ascaphidae > Ascaphus > Ascaphus truei. The sequence continues at coordinate 57,909,893 of CM071573.1, read as the reverse complement.
TAATCCATAATTGTCCATGGGGGTGGCGACGAATATAAGCATAAGTATATAGCAGTCCAATGCAGTACTCCACCGGGCAGGATATCTCAACAAAACACTGTTACTGGTCAACAACTCTCCATGAATAATAGGGGAGAAAACAATACTCACACACAGCAGTTCTTGTATTTGCGTGCATCTGAAAAAGGGGCGTTTGCCTGAAACGCGTCATAGTGTTTGTTTTTTGTTCCCCGGTACTATGTTTAAATAAATAATTTTTTTAACCCATCATCTTGGCGTTGGCCCCACTTCTTCAGCTGTGCTCCGATCCAATCCTAGGATTTCTCCTATCCCAAGAATAGTTCCCGGGTCCCTAGTATAAGGTGGAGACAGCACACCAACGCGTTTGTCCCGCAGGACTTTCAAGGTGTACATAGTTTTTCACACACAGCTTCTCCATTTGCTTAATTTTTGTTTTAAATCATGACACGTGTAATATGTCATGTGTTGCTGCTCATATGAGGTGGTATTACCTAATTTTAAGACTAAGGAACAGATGATCGTTATTATGTCCCGAGATATGTAAAACACTGAATTCAAAGAGGGTGTACTTTCTATTCACACAACTGTATATTATTTAACAAGAAAGGCCCCAGGTCCTCATGGTGTAAGTTTAGTAATCTCTCCTCAAGGACCTGGGTAAGAGAGGTGTTCCTTGAAAATATATCCTTGTTTTGAATATATTTCCAAGTCCGCATGGACCACAAATAACATCTTCTCCTTGGGCCACAAACCAACTTGCATTTTTTTCTTGTAGCTGCTCGAAGGGCTACTTTGAGATTGAAATCACCCCTCCCCCCAATAAAAAAAAGTGGCAGGTAGAGGACCAATGGTTACTTGCATCTGAACGAGTTGGGCCTTTAATATATCATTTCCGATCTTTGTATCCAGAGCACACCTAAGCCTTGGGAGATCTAATGGGCAAGCCCTCCTATGAATAACTTGTATATTGATGCATTAAGAATATTTCTCAACAAACCATGTCAATTTTGGATATGGAAACACACGGCCCCACGTTAAATTAAACTGCATTATGGGTTAAATGCACCCAAACACTATGAATGCCCATTGAATTGAATAAGGGCCAAACCAGGCTGAATCTTGATAATTGCTCCATGTAGCCAGAGAAACATGTTTAAGGCGTTGGAGAGCAATGTGCATGCAAGAGGCTCCTTTGGTTATTACTGTATGTTGTTTTAAATAAAACAAATTATGTTTAGTAACAGTTTGTGAGGTTACAGCAAGTCCTAACCTTTAAGAACACAAGATAAAGTATTAAGTGTCTTCAAATGGAACATTGCCACCGCTCACTCTCAAATTACTAGCATTTCTTGTAAGTAAGGTCGTAATATATGTGTGCGGCCGGTCGGCGCTGTGTGAAGGGGGGTGCTGTGCACACTGTGGTTATACTGTGGCGAGTTAGGTACTGTATGTATGCATATGTGCGTTTTGTATAAATAAGTTTGAAATAAATGAATACGTTATATTGTACACCACACACAGCGCGGTGGTAGGAGCGCAGATTCTTTATTTTCCCATCTTCCACCCCTGTTGGCCGGTTCCACGCTCCCCTGCCGTGCGCGCATGGCACCATTATAGAATGGCTGTAACCACGCCACTACTAAAACTGCTGCCGACGCAGGCACGCAAGTATAGAACAGCCCTATTGTTGAAACAAATGTAGCAACAGATATGGTTCCCCTACTTACTGTAAAATAATCGGAACTTTGCTTTGGTCTTGCTACTTAAAAATGTATTTACGATGTTTAGAAACCAACAATCTTTGCTAGTCTGACACACACACACACACACACACACACACACACACACACACACACTAGCCCTTGAGTCGCTTCTCAAAAATAAATATGCGCAACAGTAGAAGATGACAGTTTTTATTTGAAGTTCTCGAACAAAGTTCATCCTCCCCCCTTTACGTCCCATCAATAACACTAAAAACATGCTTTCTAATCAAATACTGTAAATATGCAAAAATAAAAGAGAGACCATCTATAATGATAATTTAAAGAAAGCTAAAAAAGGTAAAAAAATAGTGTGACCCCAAAAATCTATAGAAGCAAAAACATTTTTCATGGGTTTCTGTGGTCTTCAGAGAGGTCCTGCAAAAAAGAACAGAAAGGAAGTTGGTGACTATTGCACAGCAGTAAATAATGACTGAACATACTAAAGCCAAGCTCAAAACCCTGCAAGGCTTTCCTCGCTCTTAAAGGGCAAGGTCACATTCAAACACACGCAGTGCAGGGCTCAATGGCAACATCGGTCCACCAAACAAGGCTGGGGCCAGAATATTCTCACACTTAGAAATCATTGTAGTGTGATGTGGCCAGATTCTTTGCCAAGCACCCATGCTAAGAGTTCACACTTTGGCTGCCATATAAACACATAATTGAGGTGCAGTAAACATTACCCCAACTATGTCTTATTTCAAAAGACATTGTGGTGGCAATATGCCGCGCCCCTATTTAAACTGGCATGGGTTATAAGTGACAGACTGAAATGCCCAAACTCTTGCAACAAGCAATGATTCCCAGTCTCACGTTAACCGGACGATGTTTTGCTCCAAACCCCAATGCAGGGCTTTGAATAAATGAAACGGTCAAAATAATTGTTCTATGTTCTACACATCTTCAAGGGTTGTACAACACTGGGAAGGTGAGTTCAGTCTCAAAAAGACCATTCTTGTTGTAAACCCAGAGATATTGGCACGGAGAGGGCAAGAGGTGCAACGCTGAAACAAAGCTCCGCAGTGTGATGTTTATGCACTGTACTTGAAATAGGAGATCCTGGTTTACAATCCATTATGAATTTTGAGACCTTAAGGAAGTCACTAGCCCCAATGGCAATAAAAAACCAGATTGCAAATGGTTCAAAGAGCAGAGCATTGGAACCACACATAGCTCCTACCAGTTGCAAATTGCATTGGCTATGTGGGGAAATAAAAAAAAAAATTAAAAAAGGACTGCAGAATTAGTCACAACCAGGAAAATGATTGGTGAGTGAAACATACCACATGAATAATGGGGACAGATCAAAATTTGGTTTCAGAAAAACACCTACAGGTATTCTGGTTTCTCAAAAAGGGACCAACATTTCTGCGTGTTGGTCTCAGGACCCCTGCTTCCTCACACGAACCCAAACTGGACAATGGAACAGCGATGCCAGAAAGGGCTGCGAGGGAAGGACGGACCAATTCTAAATGGAAATGGGAACAAGGGATAAAGGGGAATCACAAGAACCAGTCAATTTGCACCATGGCAAAATGCTTGTTTGCTGGAGAATCTGCTGCAGCCTTGGGGATTCAGTGTATGAGCAAGAGGGCGTAAGAGAGAAGATGCTGGTGTAATGTTACCAACTCCAATCCTCACTTCATGTAACTGCAAATCAGCAGTGCAGTTTTAGTGTCTTCAGATATGGTAATTGCAGAAGCATACACAAACATGTGCCACTTCATCAAGCTAACAGCACACAGAGACAACCGAGGCCACCGAGTCGCTCATTATGAATTAAAGTTCACATCTGCGGAATATTGCAGGACTTCAATAGTAGATCGAGTTGTTTGGGATGTGCATTGAATGGTTTTTAAAACGCCCCCCTTGTGAGCTTGGAATGCATTTCTGTACCATGCTTCTCAGTCACCTCAATAGGTCTGCAGAATGAAAGTGACCTCGGGTAATTCCCCACCGGGGACATGTTAAACCACTTCCTTGTCAAAATAAAAAGGTATATAGCAGGTACATGGTTAGCCCCCCTTAAGGGAAAATGATGAATTCCAGATGAGGCACCATGCCTAAAAAGCACTTTTGTAAACAACCTTCCCAAGTTTAGTACACATTCATATTTAGTTAGTGTCGTTTCCTCATTAACACATACAAATAATATTCTATAATCTCTGCAAAACGGACCACCACTAAAGAAGATAGAGCTGCCCATCTGAAATGAAAGGTGGACATTCATAAAGATACCTACTTATTTGGTTATTTTTTGCTTGTGTATTTGCATAATTCTTTGACAGAAAACATCAAAGTTGTCTTCTGTGGACTCTGCTGTCTCACCACCTTCTGCACACAAGCCTTCTCCAGAAGAAATAGAACTTCTGTGAAAATGGAGAAAAAGCAGTTTTTAAACATTTTCAGAAATTAAAGCGTAAATCTGAATAAAACCAAACGGTGACTGGTTTTGGTCCTTTTGCATCAAATGTAAGAACTTTTACAAAAAAAGAATCCTCTTTACTGCTCAATGACAAAAAGCAGGATCTGAGTAGAGTAATGTATAATGCATCACCAAAATGGACAGTACAGAAAGAAGATACATAGATCATTTTAAGATTAGTGCATATTTCTGCCCTAACTAGAAGCTAGGTAGGTAAGAGGGTTAGGGGTCTCACACCCCAGGTAATTATCCATCCAATTCCATTAGCAATAGACACATAACCCTGGAGATACCAATGGGAGGTGGGTAGGTAAATATACACTTGTAAAGTAACACAATGACGATAGTCAATACTTAACTATAAGAGTCTAAACCAATAAAACCCAATCACGTCATCTCCGGGGTGATTGTCTGGCGTGCCAGACACAAGGAGTCCAAAGTCAGGTACAGCAGAAAGAAAAAACGAATGGCGCACAGCAGGGAGCCAGGTGTAGAGTAAAAAGTTTACCTTTATTCAGTGCATGTTGAGAGACAAATTCACCCTTGGGGTGAATTGTTCTTCAACATGCACACTGAATAAAGGTAAAAACTTTTTCCTCTACAACTGGCTCCCTGGCTGTGGCGATTCGTTTTTTCTACTACTAGAAGCTACCTGAGCGCAACAACAGGCCGGTATGCTATACAACAATTTCTTACATATGTTCCAGCTCCAGGTAGTGAAACCCTAAGTGGTTTTGTTTTATAACAGTATT
>CM071573.1:57869557-57904902 GCA_036426205.1 Ascaphus truei | reverse complement strand
TGTAGGGAGGTGGAAGGGTTAAATAATCAGAGAGTTAACTGTGTGGAGTTTCCCAGTTTTTCGTCTGTTGTGTGTAATCATACCCTGTATTGTCTCAATCGCAATGTGGTATTTCACTAAAAGCCTTCCCTACTGAAATGTCTTAGTTAGCAATGTCAGGCACTGACCAAAACAAGAAGAATTCCTGCAACATACACTTTGATGGGATTTTTGATCCCCGACCCGCCGGTTCCAAGTCCTTGTCCTTCTCTCCATCCCATCTCACTCATCTTTTGGCAACCCAAATTCTGCTGCGTCAGCTTCTTGTTGGCAAACTCCAAATCCTTGGGTTTCTTTAAAAGAAAAGAGTTCAAAAGCAAAATCCAATTTTCAACGTACATCACCAATTACAGATAGAACACTAAACCAGGTCACTGCACAAGAATAAATCTTTTCCCATCGCGCAAGGCATTTTACGATGGTATTTTCCCAAGCAAAGCTTACAAGACCCACTGGATAAGCATACCAGAACTAACCAATTATAAAAAAAAGTGTTTTCTAAATACTTTTACTTGAGATTACCTGTTGGAATACTTTTTTTTTTTTTTAAATTACTCCTTTGGCCCTCATACTCAAGCCAGAGATTTTATTTTTAACTCAATACTCAAGTAAATGTTGTCCCCAAACCTGGTCTAACATTCCTATTCATGGGTCCTTAAGTGCATATGTTCTGGCTGAGGATCCCACAGTTCAGGGGTAACAAATAGATCCTCATAGCAAATCATATGATCTTGGGGGGGGGGGGGGCGGGTGTGAAGAAAAGGCCTACATAATACGGTCCATTATAAAACCTATAGGGCCATATTTTGCAAGTGATATCAAGCCCCAAGTTACCTTATCACTCATTCATATGTATGGGCAGAAAGAGGCCTAAATACTTTACACCACCTATTAAATAAGGCCCTATATCTTTATTCTTGATCTATAGTTTATATATGCATGTTGGAAGGGTCTTTTCTGAATTAGAGACTCGGGTGCATAAGAGCGGTCACCGTTTGGAAAATGTATGGTCTCCTAAATATGCAGACATATTACTGTTCTAAGAATTAATTTAAGGCCCAAATGTACATACAAACATTTCTACATATCTGAGATCTCCAATAATGTGACCTACAACCTGCGCCTTTTTAGTTCAGTTTTCCATTTGTGTAAACAATATTACAATCATAGAAATCAAAGTCGTGTCTGGTCCTCACCATCCTCTTTTTGAATCCACGCCCGCGAGGGCGGTCATACTCAATCCGAACTGGATCATGTACTATAAAAATAAAAATAATCGAAATCAACAATAAAAAAAACCCCACCACTGATCGCCCAGTGGTGTTAACATGGTCTATACAAAGGGACAATAGGGGAGCCCCTGCTACTGACACTAGTGGTGTTGGTGAGCGGTGCTATTGGGTAATGATGGATACAACACTAAGAGAGAAAGAACCCAACTGTAGCACTCAAGCTCACCCTCCGGTGATAAATGTAGTAATTAAAACATAATCTTTATTATTAGCAACCAAATAAAATAAAGGGTGTTAAAATGGCAAATGTGCCCCGACGGACACTATTAACCCCCTATATAGCTACAGGGCTACTATACCCTCTCAAGAGAGATACATATGTACTTACGATTAGTTTCATTACCTGATTAGTCAGGTCTACTTACCTCTGCTCATACATGGTTACAAGAGTCTCCTTTGACAGCAAACCTCTGCTTTACTTACCTTACACAAGAGTCTCCTCTGTTTACAGTATATATGGGCAACTAATCAGTACATTTTTATTTACGTGAACAGCAGTAGCTGCTATAACTGTGTGTTGCTAGGCTGATCCTGATGCTCAAGTATTCTTTGCCTCAATGCTTACATGCTACCAACCTTCCCCACGCACAGGGTGAACAGAGGACACCCTCTATATATCTTATGGTTCACCACAAGGTTATTTGAGGTCAAAGCACTGATGTCAGCCTAACTGATATGTCTATCCACGCTTAGGGGTCTGTATTTATAGGGACCATATACAGTGACATTGGCCCTAAGTACTTACCTGAGCAAATAAGTGAGGAAAAAAAGTGCGCAACTAATGTTATAAGTGAACTGATGAAAATGTAAGGTAAATTACGTGACCTTAGTTGAACAGATATGAGCGTCTGCAGCTGCGGTATAGGGAGGGCTCAGGAACCCCCTAAAACTAGCAGATAAAAACACAAAAAACACAGCGCACAACGCTCATAGTGCATTAAAAATGATATTGACATAACCAATATTTAAGGTGAGTATCGTGCGTACATCAAAGTAGTTTTAAACAAGCATTTTCGGGATAATGTTACCCAAACACCACGTTCCCTGATGAAGAAACCCATGGGTTTCGATACGCGTTGGAAGAGTTACTAGCAGTATTGTTTTCAACTGTACTGCCCCATCACGACGAGCTGACCCAGTGAAATCGGCGCCAGTATCGGCGAGAACCCCGCGGTGACGTCACCAATCCGGAAGTGTCCAAACGGAGGGGAGAGAGAGGATCTCAGCTGGTGTGGAGCTCCGTTTGAAGCAGCAATCTATGGTAGAGCTGCAAACGTGTTGATTCGTTCATGGGAGCAAGAACTATCAGAGACTCCATACTTACCTGAACAGGAACCGGTGTCCAAGGAACCAGCTTCCACCCTCATGTGAGGACATCTGATCCGGCTTCCACGTGGTGTTTGGGTAACATTATCCCGAAAATGCTTGTTTAAAACTACTTTGATGTACGCACGATACTCACCTTAAATATTGTTTATGTCAATATAATTTTTAATGCACTATGAGCGTTGTGCGCTGTGTTTTTTGTGTTTTTACTTACCTGAGCAGTTGCATCTCAGTGATTTTGATGATTTGTGATATCCAGATATACACTCCTACCCTTATCACTGCTGCAGATCCCCTATAGGTTACCTAAGGTCAAGCCAGCAACAGCAATGGTTTAGATTCACCCATACCTTTGCCCACAGCTATACAGAGAGCACCTAGTCTACTCTGATCACATCTTTTCCCTGCCGGTTGGATTGTGGTATATCTATATATTATAAATGTGACACCATAATCACCCACCGGCTACTGTAAATCCAATCACCCTACTTTATTAGGTTACGTGTTTTAGTGATTTACAGAGTATGTTATCTTGTATATGATATTTCCCTGTACGTATCCACCCCTACACAGATCCTTTACAAGGACTGTGATTTAGTGTGCTAGTAGCATTTCTATTGGCATACTCATACTTTAGGATCCTGAGCCTGTACGGCTGTCAGCATTTGGATCCAGCACATACCTTCAGTTTGTCATTTTAACACCCTTTATTTTATTTGGTTGCTAATAATAAAGATTATGTTTTAATTACTACATTTATCACCGGAGGGTGAGCTTGAGTGCTACAGTTGGGTTCTTTCTCTCTTAGTTTTGTGGTCTATACAAAGGGCGGGTAAACAATCTTGAGACTGCAAATTGAGCCATGATCATATCTGGTGCTAGAGAGAACATGTCCCTGTAAAGCTGCCGTCGCACTGCTCCTCTAAAGCCCCGTATCCCAATGGGATTTTGACGTAAATTTGTTTCCCCCGGAGAGGATTTATCATCGCCAGTATCTTGGTAACAAGCCTGGATAAAAAAAATGCAGTTGAACTCTGGAGACCCCAGCTTCCTACCCATGTAATAAAAGATGCCTTTAAATAAATTTACAAAAACAGCAGGTGGAAATGTTCCTTTCAGGTGGAATACACAAATAAGATTCTTACAGAACCGTTTTCAGCTCAAAGACTGAAGTTTCAGAAAGTTATGTCCCGCACCTTTGTTTGAGTCAACATTAGAAAAGTGAGTGTAAAGATCTCAAACAATTCAGTATTGCAACTACGAGGGATAATTATCAGGAATGTAAATCAGCCAGCAGTGAGAGAGAAATCCCATAGGCTGCAACAGAACATCAGAAAGTCAAAAACCTGAAACCCTGGTTTACTGCATTGTGGTGAGAGAGCCATGCCCGCTGTCATAGCTATGCAATATTACAATAATGTCTCTTACCTTTGGGCTCTTCCACCAGACACACTATTTTGGGTGGCAGCATGTCAACCTTCAGTGTTTTGATCCTTTTCCGTGGCATTGGTGGGCGCACAGACGTGGGCATTTTGGTGAATGCAGCAGTTAATGGGTTTTCACCAGGGGAAGCCTCTGCAGCCTCGCACTCTGCTTCAATCTGTGCATCCTCCAGGAGCGGGACCTCATCCGTTCTTATGTTCTCCAAATCCCCGTCTTCCTCCACCACGGCATCATCATCCTCGCCTGTCCCCTCTTCCACTGCATTCTGCAACTCGTGCACTTTCGTCTGATAGAAGTTGTAAGCTGGGCTACTCTTCTCATGAAGAAACCTTTGGTGAAGAACATAAAGGACACTAAGCCCCTTGTAAAGTCACAAATAACTGCAACGGATTGAGGAGATTACAAGATATATTAATTGTGTGTCTGGGAGAGAAACTGCAATTTGTCCAAGTCCCAAAGAGCCATGTGATTTCAATTGGATTGACCATCGTCAAAGGTCCTCTAAACTGCACAGCCTATCCCAGAGAAACTCACCAAAATTCAGGGTTGCTTGCACTGTTTTCCATGCTGAACTGCTCAATTTCTGGACCCATCTTAACAACAAACTGAGCCAACTTTACAGCTGTATCCTTGGACTTTGCATCAACTATGAAAACAGGATAGTTCAGGACAAGTGCGGTACAAGCATAAAACAAGAACAGATGCACATCCTCACATCTACTGTATTATTACATTATTCAGGAGTTTCCCATGTTGGAAAAACTGATGTGGGACATTTTAGGGGAGTCTTACAAAATTACTTCCATTTGGACTTTACTAATCCTGCCCTGTGTTACTCTGGTGACCATTCTAAACTGTGCACCCATTTACATACGCAAAATGCATTAAGAGCCAAATTTAGAGTATATTCAGCTTTGTTTCTTCCCAGGTTATCCCCCTTTTCTATCACAAAATCCCTAAATATGATGGCATTACAATTTTCCCTTGCAGTTGTGCTTTGAGGCTTAGGGGGCTGCTCATTAAACTGTGAAGATGCCGATGGGGGCACTACACGACAGTGCGATCAGCAGTTTCAAAATGAATCCATGAATAAAATCTATTGTACAGAAATGAAGTGCTGATTCCTGTTGATGCCAGCAATGCAAGTAGTTTCTCGCCTCAAGAATAAAAGGGGTTAAAATATCTCCGGGGACACAGAACCTCAAATGGTCATCTTCCTACCATCCAATAACTGTTGATCTGAAGACAGCTCGTTCTTCATACTTGCTGACGGTTCCGGAGAAACCTCAGCGATTGCTGGAGCCTGTGGTTCTGCGTTAGTGGCTGTAGAAGGTTGGTCCTGTGTCTGCTTATCTCTGCTGACTTTTGCATCTGAGGCAGATGACACCTGTGTGGCCTCCATTTTCACAGGAGACTTTGATGGCTTCGGCTGTTTTTTTTTCCTCCCCAGCCTTTGCCTCCTTGAGTATGCCAAGCTCTTGAAAAGCCTCTTCTTCACTGCTGCAGCCTTCCTCGCATACAGCATGGCCCTCACCGATTCACAAGCCAGCTCCTCCGGGGACCTCTTGGGTCTTCTGGTTTGAGTGGTTTCTTTCAAAGTAGCCTTCATTAGATATATGGAAGTATTGGCCAACTTCATTCCTCTCACTTTCTGACGATAATAGTTATATTCATCGCTGTCCACGTTAAACAAAAACCTGAAAATACAATAAAAAAAAAAAAACCTCTACTTAACTCAAACGTCTCAAACAATTAACTATTATTTAGGTAAACTCGTTTTAAAGCATCGCTAGTCTTTTGGACCCCGAAAAACTTGAGATGCTGCATTAAATTAGCAATGACAACTGCAAACTTCTGGTGTTTATAGATCAGACCGCAAAAAAAATCTAAAGAAGAAATGTTGGAAGTGCAACCTCTATGCGCCTCTATGTACAATTACATCAACCACGCACACTGCCCAGTTACAATGACTATTGTATTTCAGGAGATAACCAAGGGGAGGATATAACATGTGATCAATGTTGGCATCCTAATTACAATCCAAAAATGTCCAATGTCCTATACATACAAGTTTCCTTAACCGTCTGATCACAAAATACATCTGGTAAAACGCGGAGAACCATTTGGTTACTATGGACACATTAAAGTTTTTTTGGGGGGTGGGGGAGACTTAGAAATACTTGCCTATATTTTTGATTGGGGCACCAACAATTTATTTTGATTTTATTAAACAGATCACGACCATTAGCTCATGTTGGTCCTTAGTGGGACTTATTGCATTATTGGCCGTTAACTATTGATACCTCGAGTTATGTACACTGAAACACAGACTGCCTAGCTCATAAGGCTACGACCACAGTCCTCACGTGCGCCGAGGACTGTGGTCGTAGCCTTGATGTCACGCGGCTGGTTCGCTCCGTCGTCAAAAGAAAACTCAAAATTCTTGGTCGGCAGAAAATCTGGTAACACATCGCTACACGCGCGCGCGCAAGCAGCTACTGGGACCGGCCTCATTCAGGGGCGCAACTTGTTCCTGCAGCGCACGCCGTAGCGTGCGCAGCAGTAGACACTGGGACCGAGGCCTAACTGCACATTCACAGTTCTTCTCCATCGATGGCTCCAGCTGACCATCATGCCAGGCCCCGCTTCCCTCCCATCCTCCTCAATGTGCTTGCTTACCAGAACGCTGGCTTTTCCCCCTCCGGGTTTTCTCCTTTCACAGCATTTTCCAGGAGCTCGTCTATTGTTGCAATGACCTTCGGGTCGGCCGATAGTTTTTCTTACAAAATAAATAAAATTAGATTTTTAGTTATTCGTATAGAAATAAAGATGGTTGAACAATCCATCCAGCTGAAAAACATGGTGCGTTAGGATATCTCCTCTACATAGGTCTGTGCCTGACCCCCTGTGCGCAGTTTAACTGATCTGTGTTTTTGATTTGAAGTGCTGTTTTTTTTAAAGTGTACAGTTAAAAAAACAAAAGGAAAGGGAAGTGCTATGTATACTAGCAGTGGTGGCTGATTTTGGAGTGTGCAGTGGGTTAATTTATTTTTAAAGGGTGTGTTAATTGAAGCCTGTAACTTCCCCCCCCCCCCCTTTCTCCTGCCTGAGGCAGAGTGAGTGTGGTTAGTTAATTTGCTAACCTAACACACCTGATGGATGTCCCTATTTAAACAGAGGCTTCTAACGAAATCCGAGCTTGCGTATAGTGATGTGTGTTTGATTTGAAGTGCTGGTTGTTTAAAGTGTACAGTTAGAAACAGAAGCAGTTTGAACAAGAAAGCGGTTAAACAAGGTATAGTATATTGAAGTACAGTTTATTGTTAGTACTTATAAACTTCATAGTTGCTAGAATGAGCAGGATTGAAAATGCCACTCAATGCACATCTTGCCACATGTATGTGCACTTGGAGCAACTGTTCCAAGGAGCATACTGCTGTGAGAGGTGTGAGCGGTGGTCTCTTTAGAGTCAGAGATTGCTGATCTGAAGAGGTAACTTTCAATATTGAGTGACATTGGCAATCTTGAAAGGTGTTTAGTGCTCACTGAGCAGGCCCTTGCTTCGACTAGTGGTGCAGATTGTGGCACTGTTAGTGAGGAGCAGATAGGTAGCTGGGTGACAGTTAGAAGGGGAAGTAGGGGCAATAGGGAGAGGCAGGTCGTTTCTGAGCTGACATCCCAATAGATTTACCATGTTGAGTGAAGATATTGGGAGTGTCAGGGCAGAAATGGCAAGGCTGGGGGAGACTGATCCCTCTAGCAGCCAGGAGAATAGTTCCTCCAGCACAGTGGGGACTCAGGATGCTCAGATACAAAGAAAGATTGTGGTGGTAGGGGACTCCATTATTAGGAAGGTAGATCGGGCAATCTGTTGCCATGACCGCATGAACCAAACAGTTTGTTGTCACCCGGGTGCTCGGGTTCGGCACATTACGGATCGGGTAGACAGATTGTTGGGGGGAGGGGGGGGGGGCTGGGATTGACTCGGCGGTCTTGGTAAACGTTGGCACCAGTGACAAAGTTAGAGACAGATGGAGGGTCGTAAAAAATGATTACAGGGATCTAGGCCAAAAGCTTAAGGCATGGACCTCCAAGGTAGTATTTTCTGAAATACAACCAGTGCCATGCACTACCGCAGGGAGAAAGTCAGAGATCAGGGAAGTTAATGCATGGCTAAGAAAGTGGTGCAGGAAGGAGCGGTTTGGGTTTTTAGAGCACTGGGACTCCTTTTCTGAGAGGTGCCATCTATATTCTAGGGACGGATTGCATCTCAATGAAGAGGGATCTTCTGTGCTAGGGCGGAGAATGTTAAAAAGGTTGGAGGAGATTTTAAACTAGGATGGAGGGGGGAGGGGAATGAAACAGATACTGAACTAAATGGAATAGAGGAGGATACAAGGTGCTATGGAGGTAGAATGGGGCAAGTGCGAGTTTGACAAGCAGTGAGACACCCGTAGTTAATTCAGATAATACTAAAAACTTCTAAAGACTAAACCAAGTGGGCGCAGAAAGTAAGGAGCAGATAATAGTACAGGCTGAAAAAAAAACTTAAACGCATGCTTGCTAATGCAAGAAGCCTGACAGATAAAATGGGGGAGCTTGAATTAATAGCTGCAAGGGAGCAGTATGATATCATAGGCATTACTGAAACATGGTGGGATGAAACTCATGACTGGGCTGTTAATTTAGAGGGTTATTCCCTTTTTCGGAAGGATCGAACAAATAGAAGGGGAGGTGGAGTATGTTTATATGTTTAACTGGATCTTAAACCCATTATTAGGGATGATGTTTATGAAGAGAATGATGAAAATAAAAAATAAGCAGTGGAGGTTAAAGTATAAAGAAAATGTTTGTGGGAATATGCTATAAACCACCAAATATCTGTGAGATTGAGGAAGCTAAAATACTTTTGCAAATGGAAAAGGCATCAAAACTGGGTCATATTTGCATAATGGGGTATTTTAATTATCCAGACAGACTGGGGAAATTAGATTAGCATTACAACAAAAGGAAACAGGTTTTTGGGGGTTCTTAAAGATAATTATATGCCCCAAATTATTGAGGGACCAACCAGGAGAGGGGCAGTACTGGATTTGGTAATATCAAACAATGTAGAAGTAATAACAAATATTCAAGTCCTGGAACATTTGGGTAACAGTGATCATAACATGGATTCATTTGAAATAAATTATCAAAAAACAGATTACTTGGGTTCAACAAAGACCTACAAACTTTAGAAAGGCAGATTTTAATAAACTGAGGGCTAATCTACAAGTACTGTAATACACTGGGATGATGTTTTTGCAGGGAAAAATGTAGAAGATAAATGGGCAGTCGTTAAAACATTGTTAGAAAAGAACATTTATCAGTGTATACCCATGGGTAATAAGTATAAAAGAAATAAGTCAAAACCAATGTGGCTAAATAAACAGGGGAATATACTGGACACCTAACAAGCTCCTATTGAACCCCCAAAATAACCACAACATATATAAGCATATGAGTGTCACAGAGGAGTGCTACTGAGCATGGCAATATATATTTAAAATCAGAGACAGAAAATAAAACACAGACAGAGCTCAGTTTTTAGCACATCCAGTGAAACTCATACACGGTTTTGGGGGTTCAATAGGAGCTTGTTAGGTGTCCAGTATGTTTTACAATTGTTGTTCAGCTAGTCTTGGCTGATTGGAGGGTGGCAACCTCCTACCTAATTGTAGCTCACCCTCTCCCACATTTAAATGGTTAAGGGCTCACTCCATGGCATCTTCCACTCAGGGGAACTTGCTGGCTTGCAGTATGGTTGTGACAACTCTAATACAGAGTGCTTTTCCTGGTAATGTACAGGTTATTAAAAGCTTCAATCAGACTTAGAACTTTGCAACTGATACTGACAGATTTACTATAAATCATTCTTCCTGTTACTACACAGGTTATTAAGAATTTATATTAGCGTTAGTTACCCCTGAATTGTGGTCTGCCGGGCAGTTGGCTCAGGGGCTTACAACAATTTTGGCCAAAAATGTTAAACTAAAAGACCATTTTACTTGATATTTATACATATATATTTAGGCACTGTACCGTGTATGAGTTTCACTGGATGTGCTAAAAACTGAGCTCTGTCTGTGTTTTATGTTCTGTCTCTGATTTTAAAAGAGGGGAATACAAAGTGATTGTACCCCAAGGAAATTCAATTAAATGCACACCACTAGTTAAAATAGAACTTTTATTTAGTTTTACTACTTAAAACATATATTAGAAAGATGTGTGTGTAACTGTATTAAAAAGAAATTAAATCAAATAACAAATGCACCAAAAATCACCTCGCTCCCTAATTCCCCCTTTTTGTAAATTAACAGGTAGGGGAGGAAATGGACAAGAAGAGGAAGGCGTTTAGATTCTTTAAGTCAAAAGGGTCGGAGACATCATATCAGAATAATAAGGAACGTAACAAAAATTGCAAAAGGGCAATCAAATTAGCAAAAATGGATAATGAAAAAAGGATTGCAATAGAAAGTAAGGTCAACCCAAAAAGTTCTTTAAGTACCTTAATAACAAAAAAATGAGAAAATAAAATATAGGACCCTTTCAGTGTGAGATGGGTAGGCAGATTATTGGAGATAATGAAAAAGCAGAGGTATTAAACAAGTTCTTTGCCTCTGTGTTTACCAGGGAAGAATCAAGTTCAATAGTAGTGCCGCAGGAGGAAACCACAACCTCCATATTAATGAACAATTGGTTAACTGAGGAAGAAGTTCATAAGCGGCTTGAAAAAATTAAAGTAAATAAGGCACCTGGCCCCGATGGCATACATCCAAGAGTTCTCAAGGAGTTAAGTTCAGTAATAGCCAAACCAATTACATTTAATATTCAAGGACTCCATTTCCACAGGCTCAATACCACAAGATTGGCGTAAAGCAGATGTGGTGCCTATATTTCAAAAGGGAGCTAGATCACAACCGGGGAATTACAGACCTGTAAGCCTGACTTCAATAGTGGGGAAACTACTTGAGGTTTAATACAGGATAATATTCAGGAATACCTAATGGAAAACAAAATTATTAGTAATAGTCAGCATTGATTTATGAAGGATAGATCATGCCAAACTAACCTTATTTGTTTCTTTGAGCAGGTATGTAGGAATTTAGACCAGGGTAATGCAGTTGATGTGGTCTACTTGGATTTTGCAAAGGCTTTTGATACGGTTTCACACAAGAGGTTGGTGTACAAAATAAAGAAACTTGGACGCAGTAATAATATATGTACATGGATTGAAAACTGGTTAAAGGACAGACAACAGAGGGTTGTGATAAATGGAACTTTTTCAGGTTGGGCTAAAGTCGTGAGTGGAGTACTTCAAGGATCGTTACTGGGACCCCTGCTTTTTAACTTGTTTAGTAATGACCTTGAGGTTGGCATCGAGAGCAAATTCTCCATCTTTGCTGATGATAACTAAATTGTGTAAGGTAGTAGAATCAGAGCAGGATGTAATTTCTCTACAGAAGGACTTGGAGACTGGAAACGTGAGCAGGTAAATGGCAGATGAGGTTTAATACAGATAAATGTAAGGTTATGCATTTGGGATTGTAAAACATACAGGACACCTACAAGCTCATATTGAACCCCCAAAATAACCACAACATATATATATAAGCGTATAAGTGTCACAGAGGAGTGCTACTGAGCATGGCAATATATATTTAAAACCAGAGACAGAACATGAAAAACAGACAGAGCTCAGTGCTACATCCAATGATGGGGGTTCAATATGAGCGTGTAGGTGTCTGTGACGATAGCCTGCCACAGGTCATTAAAGGTTACACAAATCACTGGGTTGAACTGAACGAGTCCGACATATAATAAAGTATATTTATTCCTTTGGATAGGTGAACACACGAATAATACAGTAACAAACAAGAAGTACACTTACTTTGGGGTTGGGGAATGAGAAGTATATAGCATAGCAATTCTCTCGCAATCAGGTAGCATTCAGATGATAAATTGAAGACCAAGGATACAGGGTGGACATCAGTTTATAAACCTTTTGTGCCCTATCCTTAACATTGAGTACCGTGGATTGGTTCTCAATTAACTCTAGCCACTCGTTAACGTGGGAACACTTTTTGACACATGACCCCCGGCTAGTTGGTATATGCGCAGTAGAGCTCGGGGGTCCCATTTCTATAACCCCTCCTCTATATCAGGAATGCCAGTCAGTCTATCAAACGGAGTACCTGGCAGGAAATCCTTTGTTGTGAGGTGTGAAATGGAACACTTGAAGACTGCTCTGGTTTGAGTAGTCTCCACCCTCATGCAAACAGTGGAGGTGGCAATACCCTTTGAAACATACTCAGGTCCTAGACATTGGGTCGCCGTTCTGGCCATATGCTACCCTGGAATGCAAAGGAATTTCCTCTGGGTTTTACCCATACCTTGAAATACAGTATGATGGATAAAACATGAACATATTAAAATATCTGGTTCCTTTGAATCCAGCAGGTCCAAACTTCCCAGTTCTCAATGCCGGAACTGGGACACCCTAGGGTCCAATTTGCGACCTGCTACGACCTGGGAAACCGGAGATACACAAATATACTTAAAACCGTTTCACATTTTAATACATAAATCTCCGCTGTAAATTAAATCACGTTTTTTCACTAAATCCCCATTGAAAACAACAGGCTTCGCCGCCATAGACTTTCAATGGCAAACCGCCGCCGTTGGCGGCTATGGGAATCCCCGCCATAGACTTTCAATGGGGCGATGCCGCCGTTGAAGTCAATGGAGTTTTTCCGCCGTAGCCGGTCAATGGGTTTTGGCCGCCACTGGAGTCTATGGGAAAAGTCCCGAACCTTCAAGGGGGTCCATACTCCGTCGGGTTGGTCCAAGCGGGTCAAGGATGGTTCTTCAGCGGTGCCGGAGCAGTGGCTACAGATACCCCAAACCCTGATCCGCTGGGCCCTCCGGAACCGGAGCTATGGATTACCAATATTCAGCTTTTCACACTTAGCCGTTTTCCTGAGCTGTTTCTGCCGCCGCCATTGGAACCTATGGTGCGGCCCGCTCTTCTCGGTTCGACCCTTATCGGGGGTCCAGGATACGGAGACCCGGTTGTGGTCGAGTGGGGGGAGGTCTAGGAACTAGGGACAGAAAGAATTTTATTTCTAGGGGCCCTAGAACTGTTTATTCCCACGCCACTTGTCGTTGAACTTGACTTGTAAGTGATCAAAGCTCTCCTATTGAAAATGTATCCGCATTGCGGTTAAGCGGTTTGGACAGCAGCCAACTCGTTCCTGGAAAGCTCTCTCGAGGATTTCTCCATTGAAGACAATGAGCCCATTGACTTTCAATGGGAAACCGCAGCTCTCCCTCTCGGCCGCCATCTGCTGGTCTTCTCAGGAACAGGACCCAAACAGCAAGATTCACCATTAGAAAGCATTGAGCCCTAATGGCGGCCTATGGGAACCTGCAAAATGGTGCCTGAAAAGGCGGGAAACTTACACAAAGGGCTATAATCACTATACAACTAGTAACCCTTGTGCTCCCGGATGGATCCCAGTGTGTGTGTGCTGCAGACCAGATGTTACAATAAAACAGGGGGAACAGGGGAATACACATTTAAACGTCATAACAGGGGTTAAATCACAGTTCTGGGTCTTAGCCCAGTTAACCCTTTGTCTCCCTGGTAAGGTCAGGGGATGGCCAAATGGGGTGTAACCCTTAATCCCGGGCCACCCCCTTTCTCCCTCTACAGTGTCCTGTATGTTTTACAATCCTTGTTCAGCTGGTCTTGGCTGTTAGGAGGGTGGCTCCTTCTTCCTAGTTTGAAGCACACCCCCTCCCACTTTCAAGTGGTTAAAAGCTCACTCCATTGCATCTCCCACTCTCAGGGGAACTTGCTTGCTTGCAGTTTGATTGTGACAAATCTAATACAGATTGCTTTTCCTGGTAATGTACAGGTTAATAAAAGCTTCAATCAGACTTAGGACTATGCAACTAATTTTTACAGATTTATTATAAATCATTCTTCCTGGTAATGCACAGGTTATTAAGAATTTATATTAGTGTTAGGTACCCTTGAGATGTGGTCTGCCGTGTAGGGGCTCAAGGGCTTACAACACTTCCCCAGACCCCCGTGGGAACCACCCGAGGCCCCGCAGACACCTGTGGGTCTGACCCGGGGCTCCCAGACATCCTTGGGCCTACCATGGGGACCCAATTGTGGCCCACAGTGACCCAAGGAGACCACCTGGGGGCCATTGGACTGGCGGGACAAACCAGCAGGCCTCCAGAACCTGTTTGAAAAGGGCTGCTGGTACCCTGTAGGTCTGTCAGTTGTTCTGCCAGCGACACACACACTGACTGACGCGCGCACACACACACACTGACACGCACACACACACACACTGACTTACGCACACACACGCATTGACTGACATGCACACACACACACTGACTGACACACAGACAGTTACTGATGCGCACACACACACAGTGATGCACGCTCACTATATGAGAACGAATAAAACACAGACTTTTGGAGTATCAGCCCCCCTTCTCTCAGCATATTGAATACGTGACACCCTGTCCCTAATTACACATTCTAAGATATATGTACCCTCTGTACAGGGACATGAAGATCTAACGAACTAATATAGATCACATACCCCACCATCCATTATACAAATCAATTAGAGACTAAGGGGAACCATCAGAAGTGATCAGATTATGTATACTAACTTCACTATCTGAGTATACCTACCTTGTATACGGACCATGTGACTGAGAAGATATTAGACACCCTACTTTGGTAGCAGAATTGCTGATATAACATTGCCCCCTCTATAAGGCTATTTTAGGAGCATTAACACTTATATATCCTAGGTTGACAACGTGACGGGCTCAATATACAATCAGGGTCATTTAGGTACGTGCACAGGGACTCTGATGCCCAATGAACCTACAAAGATCACATACCCCATCACTCACTCTATACATCTATTAGAGACTAAGGGGAATTATTCCAAGTGATCCCATCGTGTATACCTACATCATTATTTAAGTACATATACCCACCCTGTTTGTGGACCATGTGACTGGGAGGTTAATAGATACCCTATGTAGTTACGGTACCACATAGACAATTGCCCTGGAGCTCAGCGAGTCGCTTGGCGGAGTTTGAATAGACCTTTAGGAGTCTATTTTTTATTTTGGTATATGGTATTGCACTATATACTGTTTTAACTACACGCTTACATAGATAATTAATAAAGTTTTTTTGACTCACTACATCCACCCCTGACCGTCTACACTATTAGGTCTGCGGTGCGCCTGTAAGGGGATTCTTTTGGTGTACCTTCCTTGGTACACATTTTTTGTATATATATATTTAGGCACAGTACAGTGTATAAGTTTCATTGGATGTAGCACTGAGCTCTGTCTGTGTTTCATGTTCTGTCTCTGGTTTTAAATATGCATTTGGGGTGCAAGAATAAAAAGGCGACATACAAATTAAATGGGTATAAATTGGGGGAATCCTTGATGGAGAAGGATTTAGGAGTGCTTGTAGACAGCAGGCTTAGCAATAGTGCCCAAAGTCATGCTGTAGCTGCAAAGGCAAACAAGATCTTAGCTTGCATTAAACGGGCAATGGATGGGATGGAAGGGAAGTGAACATAATTATGCCCCTTTACAAAGCATTAGTAAGACCACACCTTGAATATGGAGTATAGTTTTGGGCACCAATCCTAAGAAAATAAATTATGGAACTAGAGAGTGCAGAGAAGAGCCACCAAATTAATAAAGGGGATTGACAATCTAACTTATGAGGAGAGGCTAGCTAAATTAGATTTACATTAGAAAAGAGGCGTCTGCATCAGATCTTTGTTGGAGAGGCTGTGGTCAAAAGGGGGACATGGCACACATCTGGTGGCTATGTCCAGAAATTAAGAAATACTGGACTATGGTCCAAAATCTAATAAAAGAGGTCATGACCCTCGAACTTCCTATTGACCCACTGACCTACCTGCTGGGGAGACCGACTGAGGAAATCGGTCGACCAGTAAGGAAATTAATCTCCTTTATTCTTACAGCGGCGAGATGTGAAGTTGCGGCCTCATGGAAGAAGGTTTCCCCCCCCACTAAGGGAATGATTAAAAAAAGAATTAACGAGGTGATGCAGATGGAAAAACTCACAGCCTACCTAAAACAAACATCTAACCCATTTTACAAGGTGTGGGAACCTTGACTGACATTACAGGACAACAATATCCACCACCACCCTAACCCCCCAAATTAATGAGAGATCCCTGACACAAGAAAAGTAAAATACAACAAATTGGAGGCCGATCGCTGGGGGCAAACACCCGCCAACCCCACCTTCCCCCCCTCTCCTCTTCTTCACTAGCCTTAATGAGGCCCCACCTTCTGGGCATTTAGATATGCCCATCTTCCAGAAAAGTTAGAAAATGTTGTACTGTATTGGGATGTAAAATCATCACGTCTGTATGTAACCATGTAACTACCCAATAAAAAAATTTGAAAAAAAAAAAAAAAAAAAAGAAAAGAGGCGTCTAAGGGGGGATATGTTAACTATACCCAAATATATTCGGGGACAATACAAGGAGCTTTCAAAAGAACTTTTCTTCCCACGGGAAGTACAAAGGACTCGGGCCACCCCTTAAGGTTGGAGAAAAGGAGATTTCACCAGCAACAAAGGAAAGGGTTCTTTAAAGTAAGGGCAATTAAAATGTGGAATTCATTACCCATGGAGACTGTGATGGCAGATACAATAGATATGTTCAAAAAAAAGGTTGGACAACTTTTTAGAAAGGAAAGGTACACAGGGATATACCAAATAAGTAAACATGGGAAGGATGTTGATCCAGGGATTAATCCGATTGCCAATTCTTGGAGTCAGGAAGGAATTTATTTTTGCCCTTATGAGACATCATTGGATGATATGACTCTAAGGTTTTTTGTTTGCCTTCCTCTGGATCAATAAGTATGTATAGATATAGGATAAAGTGTCTGTTGTCTAAATTTAGCATAGGTTGAACTTGATGGACGTAAATCTTTTTTCAACCTCATCTACTATGTAACTATGAATGCACCACCAGCTATTTCACCAGCTATGTTAACTGAAGTCACAACCCTCCAATCTTAAAATGATTCCCCCTTCACTTATCCTAAGCATTTAAAATGACATGGGCCTTATTTGTGTTCTACACGGGAGGGAAGTTTAGCAGACACTGCGTGAGGGAGCAGTTCTCACAGTACATAGTAACCTTTTGCCCTGCAAATACTTATACTGTTAGTTAACACAGGAGTGCGCAAGATTTTTTTGTGGAGGGGGGGGGGGGGGGTGCGGTGGTAAAAGAGGCCCCACATCTTCCCAAGGCATTTAAATTAAATGCCGGGGAACAGCGCGAGGCCTCAGTAACTCACTTACCTTGATTCAGACGGCTTCAAGCAACACGTCGCAATGGCAACGCGGCATCAAGTGGCGCTGCTGGGTCACGTGACGTCACATGACCCCACAGCGTCATTTCATGCTTGATATAAAGCGAGGGGTGGGGGAGAGCAGGTGGGGGGGGGGGGTGCAGGGCAAAAAGTTGTTGCACCCCTGAGTTAACCCACTGATTGCCAAAGAGCCATGCCAGATCCCTCTGCCGGCAAAGATGTGAAAACAAATTACTGAAGCATTGGGGACTAAAATGTATTGTGGAATTTCCAAAAAAATAATACATTTCACCAAATCACAATAATTTAATATCGAATAGAAAAGTAAAAATGTTCACTTCAGATCTAGGATAGATGGAAAATTAAATTTATTTCCTTTTTTTACTCTGTTCCGGGGGCTTTCTGAACCACTTTGCAAACCCTTAATTTGTACATACTGGTTGATGTGAAAACGCAAGGTGTTACTGGCTCCTATGGCAGGGAAAGGGTGTTTGTTTGCAGAACCTACCTTTGCTCTTGGTTGTCGCTTTAGGTTTAGCTTTCTCTCTGCCATCTATAGTAGGCTGGGTCCTGGTTTTTAAGCTCATCCTGTGACCGGTTTTCTTGAGCCAAGCTTTCAGCTGCGCCATGAACTCTTGCCCAAAGAGGAACGAGTCGTCGAAATTGGGGCAGTCGAAAGGCTTCAGCTCCATTCCCTGAAGCCCTAGTGCCTCCAAAATGTTACACTGCCTGGCGATGGTAGCCATCGAGAACGTCTGCCCCAAGAGCACAATGGATTTCCGGCACAGAGACACCGTGTTCTGGAGGACACTGGACAGTTGTCGTACATCTTTGAGGATAGAATGCTTCAGCTCATAAGTGTTACAGGCTATGAGCAATGGAATAGCGCTCCTTAGCAGTCGCTGCTGAATAATCATCATTTCCATGTCAAAGGGTTTTATTACGTCAAAAAGCTCATTATTTGCCTTGATCGTATGTTTTTCCTTTAACAGATCCAGAAGCTCGTAATCCACTTGGGGGTTTTTCAGAGTGGGATGATTTAAAAACTTGACAGAAGAGAAGCAGTACTCCCTCCTTGACACGGGCATGGGGCATTTAAAGCATTCCACGATCCTCTTACAAGCCTCTGTGTTAACCCTGAACAGAGCCTTGTGCTGATTAAAGAGATCTGTATCATTTTTCACGGTGTTGAATTTGGCCCACCTGAATATCTGCATGCTATATTTGGCAGTGGCACTGTGTTTATCTTTTGTCTCTGTGTCAGGTTGCTTTATGGGCTTACTCGTTTCCTCCTTGGTGGCGATTTCACCACCTTTCCCTGCCCCAACACCAACCGACGGCTCTACTTTTCGAAGTTGAAACTGGCCTACCCCATCTACTCTCTGCAATTTCTTCTTACGGCCTGTCGTCCCCCGACGAGTCCTCTTGGGCTTTTTGCCCATGGTTCCCGGTGGCCTGATTACATCCTGCAGAGGAACAGCGTTGTCTATGCTGTAACCTTCCCTTCTCTTCTGAAACGGCTCCATCTGTTGTGATGGGGACTGAAAATCCCCGCAGATTTGTGGGGTGACTATTGTGTGCTCTTGAGACCTTATAGGGCTACGCGCGGGACCCCATTGCATACCTTGGCCATACTCCACACCCCTGGGCAGGTAGTCGCTACATTCCTGGGGTCTGAGAGGATCGATGTTACGAATTTGAAGGTCTGAGGTGCCCATGTTTTCCCGATAATAGCGTTCTTTCCCCAAAGAGTCATCAGGTCTCCATCGGTCTGGTAACGTGTTATAGAGTGTTCCTGAAGAGGGCTCGCCTCCGAAGTCGCTCACATTGTAGGAAGGGCGTAGTATATCATCTCTCCTTGATTCCATGTTCCAGCTGCTGCTCACAGGATCACGTGGAAGATCACGATAGGAGTATCTTTCGTTGCCACTGTATACAGGGTCATAGTGTTGTGACTTCAACTGTCCTGTTTATAAAAGGGTAGAAATGCCATATGCAAATGATTAAAAATGTTACAGTCTGAGCATATAGATAGAAAGCAATAATGCAGATTCGGCTACTTTTATATTTTCCACCTTCTACAAATTGCAAACCGGCCCAAAAAGATAGTATCTTGGGAGAGAGCAGGAATAGTGAAGTATTCTTCATTCAGAAAATAGCAGAAGATATCTTTTTACAGGGTGTGTTGCTCTGTGACTTATGCAAATGTACTTTATAGTTGAAACTACAGAATCAGAGAAGATATAAAACACAAAGCTCAATCCAAACAGATCTTGATTAGGTAGATTCACAAATCCAGACGCTCCACACTGATCACCATAAGGCCTTGTACATGCCGGTTGTGTTTGCAAGGCGTCACGCTCGCCTGCAGCAGGAGAGGTCTCTGTCCTGCATGCGGAGCCGATGGGGCGATGTGTCGAGGCCGCGGCCATCACGTCACAGAGCTGGTTTGCTCTCATTGGGCGAACCACCCACGTGACCTGGCCGTCGCGCGGCAAAGACAAACAAGTTTGTCTCGCCACATGTCGGCGTTCCCGTGCGCACTCGATTTGGCGCGAGCGGCCGTCAGAACCAGTATGGACGCAGCCTAACATGCAGGCCGCTTTAGGGGCATATAAATCATAGCAGAAATTTCGATTTTTATTTATTCATCCTATAATATTAAATACATCCTCAAAGGTCACCTGATTTTTTTAATTGGTATCAACTTCGAGGGATGAAAACTTTACACACACACACACACACACACCCACACACACACACACAAACACACACACCCCACCACACAACAACAAACACACAGCACACACACACACACACACACACACACACACACACACACACACGTACGTTTTGGTTATCCACTAATAGTGATATTTTTTTATTTAAATAATGTGCTTTTGGAATTTATCATATTACAGATATCTGTAATCGTTGCAAGGAGACGCAGGCAATTAGACCACACACTACATGGGTAAAAGGTGCCAAGGACAGATATCCATTTGTCACTCAAATTTAGGAGCAAGACGGTCAAAATTAGTCTTGTTTTTCTCTGTTGTAAAACCGTCAACCTCGCAGCTGATTTACGACAGTGGTGGGCTTATGATGTTTCAATGTTGGAAAAATAGTACACAAGTCTTAGCAAGGTATTATGAAAATCATAATTCAACAGAGGTATATTTGGGATCTAACATATCAAATTTTCATATTTTTACACCAGTGACCACTCTTCTGGGAGGGGGGACCTGTGACATATGGTAATGTTCTGTATAGGGACTTCTGTTGTAAGAAACAGTTTTGCATTTATTGTACCTGTATGTTCTTGCAATCCTTTTTCTGTAATCTAAGCAGTGTGTGTGTGTGTGTGTGTGTGTGTGTGAGATATATCTATATCTATATATATATATATATATATACACATCCAAAAAACACAAAAAGAAAGTGCCCGAGCCTAGTGCAATAAGTCCAAAAAAATGCACATTTATTATCCTTTAAAATCCAACAAAATGCTAACTCACAAACAACAAAGTAAAAACAGCGTTTTATGAGGTATACTCATGCACCACTCGAGGATTCAGCTACTCGGCTCACTCGGTATCTTCACCGCATGGGATCGCAGTGCTCCTCTGGGTCTCTATCCAGCAGGAACTCAGGAAGCGACACTGTTGTTCGTATTGTCCTCCGGAAACAAAACTAGCGTGTATTTAGTTCCGGGCAGAGCTGTGTACTGCGTGCGAGCTGAAAATTGCTGCCTGTAGCCTCTATGAGTCCAAGATGCAAAGGTGAGTACCCACACTAACAACGCGACATATACCCTACGCGTTTCTTCACATTACGTGATTTCATCAGGGGATAGATCTTAGATGTAATATCATTAGTATATATAATTAAAACGATCCAATCAGATAGAATCTAGCTAATTGGCTCGATAGATAACAGTTGGAGATAGTTTATATCACATTAACACTTTGTATACAACAAAGAACTTGTACTTATTAAATATACAACAAATATTATATGTCTGCAAAATAAGAACTTATCTAATGCAAGCATAGCAAGGTGATAAGACATAATTATATAACCAAACAGTAAATGAAATTTAGAAAATGTATAACAACAACTCCATTTAAAAAGTATATATTATTTCTCTCTCTCGTGTGTGAGTGTATCTGTATATTATTTAAATACCATTTAGATACTCAACTGTTAAATGACGTTCGAAATGCATTGGATGGGTCTTTTGCCACATTAAAGTGCCCTTTTAATCATTTTTTTTTCCTGGGTTCTTCCTGCTCCATTTGTGCTGGTGCGCTTTTTGGTCTCCCTTTTCCCTGTATTGCATTGAGTAGCTGCACAGCCTGCCTGCCTGCCCTACCAGGATGTGAGTACTTGTATATTTTTCAGGGGAACCTGCCAATGAGACTGATGGTGAGTGGGTTGCACCACACACCACCTGTCTTCAGGAGGATAGTACCCATTATATGACACAATAGGTACTATATCAATTGTTAGTACCCTGGTACAGTGGTCTGGCTTATTATCATTTTGAGATATACCTGCATTTGAGCGCTTCAGCTATTTTCCATATGGCGACCTATGGAAGGCTGCAAAATGGAGCCTGAAAAGGCGGGAAAACGGAACAAAGGGCTATAATCACTAAATTAACATTAACCCCTTCCCTCCCGCATCAAACCTAGTGTATGTGTGAGTGCAAACACCAGGATGAGACATTACATTTATACAGGGTGATAAACAGTTGGATACTGAAGCAAGGTAAAAAACACATTACTGGACCTCAGCCCAGTTAACCCCTTGCTTCCCAGGTGAGAGTAGGGGGTGGCCAAATGGGGTGTAACCCCTTTAATCCCGGGCCAAATCCCCTCTCTTATGACACTAATATATACATAATATTTATACATATTCAATTCCACTCTAGTATTATGGAACACTGTATTTTACAGTTGAGTATCTAAATGGTATTTAAATAATATACAGATACACACACACGAGAGAGAGAAATAATATATACTTTTTAAATGCAGTTGTTGTTATACATTTTCTAAATGTCATTTACCGTTTGGTTATATAATTATATGTCTTATCAACTTGCTATGCTTGCATTAGATAAAGTCACGCCTGTATGCCCGCAGACCTGGCAAGACCCCAATACTGAGGTGGGAACGGTATTACCACACACCCACAGCAGTGGGGGCAAGCCCGGAGTGTGGTATGGCATTGCTGGGCCTGTTGGAAGATAGTTAGTATACTTGCAACGTCCTGGTGGTATAACGTAAGAATGGTCATGTCCGTGCGCCAAAGTCCAGGGATCCAGAGATCAGAGTAGTCAAGTTTGTAAGCCAAGTCCAAGGGTTCCAGAGGTCAGCAAAGTAGAGTTCATGAGCAAGGTTTTAGGGGTAACAGAGAGCAGGGTAGTCCAGGACGAGCAGGGGTCAAAACCAGGGAAATCCAAAGATACGCAGGAGCAGGCTGGAACACAGAGAGAGCAAAGCATAGGACTGCACACAGGGATAACAGGAACTATGCAGAGCAATGATAGAGAGGACAGACAGGGATTATAAAGGAGGGAACACCAATAAAAGAGAGAGGAGGTGCAGAGGGAGAAGTGGGAGACAGCAGGGATAGGTCAGGAGAAGAAGAGGAGGAGACAGAAAGAGAGATTGCTTGCAGGGCATGGGAGGAGGAGTAAAAGGAGCGTGTGCGCGCGCCCTCTGTAAACGGAGAGTGCGCGCGCACAGGCTGCGTCATGAGACGCGCGGAGCGCCGTGCCACGGGCACACCTGCGGAGGGGAACGGAGGAACGGAGGGGACAGCCACCTGAGGTGAGGGAATGGAAGCGGACACTGAGGGGACCTGGGAGCGGGGAGTGTCGTCGCAGGGGCTCGGGGGACGCGCGGGTGCGTGAGACTTGCGGGGCGCGCACCGTGGCAAGGGAATGGCATCAGAGGCTGCCGGAGCGGAACAGGAGTGGGTAAGCGAAGGGAGGTTGGCAGGGGAAGGGACAGAGAGGGTGACGTCAGGAGCATAAGAAGGGGAAGGAATACCCTGAACCGCCACAGATAAGTTCTTATTTTGCAGACATATAATATTTGTTGTATATTTAATCAGTACAAGTTCTTTGTTGTATACAAAGTTTTAATGTGATACAAGCTATCTCCAACTGTTATCAATCTAGCCAATTAGCTAGATCCTATCTGATTTGATCGTTTTAATTATATATACTAATGATATTACATCTAAGATCTATCCCCTGATGAAATCACGTAATGTGAAGAAACGCGTAGGGTGTATGTCGCGTTGTTTGTGTGGGTACTCACCTTTGCATCTTGGACTCATAGAGGCTACAGGCAGCAATTTTCAGCTCGCACGCAGTACACAGCTCTGCCCGGAACTAAATACACGCTAGTTTTGTTTCCGGAGAACAATACGAACAACAGTGCCGCTTCCTGAGTTCCTGCTGGACGGAGACCCAGAGGAGCACTGCGATCCCATGCGGTGAAGATACCAAGTGAGCCGAGTAGCTGAATCCTCGTCTGGTGCATGAGTATACCTCATAAAACGCTGTATTTACGTTGTTATTTGTGAGTTAGCATTTTGCTGGATTTTAAGGGATAATAAATGTGCATTTTTTTGGACTTATTGCACTAGGATCCGGCGCTTTCTTTTTGTGTTTTTTGTACAGATTTACTTGGAATTCGTTGGTTCTCTGTGGAAGGCAGCCGGATCCTATTTGCAGCGAGATCAAACGACTGATCCATGTACTTTTGGACTTTCAAAACTGGTCTATGCATTTGTATTTGTAATTTTATTGTTTTTTATTGTTTTGTATGTGTTATTATCCCTTGTTCAATTTATTTATCTGGTCACATACACTTTGATTTAGCATTGTATACACATTAGCAACATTTAGATATACACACAATATTCTAAATTATAAAATCACTAATTATCTTATTTGCTTTTTCATCATCTAGAAATCACGTCATCATTCAAATAGCCCATAATTTTATGGGCATTTCCTATATCATTTAGATATACGTGCAATATTTAGCTAAATATTTATATCCACTTATAGGCGCAGTCTTGTTTGTATTATACCTTCCGGGCCCCAGCTTTGTTTGTGGCATATAGACTCCAGTTTCATAGTCTCCTTTTGAGTTTAGGCTTTCATTTGTATGAACAATTAAATTCAAAGAAATTTATTTTTTTATTTATATATTTTTATTTTTATATTTTAATTTTTAATTTTTCATCCTTATTTATATTATATTTATATTTAAATTCAATTTGTCCTTGGTCCAACCATATGGGATCATAAGAATTGATATTTGATTTAGGCACTCATCAGGGTGCAATATTTGATACTTGTTACATAATGTCATATGATCTCTTTTTCTATCATCAAAATCTAAGTATTATACTCCAAACTGGCTTATGTGTGACCATCCCTCTATCTACAGGTGGGATCTAGATATGTATTATCATTTCACAATGCTGAGTTATTGCAATGTATCCCATAGTTAATATTGATGGGGTCTGATCCACATACAAGACTAGTATTTTCAATTTTGGTTTGAACCCCAGAGAACGATGCTGTTTTATATTGTTGTTTTATAATTGGTTACTGATAACTATTTTATATCAAATATATGTCTAACTGTGTGTTAATATCTAGCAATATGATAGACATTGTATGTATATGTTAAATTTATCATCTCCTCCAAATTCTTTCAGGGTAAATATCTGCATTAAAAGTAATTATGTATTCTATAGTGTTGGTAGCACGGATAATGATTGCAGCTGAGTAGGGGCGTTTTTTCATCAATTACCTTTATTGGAGTGTGTATATAAAACCGGACCTCCCCCCCTCACGCTATCCCTTTGAAAAAGTTAGCCGAGACTGACGAAACGCGTCAGGGAGCGTCGTGACGTCAGACGCACTGACATTCAAGTCTACATCCAGCGCAGGAGCGGATTGATCCTAGCGCTAGTGCTGCAGGCACTATCCATACAGAACTTTTGTCTGGGACTATTTACAGCACACCAGCCCTGGGACACTGCTGGTACGCTGCTCATTTGCCAACGGAGCCTGGGAATGCCCCCAAAGTCTGCAATTTGACCGGATGACCTACATCAGTCCTGGAATCTGCTGAGACGCTGCTCCTTCATCAACGGAGCCTGGGACTGCCCCAAGAGCTTGCAGTTAGACCGGATGGTGGTGATTATTATCACATATGCTTGATTTTATTGTACTTCTTGTAAGTGCGTTTTTTACCCCTCCCTCCCCCCTCCCCTTCATTAAATATACTTTTATACGCTATGGGCGTGCGCTCTCTCCTCTCTTTTCCTTTTTATATATATATATATATATACATACATACATACATACATACATACATACATATATATATATATATATATATATATATATATACACAGTGGTCGACAAATCACCAAAAAATCTACTCGACGAACAATAATATCTACTCGCCACCTAGTACCACACGTGTGCTGCTTGGGCCAATAGGAGCTAGCCACGATGTTAAATCCACTCGCCCGGGGCGTGCAAATGTATAGGTTTGTCGAACACTGTATATATATATATATATATATATACTATTTCCCAAAAAAATTATGTACAAAATATTTTCTGCTTTCACTTTGAACAAAGAAATGTCACGCTCACACAGTAAGAAAGTTGCAAACATTATTTGATATGCAGCATTTCTCTGGGATTGAAAAATGGTGGCAGGATTTGGCAGTGTGATAATAGAGTGAACTAAGGATAGTCAAAGGAATTTGTAAAAGGAATCACCAGCAATATCAGCATCACTTTGAAGAGCAAACTGGCCC
Organism: Ascaphus truei; assembly: GCA_036426205.1. Lineage (NCBI taxonomy): Eukaryota > Metazoa > Chordata > Amphibia > Anura > Ascaphidae > Ascaphus > Ascaphus truei. Next base: position 57,878,470 of record CM071573.1, on the reverse strand, counting down.
CTCTGGCAGCATATGGGTTAAACTTTAGATTGTGATATTTCTACAAAAAACGGCTAGTTTCACTTTTAGCAGTGTAACCATGTGGGCAACGCTTTTCATTCTTGAGATATGGGTTCCGTACTGGAAACATTTGCAAACTAATGTAAAAAAAAATGAAAACCACAGTGCACTGTCAGTTTATAAGTGATGTGAAATAATTGACTCCTACTGTAACTGTGATTGGGGGAGATAGGCAGTCTGTGGCAGGAACTTGTAAACCAAATTGGAATTCAGTTGCAAAACGTTTTGTTTCTATCTGTAACTGATTACTACGAGAGCCAAGGTGATTGAAATCCTTTGATGCAACTGTCCACCTGGAAACTGCTGCAACATTAAAGAGGCTCAGCAAAAATGGGTTTGCATTGTATTGTATTGTATGTCTTTATTTATACAGCGCCATAAATATACATAGCGCTTCACAGTAGTAATACATGTTGTAATCATATAAATAACAAATAATATAAATAACAGGTCATGGGAATACGTGCTTCAGACATAAGAGTAACATTAAGGAAGGAGTCCCTGCTCCGAGGAGCTTACAGTCTAATTGGTAGGTAGGGAGAACGTACAGAGACAGTAGGAGGGAGTTCTGGTAAGTGCGTCTGCAGGGGGCCAAGCTTTATGTATCATATGTTCAGAATGTTCACAGTGCTATTCATATGCTTCTTTAAGCAAGTGGGTTTTAAGGTGGGTCTTAAAGGTGGATAGAGAGGGTGCTAGTCGGGTATTGAGGGGAAGGGCATTAACATCACTTTAACATTAATTAATGACGACGGATTTCACAGTGGAGTTTGCGGTTACAATCAAAAGGCAATTGTAAAAGGCGCTTTTTTGTTGTTGTTGCAAGTGTTAAATGTCATAGGTGCTTTAAATGCTGAAATTCTACTTTAAATGCTACAGCTCAACCCCGCTATAACGCGATCCGTTACAACGCGCATCCACTTATAACGCGATGCAAGCGTGGCTCCCAATTTTCGTACTTATGAATACTTTACAACACGATTATTGGTTTCTTAAATACTTTATTGTACAATGCATACAATTGTACATTATTTCTAACGCGACCCGCTTATAGCGCAATGGGATTCTTTGGACCCCAAGCGCAGCGTTATAAGGGGTTTGAGCTGTATTTTGTAATATCAACATTCTTCACGTCTTTTTTTTTTTTTTTTTCTGTCCAAGGGTTTGTAACTGTGATGTTTAGTTTGTTTGGGGGAAAGACAAATATGAAATATGACTGCCTTTTCCTAAGTAAGAAACAGTGACTTTCCTGCTGTGTAGATGCAAAGGACCATTCATGGAAATGGAGATGTGATTTGCGTTAAATTATGAATGCGCTTTGCGTTAATTCTGTTCCTTGTGTGAGTGATTTAAGGAGTAATTATGGGTGGAGTTATAGAAAGCATTTATAGGAGCAGTTAGGGGAGGAGTTATAGGGAGCAGTTATAGGAGCAGTTCGTGGGCTCATTTAGTACACACACTGGATCGTAGTAACTATTACAAAGGCAACCTGCAGCCTGTTCACTTGAACGTAGGTTAGTACTGTTTAGTAAATCTGAGCCATTGTGTATAAAGGTCTTTCATTATGAATGTCACATCTTTCTCAAATATCAACTTCATCCTTTGTATGATCTTATGATATGGTGATTCATTCGGTTACATACGGCACACCTGTGAGCACGAGACGTGCATTCGGGACAAGGGTTAATACACAGCTCGCAAGCTGGCCCATTTTTCACCTTCGCAACGGCCTCTCAAATGAACAATATCTCCCCTCAATCCGTCCCCATGTGCTATCTGTCACGAACAGCACACAAGTGAGCATGTAACTTAGATATGCAACCAGGGTTAATACACATGGCTACTCTAGCCAACTTGCCTATCTCCTCCGCAACGTACTTTCAATAAGTTAATATTAACTCCTTACCCAATTTCAATTATATCTATCCACTGCCACCACCCGAGAAGTATGCAAAATGTGTAATTAATGTATCTTACCAGGGTCTCGGGTCCCTCTATTATAGAAGAAACGATGCACTTAACACACAAATATCTGTTGTAACAAAATGTGTCCGAATATGTACATATTTTCTACAAAGCGTGTTCAATCAGAGCCTCAAAGCATTGATTATTAAATAATTGTGTAATATATATAAAAATACAGTGCTTAGATTACAGAAAGGATTACAAGAACATACAGGTACAATAAATGCAAAACTGTTTCTTACGATTGTATTGTATTGTATGTCTTTATTTATATAGCGCCATTAATATACATAGCGCTTCACAGTAGTAATACATGTGGTAATCAAATAAATAACAGATAATATAAATAACAGATCATGGGAATAAGTGCTTTAGACATAAACGTAACATTAAGGAAGAGGAGTCCCTGCCCCGAGGAGCTTACAGTCTAATTGGTAGGTAGGGAGAACGTACAGAGACAGTAGGAGGGAGTTCTGGTAAGTGCGTCTGCAGGGGGCCAAGCTTTATGTATCATGTGTTCAGAATATCCACAGTGCTATTCATATGCTTCTTTAAGCAAGTGTGTCTTAAGGTGGGTCTTAAAGGTGGATAGAGAGGGTGCTAGTCGGGTACTGAGGGGAAGGGCATTCCAGAGGTGTGGGGCAGTCAGTGAAAAAGGTTTAAGGCGGGAGAGGGCTTTAGATACAAAGGGGTAGAAAGAAGACATCCTTGAGCAGAACGCAAGAGTCGGGATGGTGCATAACGAGAAATTAGGGCTGAGATGTAAGGAGGGGCAGAAGACTGTAAGGCTTTAAAAGTGAGGAGAAGAATGGAGTGTGAGATGCGGGATTTGATCGGATAACAGGATAAAGCATAAAACAGAATTCCCTATACAGTACGTTACCATATGTCACAGGTCCCTACCCCCCCCCCCTTCCCCAGAGAGGTCACTGTTGTAAAAATAGGAAAATTCAAGTGTTTGATCCCAAACACACATCTGTTGAATTATAATTTTCATAATACCTTGCTAAGACTTGTGTACTATTTTCCCCCCATTGAAACATCATAAGCCCACCACTGTCGTAAATCAGCTGCGAGGTTGATGGTTTTAAAACAGAGAAAAAAAAAGTTTAATTTCTTGCCTCAATATATAAACGCACTCAGAACTTCCTTTCCCTAATACTTAGACACACGTGCGTCATATCCATAGATTCAGGCGATTATGACAGATGTAACGAGACTAATTTTGATCGTCTTGCTCCTAAATTTGAGTGACAAATGGATATCTGTCCTTGGCACCTCTTGCCCATGTAGTGTGTGGTCTAATTGCTTGCGTCTCCTTGCAACGATTACAGATATCTGTAATATGATAAATTCCAAAAGCACATTATTTATATAAAAAGATATCACTATAAGTTGATAACCAAAACAAACGTGTGTATGTGTGTGTATAAAGTTTTCATCCCTCTAAGGAAGTAGATACCAATGAAAAACATCAGTGACCTTTGAGGATGTATTTAATATTATAGGATGAATAAATTAAAAACAAAATTTCTGCTATGATTTATATTCCCCTAAAGCGGCCTGCATGTTAGGCTGCGTCCATACTGGTTCTGACGGCCGCTCGTGCCAAATCGAAACCAATGTAGGTCTATGCGCATGTGCATAGTGCGCACGGGAGCGCCGACGTGTGGCGAGACAAACTTGTTTGTCTTTGCCGCACGACGGCCAGGTCACGTGAGTGGTTCGCCCAATGAGGACAAACCAGCTCCGTGACGTGATGGCCGCGCCCTCGACACATCGCCCCATCGGCTCTGCATGCAGGACAGAGACCTCTCCTGCTGCAGGCGATCGTGACGCCTTGCAAACACAACCGGCATGTACAAGGCCTTATGGTGATCAGTGTGGAGCGTCTGGATTTGTGAATCTACCTAATCAAGATCTGTTTGGATTGAGCTTTGTGTTTTATATCTTTTCTGATTCGGTAGTTTCAACTAGAAAGTACATTTGCATAAGTCCCAGAGCAACACACCCTGTAAAAAGATATCTTCTGCTATTTTCTGAATGAAGAATACTTCACTATTCCTGCTCTCTCCCAAGATACTATCTTTTTGGGCTGGTTTGCAATTTGTAGAAGGTGGAAAATATAAAAGTAGCCGAATCTGCATTATTGCTTTCTATCTATATGCTCATACTGTAAAATTTTTAATCATTTGCATATGGCATTTCTACCCTTTTATAAACAGGACAGTTGAAGTCACAACCCTATGACCCTGTATACAGTGGCAACGAAAGATACTCCTATTGTGACCTTCCACGTGATCCTGTGAGCAGCAGCTGGAACATGGAGTTAAGGAGGGATGATATACTACGCCCTTCCTACCATGTGAGCGACTTCGGAGGGGAGCCCTCTTCAGGAAGAGTCTATAACACGTTACCAGACCGATGGAGACCTGATGACTCTTTGGGGAAAGAACGCTATTATCAGGAAAACATGGGCGCCTCAGACCCTCAAATTCGTAACATCGATCCTCTCAGACCCCAGGAACGCAGCAGCGACTACCTGCCCAGGGGTGTGGAGTATGGCCAAGGTATGCAATGGGGGTCCGCGCGTAGCCCTATAAGGTCTCAAGAGCACACAATGGTCAACCCACAAATCTGCGAGGATTTTCAGTCCCCATCACAACAGATGGAGCCGTTTCAGAAGAGAAGGGAAGGTTACAGCGTAGACAACGCCGTTCCTCTGCAGGATGTAATCAGGCCACCGGGAACCGTGGGCAAAAAGCACAAAAAGACTCGTCGGGGCTTGGTAGGTCGTAAGAAGAAATTGCAGAGAGGAGATGGGGTAGGCCAGTTTCAACTTCGAAAAGAAGAACCGTCGGTCGGTGGTGGGGCAGGGAAAGGTGGTGAAATCCCCACAAAGGAGGAAACGAGTAAGCTCATAAAGCAACCTGACACGGAGACACCAGATAAACACAGTGCCACTGCCAAATATAGCATGCAGATATTCAAGTGGGCCAAGTTCAACACCGTGAAAAATGATACAGATCTCTTTAATCAGCACAAGGCTCTGTTCAGGGTTAACACAGAGGCTTGTAAGAGGATCGTGGAATGCTTTAAATGCCCCATGCCCGTGTCAAGGAGGGAGTACTGCTTCTCTTGTGTCAAGTTTTTAAATCATCCCACTCTGAAAAACCCCCAAGTGGATTACGAGCTTCTGGATCTGTTAAAGGAAAAACATACGATCAAGGCAAATAATGAGCTTTTTGACGTAATAAAACCCTTTGACAAGGAAATGATGATTATTCAGCAGCGACTGCTAAATAGCGTTGTTCCATTGCTCATAGCCTGTAACACATATGACCTGAAGCATTCTTTCCTCAAAGATGAACGACAACTGTCCAGTGTCCTCCAGAACACGGTGTCTCTGTGCCGGAAATCCATGGTGCTGTTGGGGCAGACTTTCTCTATGGCTACCATCGCCAGGCAGTGTAACATTTTGGACGCACTAGGGCTTCAGGGAATGGAGCTGAAGCCTTTCGACTGCCCCAATTTCGACGACTCGTTCCTCTTTGGGCAAGAGTTCATGGGGCAGCTGAAAGCTTGGCTCAAGAAAACCGGTCACAGACTGAGCTTAAAAACCAGGACCCAGCCTGCTATAGATGGCAGAGAGAAAGCTAAACCTAAAGCGACAACCAAGAGCAAAGGTAGGTTCTGCAAACAAACACCCTTTTCCTGCCATTGGCGCCAGTAACACCTTGCGTTTTCACATCAACCAGTATGTACAAATTAAGGGTTTGCAAAGTGGTTCAGAAAGCCCCCGGAACAGAGTTAAAAAGGAAATAAAATTAATTTTCTATCTATCCTAGATCTGAAGTGAACATTTTTACTTTTCTATTAGATTATTGTCATTTGGTGAAATGTATTATTCGTTTGGAAATGCCACAATACATTTTAGTCCCCAATGCTTCAGTAATTTTTTTTCACATCTTTGCCTGCAGAGGGATCTGGCATGGCTCTTTGGCAATCAGTGGGTTAACTCAGGGGTGCACCAACTTTTTGTCCTGCACCCCGCTGCCTGCTCTCCCCACTTCTCGCGCCACGCCCTCTCTTTATATCAAGCATCAAATGACGCTGTGACGTCACGTGACCCAGCAGCGCCACTTGATGCCACGTTGCCATTGCAACGTGTTGCCGAAGCCGTTTAAATCAAGGTAAGTGAGTTACTGAGGCCTCGCGCTGTTTAAATGCCTTGGGAAGATGTGGGGACCCTTTTACCACTGCGCCTCCCTACAAAAAAATCTTGTGTACCCCTGTGTTAACTGACAGTATAAGTATTTGCAGGGCACAAGGTTACTATGTACTGTGAGAACTGCTCCCTCACGCAGTGTCTGCTAAACATCCCTCCCGTGTAGAACACAAATAAGGCCCATGTCATTTTAAATGCTTAGGATAAGTGAAGGGGGAACCATTTTAAGATTGGAAGGTTGTGACTTCATTTAACATAGCTGGTGAACTAGCTGGTGGTGCATTCACACAGAAACTGCGCACAGAGGGTCAGGCACAGACCTATGTAGAGGAGATATCCTAACGCACCATGTTTTGCAGCTCGGAGTCAGGCTCCCTACGGTGCAGAGGTTAGAAAGCAGTAAGTAGATTGATTGTTCAACCATCTTTATTTCTATTCGAATAACTAAAAATCTAATTTTATTTATTTTGTAAGAAAAACAATCGGCCGACCCAAAGGTCATTGCAACAATAGACGAGCTCCTGGAAAATGCTGTGAAAGGAGAAAACCCGGTGGGGGAAAAGCCAGCGTTCTGGTAAGCAAGCACATTGAGGAGGATGGGAGGGAAGCGGGGGCTGGCATGATGGTCAGCTGGAACCATCGATGGAGAAGAACTGTGAATGTGCAGTTAGGCCTCGGTCCCAGTGTCTATTGCTGCGCTCGCTACGGCATGCCCTGCAGGAACAATTTCCGCCCCTGAATGGGGCCGGTCCCAGTTGCTGCTTGCGCGCGCGTGTAGTGATCGCGATGTGTTACCAGATTTTCGACCGAAAAGAATTTTTAGTTTCCTTGTGACGACAGAGCGAACCAGCCACCTGACATCAAGGCTACGGCCAGTCCTCGGCGCACGTGCAGCAGTGAGAACTGTGGTCATAGCCTTATGAGCTAGACAGTCTGTGTTTCAGTGTACATAACTAGAGGTATCAATAGTTAATGGCCAATAATGCAAATGAACGTTTAAATGTGTCGTCCCACTTAGGACCAACATGAGCTAATGGTCGTGGTCTGTTTCATTAATAAAATCAAAATAAATTGTTGGTGCCCCAATCAAAAATATAGGCAAGTATTTCTAAGTCTCCCCCACCCCCCAAAAAACTTTAATGTGTCCATAGTAACCAAATGGTTCTCCGCGTTTTACCAGATGTATTTTGTGATCAGACGGTTTAGGAAACTTGTATGTATAGGACAATTGCCAACCTCCAATTTGCATATTTTTGGATTGTAATTAGGATGCCAGCGTTGATCACATGTTATATCCTCCCCTTGGTTTCTCCTGAAATACAATAGTCATTGTAACTGGGCAGGGTGCGTGGTTGCTGTAATTGTACATAGAGGCGCATAGAGGTTGCACTTCCAACATTTCTTCTTTAGTTTTTTTTGCGGTCTGATCTATAAACACCAGGAGTTTGCAGTTGTCATTGCTAATTTAATGCAGCATCTCAAGTTTTACAGGGTCCAAAAGGCTTGCGATGCTTTAAAACGAGTTTACCTAAATAATAGTTCATTGTTTGAGACGTTTGAGTTAAGTAGAGGGTTTTTTTTTTTATTGTATTTTCAGGTTTTTGTTTAACGTGGACAGTGATGAATATAAATATTATCGTCAGAAGTTGGCAGACTTCCAGATATCTAAAGGAAGGATATTGGAAGAAACCACTCAAACCAGAAAACCCAAGAGGTCCCCGGAGGAGCTGGCTTGTGAGTCGGTGAGGGCCATGCTGTATGCGAGGAAGGCTGCAGCAGTGAAGAAGAGGCTTTTCAAGAGCTTGGCATACTCAAGGAGGCAAAGGCTGGGGAGGAAAAAAAAACAGCCAAAGCCATCAAAGTCTCCTGTGAAAATGGAGGCCACACAGGCGTCATCTGCCTACGATGCAAAAGTCACTGGCAGAGATAAGCAGACACAGGACCAACCTTCTACAGCCACAACCGCGGAACCACAGGCTCCAGCAATCGCTGAGGTTTCTCCGGAACCGTCAGCAAGTATGAAGAACGAGCTGTCTTCAGATCAACAGTTATTGCATGGTAGGAAGATGACCATTTGAGGTTCTGTGTCCCCAGAGATTTTTTAACCCTTTTTATTCTTTAGGCGAGAAACTACTTGCATTGCTGGCTCAACAGGAATCCGCACTTCATTTCTGTACAATAGATTTTATTCATAGATACATTTTGAAACTGCTGATCGCACTGTCGTGTAGTGCTCCATCGGCATCATCACAGTTTAATGAGCAACCCCCTAAGCCTCAAAGCACAACTGCAAGGAAAAATTGTAATGCCATCATATTTAGGGATTTTGTGATAGAAAAGGGGGCTACCCTGGGAAGAGACAAAGCTGAATCATAATATGAATTTGGCTCTTAATGCATTTTGCGTATGTAAATGGTGGCACAGTTTAGAATGGTCACCAGAGTAACACAGGGCAGGATTAGTAAAGTCCAAATGTAAGTAATTTTGTTAGACTCCCCTAAAATGTCCCACATCAGTTTTTCCAACATGGGAAACTCCTGAATAATGTAATAATACAGTAGATGTGAGGATGTGCATCTGTTCTTGTTTTATGCTTGTACTGCACTTGTCCTAAACTATCCTGTTTTCATAGTTGATGCAAAGACCAAGGATACAGCTGT